>CM042418.1:4917612-5267612 GCA_023634145.1 Thymallus thymallus
ACCCCATAATGACCCAATACCCCATAATGACCCAATACCCCATAATGACCCAATACCCCATAATGACACAATACCCCATAATGACACAATACCCCATAATGACCCAATACCCCATAATGACGACGCGGAAACAGGTTTTTATAAATGTCTGCAATGTATAAAATATAAAAAAACATAAATACCTTATTTACATAAGTATTCAGACCCTTTGCTATTAGACTAAATTTAGCTCAGGTGAATCCTGTTTCCATAAATCATCCTTGAGATGTTTCTACAACTTGAATGGAGTCCACCTGTGGTAAATTCAATTGATTGAGCATGATTTGGCACACCTGTCTATATAAGGTTCCACAGTTGACAGTTCATGTCAGAGCAAAAACCAAGTCATGAGGTCGAAGGAATTGTCCATAAAGCTCCAAGACAGGATTGTGTTGAGGCACAGACCTGGGGAAGGGTACCAAAACATTTCTGCAGCATTGAAGGTACCTAAAACATAGTGGCCATCATTCTTAAATGGAAGAAGTTTAGAACCACCAAGACTCTTCCTAGAGCTGGCTGCCCGGCCAAACTGAGCAATCAGGGGAGAAGGGTCTTGGTCAAGGAGAAGACCAGCAACCCAATGGTCACTCTGACAGAGCTCCAGAGTTCCTTTGTGGAGATGGGAGAACAGACGGAAGCCACTCCTCAGTAAAAGGCACATGATAGCCCACTTGGAGTTTGCCAAAAGGCACCTAAAGACTCTCAGACCATGAGAAACAACATTCTCTGGTCTGATGAAACCAAGATTGAACTCTTTGGCCTGAATGCCAAGCATCACATCTGGAGGAAACCTGGCACCATCCTTACGGTGAAGCTTTGTGGTGGCAGCATCATGCTGTGGGGATGTTTTTCAGTGGCAGGGACTGGGAGACCAGTCAGGATCGAGGCAAAGATGAACGGAGCAAAGTACAGAGAGATCCTTGGTGAAAACCTGCTCCAGGGCACTCAAGACCTCAGACTGGGGTGAAGGTTCACCTTCCAACAGGACAGCGAACATAAGCATAACTTTACTCACCAGCCAGCTAACGTTCGCTATTTAGCCAACTAACATTAACTATTAGCCTAGCCAGCCTAGAAAACCAGCATGGCTATGGTCGGCATGCTAGAGCCCAACTACTGGAGTCCAGTTAGAACACAACTAACACATAACCGCAGATGAAAAGAGCAGAGACTTACAGATTGTTGGCTGGATGCCATCCGATGGTAAGAGTCAGGGAAAATCCAATTGCTATAGCGAGAAATCTAAAATAGATTGCAAATGTCAGTCAGTTAGCGTGCTAGCAAAAAAGTTAAACTCCCATAGCCTACTTCAGAGAACATGCTGAAAAGTTGACAAAACAAAAAGGAGAACAGATGAGGTACCACCGTCAAGAAGGAAGGCACCAGAGCCTGCAGTGCGAATGGGTTCCCACTAGATAACACAGTCACAAAGTCAATGAAGAGCATGAGGTGTGGCTAACATTAGCCAGCTTGAGCTAGCATGTAGATATAGGTAACCAGATCGTGACTACAACTAAGTTACTAAGTCGTTACATTGGTGATTCAATATCATGCTTCCTACCCTTTAAGCAGACAGACAGACAAGAGTTGACGGTGCGCGCAGTGATGTGGATAAAATTCCAGGGCCAAATTCTTGTCCCAGTCCGCCCCTGCACACACAGCCAGACTTTATGCATAAATCACTCCTACCTTGCCTCGTTAATAGGACTTGGGCTAATTGCTAATTACCGATTCCTGACGGATGAACGGAGTGCGTGCAGCAGGAAGGAGCTGATGAATCAGAGGTGTGTCAAATTAACATGAACTTCCCCTCCTTTCCTCGCCCCTGAACGCACAACTGAATCACCCGAATCGTTTCTAAATTAGCCAAGACTAAACAGAGATACAGTCAGTCAAAGGCATGCATGGGAAGATTATAAGGGAAGATAGAGAGAAAAAGACCATCTCAAAAAATTATAGAATGTAGACGATAACCTTTCAAGAAGAACTATTACCTTTTCACTTTTGACTGTATGTTACCTTTTGGAAGTTAATCTGAATGGGTTAGAACACTTAATGTTTTTTTATTCAACAGTGTTGCTTTAAACCTAGGAAACCAATTATGGTTGGTGAGGTGCATAGAGTTGCATAGAAAGAGCGCACATCTTTCTAATAAACTCTATGGTTATGCCCCATTTATCTCTCCTTCCTCCAAAAGGGTGCTTTTGTTCACTTCCCTTCACTGATTTTAAAGTAATTGACATGTAAAGGAAATATGCTTTTAGATTTGTGGGAAGTGGTGAACACTTCAGGAGAAAGGAGATTATTGGGATGAACCCCTTGATATTAAACCAAAGATGGTGGATAAATGAAGATTTCACTCAGGCCATTTACCATTGCAAAAAAATGGTCAGTTCCTGTCTGCTTAACGGGGTGGCTCTCCTATAGAGACCAATGCAACAGCAGCTTGGTCTGGTCTATTTAGTTAATTGATTTCAATTGAAACACAAATAACCAGAAAAAAGCAGCGAGTGGAGTGTCTCACTTCCTCTACCGTCTCTGTTTCAACGGCTGTCTTCCATCTGTTGTCACTTCCTGTAACTGACACTTGCCTCAATGAAAGGAGGACTAAATTAATAACCTGGAGAAGGAAATCACTCTTCCTGTTATTAATTCCTGTATATTTAACATGCAAGCTTCCTCCTGTTGGCTTGCTGCTAGGTAATTACTTAGTCCCAGCGATATGTGTTTATATTTGCAAATCACATAGCTTTCCTTTTTTCTACCCCACAACAGGCACTTAAAAGATGGGCAGGTCATCAAACAGCACGCGCTCTCCAAGCATGAACTGAGAGTCATCGATTCTTACATGAACTGAGAGTCATCGATTCTTACATGAACTGAGAGTCATCGATTCTTACATGAACTGAGAGTCATCGATTCTTACATGAACTGAGAGTCATTGATTCTTACATGAACTGAGAGTCATCGATTCTTACATGACAGAAAATATATATATATTTTTTATTTTTCATAATAAATGTTGCATGATAATGAAAGCCCTGAATGGGCTATACTGAAAGAGCATATCCTGATCTATGGAAGGGAAGTCAGTTAACCATACAAGTACACCTCTCCTCTTTCCATCAACTGTACGCGCACGCACGCACGCACGCACGCACGCACGCACGCACGCACGCACGCACGCACGCACGCACGCACGCACGCACGCACGCACGCACGCACGCACGCACGCACGCACGCACGCACGCACGCACGCACGCACACACACACACACACACACACACACACACACACACACACACACACACACACACACACACACACACAGAGCCAAATGGGGACATCAGTTCTTAGTGGGGCCATTGCACAGCAGCCTCATCAGGCAGAGTGCCACACAGTACAGATGAATACGTCTCCATGGACATTCATGGGAGCCCAGGGGCTGTTAGGGGATTTATTGGCAATGACAGTAATGCACTGACTCAGCATTCAACTCATGTTCTGCTTGGGACGTCCTCAGAGTGTTTGTAACCCACACACACATGTGCACACACACACACACACACACACACACACACACACACACACACACACACACACACACACACACACACACACACACACACACACACACACACACACACACACACACACACGCAATCACACACTGAACGTTTCATGACAAACAATGTCCGAACAAGCAAACGTGGAATGTGAAAAGCATACTGTTCTCTTTCGCCAGCAAGTCACACATTCCATAGGTAAACCTACATTCAACCTTTACTTTCCCCTATTCCAATTCCACGTACATGGGGTGCATCCCAAATGACACCCTATTCCCTTTTAACTGCACTATAGGGCTCTGGAAAAAAGTAGTGCACTATACAGTATAAGGAATATGTTGTTATTTGGGAGGCACACACCTTCCCTTATTCCATTCACATACTGTAGCCAGCCTACTCTGGTGAAATAACTGTCTCCATCGTGTAGAAGTATGGTCCCAGACAACAGAGTAGAGCTGGAGCTTAGAGAGACTCTAGGGGGACTTGGAGAGAGAGTGCTGCAGCTGTCGTCTAAACAATAATAAAAGGCAGAACGACAGGTTGAGATAGTTTTTCTCTGTTTTCCAAGGCCCTGCCACATCAACATCAATTGTCCCCCTGAGCAACGTGATCATAATCCCGTTAATGCCTCAATCTCCATCAACTTCACTAGGAAAAGAAGCGAGGAGGAACAAGAAACGTGGAGGAATTCCCCCGCTGACCACCTCCTTCTCCTCCATATGGCTCCTCTCCTCGCCACAATTCCCTGGGTCTCGCCCCGTCCCCTCCTGATGTCATCCCACTCCCTCCCTCTCATCTTTTTATTATTGGTTCCACCACGCGCTCAATTGATGTTCTAACCAGCCTAAACGATGAAATCCATGAGCCAACGTCTCTCTCTCTTCTATCCTAAACCTTTCTAGTTTCCAAAAGCACCACAATGGAAGAAAAGATGTCATCGATTCGTAACTCAGTGAACGGTGGGTCACAGGAGACAGGAAATGGTCCCGATTGACCTCTCAGAGGGAGCCAGAGAGACAGTAAAAGTAATCTGTGTTTGTGTACACGGCAGAAGGCAGACCCTGTGTACACAGCCGTGGAGTGCACCAATAATATTTTCCAAAGGAGATGATTCTGTTTTTCTTTTTGTGGTTTCCCTCAGAGACTTCGTTTTGCTGAATTAGCAGAAACCAGAGAGGATATGTATTGTTACGGCTGGCGTTAAAGGTCAACACCATTTTGGAAAATGTGACGATTGAGAACGACAGACAGAGGGACAGACGGAAGCTTGGACAGTCATGTTAAATGATGAGTGAACCTTTCCACTAGGCCATACGTTTATTTACCCTTTACTGCGTCATTGGTCTGT
This sequence comes from Thymallus thymallus, assembly GCA_023634145.1. NCBI lineage: Eukaryota > Metazoa > Chordata > Actinopteri > Salmoniformes > Salmonidae > Thymallus > Thymallus thymallus. Next base: position 4,922,566 of record CM042418.1, read on the forward strand.
GTGGTTCGTGTGGAACAAGAATACTGGGAAAATGTGATTGAAAGTCGATACATAGAATGAGAGCCATTGATCAATGTAGATGGTAGACAGTGGGAGTCCAGACGGGGCCTGACAACCCAAGCCCATTTAATTGTAATGTGTAAAGCCAAGGTATTGAATCTCCTACAGACATCAATACTGGAAGGTCCCTAAAGGATCAAATGGCCTGCACTGACAATCAGCTCATTCCTGCAATACTTTGCCCTGAGCACAAGTAGCATCTCGCAAACTGACGAATACCATTGAAATTAAGGTTTACAATCTCACAGCTGACTATTACCGTTTATAGGAAGGTTCAATTGCAGAGGACTGTCTACACAAACATGTCAGCTGAACATTAACAGATCCTCAATCTCAATAGAATGTTTTTAATTGTTTATGAAAGTAGCTCTTGGACGCAATGTGTATACGGAAAAAAGTTGCACAAATAAAAGTAAGCTCAACAGGAAATAGCATGAGGTCAAACTAATTTCCAATGTGAAGGAAATTAGATAAACCAATTGAATAGTATAAAACTTCCGTTTCACCCATCATTTGCTTGTGTAATGTGATGAGCTACTGTGAGGACCTCCAGAATAGTGGAGGTACAGCTCATATATCACTGCGTGTGATTACTTGTTGGTTACTTGGGCTCAAAGATAAAGCAACAACTAACTGGAAAGTTTTGGAAATTCCCTAATGTGACAGCATGTGCCAAGGAAGGAGACAAGGTTGACTGTTGTTTCAGGCCTACAGTATCACCATAGACACATTATAACATTGGTCAAGAAGATGCAGTAGATGTCAGCTATAACAACATGGCTATAACACAAAAAAGGTTGGATTGCTTTGGAGTCTGAATCATCCACAGTCATTCGTTAAGCCTGTCAGTGGGTCCTTGTGAATGTCTTCAATGACAGATCCATCCACCCAGACACAATCTCCCCCACTGTCTGTCCTGTCTGTGGAGCCGGTTCATATTTCCAGGAGCCCTCAATTCCCCTAAACTGACATCAAAGAAGAGGAGAGAGGCGAGGTCTGGAGGCCACATTTTATTACAGACGGTAGTGAAAGGAGCTGGTGAGAACTAAGAGCTGATTCTCCTCACTGAATATGTGTCCCAAATGGCACCCTATTCCCTATATAGTGCACTACTTTTGACCAGGGCCCATGTGACTCTGGTCAAAAGTAGTGTAATATTGAGGGAATAGGGTGCCATTTGGTACGGAGGAGCAGAGAGGTTGGCTGGTTGGCTGAGTTACAACGTTCCTTCCTGGTTTTCCCTGAATGGGCCTCCCTTATTGGTCTAATAGTCTTAAAATGAGCAGGTGCTGAAGGGCCCGGGTGATTAATAGATAATTCTGAGGAGAGACGAATGAGGGGGCGACCATGGAAACAAGACATCTTATTCAGTGAACGTGCCTTCGTCATGCCAGTACATTATATGGCCATTTTACGGTAACGGTCAAACTGCTATGACTTTAGGTTTGGTCTGAGTATAAGATTCCCAAGTTAGGTCTAACACACACACACACACACACAGTGATACTTTGTCCCATAAAACACAACTCAACACAACACACTTCACCTCAAATTGAGCGCCATCTGGTGTGGGAGCGCCGGCTCCTGTCACTAGTGGTCGTCTGAAGCCTCCTCAGAAAGCCCGGCCAGATGTATCCCATTATATGGACATGGTTCCACAAAAATTGGCTTTCATGGCGGCAGACAGCACGGTAAAGTCGGGCCGCCTGGTCTGCGCTGAGACGGCACAGCACCACCGCCCACCCCACACACACAAACACCAGCTGGTGCACGTTTAACAGTCCATTGGGTCCTGAGGCGCACCGTGAACCCTGACGCTGTCGAAACATTATGATGGAACATTGGGTATCAAAGAGAAAGACAGAGAAGAACACTCATATCTCCTTCTCCTTTTCAGTGACTACGCTTTGATATTTGGCACCTGGAAGTTATGATGAAGAGAGTTTGTATCGACTAACCTTGGAGCCATTTCAAAATTGTTGCGGCGCCTATATGTCTTCGTGACTGCTGCCTTGGAATATAACATAATTTACAAACAAATAAACACATTTGAATAGCAGAGGCGTAAACCAAGACTTATGTATGTTGTAAGGTATAAATCCCTGCTTAGCTTTACGGAGAGTCAAGAACACATTAAAAAACTCAGTAACTGTTGAGACGCAATATGGCAGTGAACTGAACAACTCTATTTCAATGGGAACATGGGCTCTATGTCCCGTACTACCATTCAACTTACACTGTACTGGTGTATTTTTCATGCATTGCCTGCTAGTATGGATGTTGAAACTACAGAACAAATAGCCGGTGTGTGTCCTAAATGGCACTCTATTCCCTATATGGGCCCCTATGGGCCCTGGTCAAAAGTAGTTTACTATATAGAGAGTATGTTTTCATTTGGGATGCAAGCCCTGTCCATTTTGTTATATTTCCCTTTTTATCTTCTCCGAGAATTAATGTTCACCTCTTCCACAGCCGTCCTATAAAAAGCAACGGTGTAACGTTGTGGAACCAACAAAGCTCTCCCATGCTACTTGTGCATCATACAGTATTGTCTGGTCAATCTACCATTGCTTCAGACTGGCAGGAGAATTTATCACACAGATAAAGTTAGAGGGACAACAAAGTCTCTCTCTCTCTCTCTCTCTCTCTCTCTCTCTCTCAGAGGAAGGCTACAAAACCTGGCTGCATTTAGCACTTAGTAGCCTGCTGGCTATATACCACCCAAATTAGCTGAAGATATGTTAGTGATGCATCAATAGCCCGAAAAAGTGAGAAAAAGTTAGAAAACACTAAAAAATATGGTGAAAGATGCAGCGCTGTGTAGGCCAGGAAACAGCACAGCTGGCAATAAAAAAGTTGAAGAACACAAAAAAAATAAACTTTTAACGGCATCACATTAAACTGATAGGATATCTTATAAAATATAATTTGTATCCCATCGAGGGTGATTTCTATTCCTTGCCAGATGTGTAAGGAGTTAGGCCTGTTACTGTTAGCTGCAGGGGTATCGCCCATGCAGCTCTATACTGATGCCAAACATGAGCTCAGCTATGGAGGTTCTGGATGCATCCCAAATGGCACCCTACTCCATATGTAGTGGATTACAAGGGCCTGGGGCTCTGGTCAAATTAGTGCAATAAATAGGGAATAGGGTGCCATTTGGGACGCAGCCTCTGTGGAGAATTAGGGTGGAGGGGAGAAGGATGTTCTGGCTGGCTGCTGTGACCCAGAGGGAGAAGAATCTGGAACAGTAACAGGTGTTTAATGTTGTTTTACCAACAAGGCCTCCCAACACCACTCCTTCCTTCCGCCAAGCCGCCAACTCCCCAACACCTCCCTGATAGATAATGGACCTTTATTCCATCTGTAATAAAATGAGAAAATTTACTAGCTGTATCCTGTTCCAATCCCCTTATTCCCTCCTCTCATTATTCAACTAATTACAGTCACATAATTCACTGGTTCTTCCTTCTCTAACACGTGTGACTAAGCATTAAACTATCAGCAGAGGTTTTAACCTGACAGAATGATGAACATTTGTTTGCAGTAAAAATACATTTAGATAGAACCGATGGTTAAGAGCAGTAGCGCAGTTCTAAATGGCCATGGACTGAGATCAGCGCTTGACGTCATTTTGTGTGTGTGTGTACGTGTGCACATGAGTGTGTGTTTGTGCTTCAAATCAAATCAAAGAAATGTATTAGTCACATACACATGTTTAGCAAATGTTATTGCAGGTGTAGCGAAATGCTTGTGTTTCTAGCTCCAACAGTGTAGTAGTATCTAACAATATACAACAATACACACACATCCAAAGTAAAGGAATGGAATTAAGAATTTATAAATATTTGGACGATTAATGTCGGAGCGGCATAGACTAAAATACAGTAGAATAGAATACAATACAATATATACAGTTGAAGTCGAAAGTTTACATACACTTAGGTTGAAGTCATTAAAACTAATTTTTCAACCACTCCACAGATTTCATGTTAACAACAATTGTTTACAGACAGATTATTTAACTTATAATTCACTATATCACAACTCCAGTGGGTCAGAAGATTAATGTACATACTCTAAGTTGACTGTGCCTTTAAACAGCTAGAAAATGATGTCATGGCCTTAGAAGCTTCTGATAGGTTAATTTACATAATTTGAGTCAATTGGAGGTGTAACTGTGGATGTGTTTCAAGGCCTAACTTCAAACTCCGTACCTCTTTGCTCGACATCATGGGAAAATCAAAAGATATCAGCGAAGACCTCAGAATTTTTTTTGTAGACCTCCACATGTTTCAGAGTTATATCTGAAGTCCGAGGTGTAGAGGGTGAACAGGAAGGGGGACAGGTCCATCCTTGGGGGCAATTTCCAAACGCCTGAAGGTACCACGTTCATCTGTACAAACAATAGTACGCAAGTATAAACACCATGGGACCACGCAGCCGTCATACCGCTTAGGAAGGAGACATGTTCTGTCTCCTAGATATGAACGTACTTTGGTGCGAAAAGTGCAAATCAATCCCAGAACAACAGCAAAGGATCTTGTGAAGATGCTGGAGGAAACAGATACAAAAGTATCCATATCCACAGTAAAACAAGTCCTATATTGGCATAACCTGAAAGGCTGCTCAGCAAGGAAGAAGTCACAGCTCCAAAACCGCCATAAAAAAGCCAGACTACGGTTTGCAACTGCACAAAGATCGTACTTTTTGGAGAAATGTCCTCTGGTCTGATGAAACAAAAATAGAACTGTTTGGCCATAATGACCATCATTATGTTTGGAGGAAAAAGGGGGAGGCTTGCAAGCCGAAGAACACCATCCCAACCGTGAAGCATGGTGGTGGCAGCATCATGTTGTGGGGGTGCTTTGCTGCAGGAGAGACTGGGGCACTTCACAAAATAGATGGCATCAGGAGGAAGGAAAATTATGTGGATATATTGAAGCAACATCTCAAGACATCAGTCAGGAAGTTAAAGCTTGGTCGCAAATGGGTCTTCCAAGTGGACAATGACCCCAAGCATACTTCCAATGTTGTGGTGAAATGGCTTAAGGACAACAAAGTCAAGGTATTGGAGTGGCCATTGCAAAGCCCTGACCTCAATCCTATAGGACATTTGTGGGCAGAACTGAAAAAGTGTGTGCGAGCAAGGAGGCCTACAAACCTGACTCAGTTACACCAGTTCTGTCAGGAGGACTGGGCCAAAATCCACCCAACTTATTGTGGGAAGCTTGTGGAAGGCTACACGAAATGTTTGACTCAAGTTAAACAATTTAAAGGCAAATACTAATTGAGTGTATGTAAACTTCTGACCCACTGGGAATGTGATGAAAGAAATAAAAGCTGAAATAAATCATTCTCTCTACTATTATTCTGACATTTCACATTCTTAAAATAAAGTGGGTAAGGTGAGGTCACTGCATAACAAAATGGACGAGCTTGAGGCTCTTGTCCGTGGACAAAGGGATTATCAGGAAACGAGCCTAATGTTTTTCACGGAGACTTGGCTGAACGATAACATCCCCATAGAGAACGTCACTATCAACGGTTTCCAGACCATCAGAGTGGACAGGGATCACGTCTCTTCCGGTAAGAGCAAGGGTGGTGGGCTGGCTTTATTAGTAAACAACAGATGGTGTAATCTGAAACATATTACTCTTAAGGAAGAGTTTTGTAGCCCGGACATTGAACTATTAACTGTTAGCCTGAGACCCTACTATTTGCCAAGGGAATTCACGGTGGCCATTGCTGTTATTGTTTACATCCCGCCCTCCGCTGACGCAAACACAGCATGTGACGTCATCCACTCTGCTATTGCGAGGTTACAGACAGCGCATCCCAGTGCTTTCTTTGCCATTTCGGGGGATTTTAACCATGCATCTCTCTCTTCAACGCTGCCCACGTTCAAACAGTTCGTGAAGTGTCCAACCAGGAATAATACAACTCTGGACTTGTTATATGCTTATGTGAAGGATGCATACAACTCCACTGCACTCCCTCCCCACGGTAGATCGGATCACAACCTTGTCCACCTCACTCCACTCTACAGGCCTTTGGTCCAACAGCAGCCTGCGACCACCAGGACCATTAGGAGATGGTCCCCGGAGGCGAATGAGGCCCTACAGGACTGCTTTGAAACAACAGACTGGGATGTGCTCTGTGAGGCTCATGGGAAGGACATCGATGACTGCATAACAGACTATATTAATTTTTGTGTAGACAACACTGTACCCACCAGGAAGGTACGCTGTTTCCCAAACAATAAACCCTGGGTCACCAGCGACCTGAAGGCCCTGCTGAATGAGAAGAAGAGGGCCTTCAAGGAGGGGGACAAGGACAAATTAAAATGCGTCCAGAGGGAGCTGAATTTGCGGATTGCTGAGGGGAAGAGAGGGTATAAGGAGAAGATGGAGGACAAGCTGAGGCAGACACAGGTGAGAGAGGTGTGGAAGGGTATGAGAAATATCACTGGCTTCAAAAAGTCAAACAGTGGGCAGACGGAGGGGACCCAGGACAGAGCTGAACCAATTTTTTAACAGGTTTGATACTGGCCCTGTCCACCTCCCTTCCAGCTCCCCAGACCACACACCCTCACGGCTGTCCCACCCCCACTTTGCTCACAACACCTCTGCTGAGACAATCAGTGACCCCTCCTCCACCCCTGATCCCCCTGGTCTGAATCCTCAACACCCCCTTCCCCCCACCTCCCCACCGGGGCTGGCTTTCACCACCAACCAAGTGAAGAGAGAGCTGGAGAGACTACATCAGTGGAAAGCGGCGGGCCCTGATGGCATCAGCCCAAGGGTGCTTAGGGTCTGTGCTGACCAACTGTGTGGAATACTCCAGCATCGCTTCAACCTTAGCCTGAGTCTAGAAAGTGTCCCTGTGCTGTGGAAAACATCCTGCCTCGTCCCAGTGCCCAAGAAGGCACACCCCACTGTCCTGAATGATTTCAGACCTGTAGCGCTAACATCCCACATCATGAAGACCCTGGAAAGGTTAGTCCTCGCTCACCTCAGACCCCTGGTGTGTACATCACTGGACCCCCTGCAGTTTGCATACCAGCGCAACATCGGGGTGGATGATGCAATCATCTACCTTCTGCAGAGGGCCTACTCTCACCTGGACAATGCAGGTTGCACTGTGAGGGTTATGTTTTTTGACTTCTCCAGTGCCTTCAATACCATTCAGCCCCTGCTACTGGGTGAGAAGATGAGGAGGATGAAAGTGGAAGCACCCTTAGTCTCCTGGGTCACGGACTACCTGACCGGTAGGCCACAATTTGTGCGACTACAGAGCTGTGTGTCAGAACGGGCAGTTAGCAACACAGGGGCCCCCCAGGGAACGGTCCTGTCCCCCTTCCTGTTCACCTTCTACACCTCGGACTTCAGATATAACTCTGAAACATGCCACCTACAGAAGTTCTCGGATGACTCCGCAATTGTAGGGTGCATCAGGGGTGGGCAGGAGGAGGAGTACAGGAGCACAATCAGTGACTTTGTGTTGTGGTGTGAGCAGAACCACCTTCAGCTCAACATCAGCAAAACAAAGTAGATGGTGGACTTCAGGAGAACCAAGGCACAACTTACTGCAGTCCCTATACAGGGGATGGATGTGGAAATGGTTGGGTCATACAAGTTCCTGGGAGTCCATATGGACAACAGGCTGGAATGGGCTGGTAACACCGGGGCCCTGTACAAAAAGGGCCAGAGCCGGCTCTACTTTCTGAGGAGGCTCAGGTCCTTCAACGTGTGCAGTAAACTACTGCATACCTTCTACCAGTCTGTGGTGCCATCTTTTTTGCAGTGGTGTGCTGGGGAGCAAACATTAAAGCCGGTGATGCTTCTCGGGTAAATAAGCTGATCAGGAAGGCTAGCTCTGTCCTGGGGATGAGCCTAAAGTACCTATCATCTATCTATCTATCTATCTATCTATCTATCTATCTATCTATCTATCTATCTATCTATCTATCTATCTATCTATCTATCTATCTATCTATCTATCTATCTATCTAAGTGGTGATCCTAACTGACCTAAAACAGGGCATTTTTACTAGGATTAAATGTCAGGAATTGTGAAAAACTTAATTGAAATGTTATTGGCTAAGGTGTGTGTAAACTTCCGACTTCAACTGTAAATAAGGTATTTCTGTTGTTTGTTTTTTTTATATAATTTTGCATTATTTGATGGGGTATTGTGTGTAGATTGATTAGGAAAAATGTTTTATTTCATCAATTTTAGAATAAGGCTGTAACATAACAAAAATTGGAAAAAGGGGTCTGAATACTTTCCGAATGCACTGTAAGTTAAGCCGCCTACAAATGTCTGTACTGAATTAAATATTATCACTACCTTTTTAAAACGATGTCTATCTTTATTTCCCAAACACAATCCAACACAATCACAATCACTTTTTGTCTTTTAATAATGTTAAGCATCTTTTAGCACAGGCTTCACACCTAACAAACACTTTTAACATTAGCCAGGCACTGTTGTTACTTTATATCCCAGAGATAATGCTTTGCATTACGCCTGGGAAGAAAACACATCAATTTGCTAATCTTGACATTGGCTCAACCATTGGATCAACTTACCCACACAGCTACAAGGATGCACTTTCATGCTAGGTTGAGGGACCTCCTATTGAAACTTATAGAGACCCCAACTGATGTATAGAACAATTAGATACAAGAATCATGAAACCTCTAACACAATACATTCGTTTGACTTGGTGAAAATCTGTTTTTTGGACCTAACGTGGTTAGCTTTTATCAGCTAGGACCACTATTTCCTGTCCCTGAATCCCACTTAACAGGCAGGTTGAATTCTGCTTGACAGAGCTGCTAGCCATCAAGCTAACAAAGTTAGTCCCAGATGTGTTTCGCAATGGAACCCTCTTTGTCTGGAGAAGTAACTCTGAGTTCCAATGTGGCAATTGTTTGCTTGCCAAGGATTATAGAATTGAAGTTGCTTCCTTGATCAAGCAGGTCGCCAGCCTACATAAGAAACTGTGGAAAACTCAGAGTGGAATGTTGACCTTTTCTACTCCAGTGACTGGACGGCGTTCGCGCTTGTTGGATGCATCTAAGCCTTGTCGTTTGTCATTGTCCGACTGGCCGGTGTTGCCTGGAGTTCTTTCGCCAGGTGAGCCATCTCCTGCCTCTCCTCCCCATCTGATAGCGGAATCGAAGGAGCTCAGCAAGAGGAGCATGCTACTCAACGATGGTAGCATGTCACGAGCCGTGGAAGCCGAAGACTTTCTATACCTTTTGGAAACAAAGCACGTTTTAAAAGGATGTTCCTGGATCCTTTCACAGCATTATAAGGCTGCGTTGATCAATGACCCAAGCCCAGCTCAGTTAATCCTTACCATTGTGTCACTGAGTTGTCATAATGCTTCAGCAAAAGTTATACCAGGGGTGTTGGTAGACACAATGTAAGTAAGCTAATTTATGTCCCTCTAACTGCCCTGAATGCCGCTGCTGATCCTACAGCTATTGTATGCAATAATCATGTGCCTATTTTTTTTATTTAAGTAGGCAAGTCATTATGAACCTGAGTTATTCTGTTAGCACTGAGGCCGTGTGCCCTAGAAGGAAGTCTACTGTGTCTTCACCCTGCACTAACATAAATAACACAGGCATGTCTACTTCTGCTAAGATTCCCAGTAAATCAATGAAAATAATCAAGCATCCCAGAAAAGTGCTAAAAATAGCCCACATTAACATATGTATCTTAAGAACCAAGGTTCATGGAATTAATAACTTGCTATTAACAGATGACATTCATATTCTGACTATCTCTGAAAAATGCACTTAGATAATAGCTTTGATGATACAGTGGTAGCAATACATGGTTATAACATCTACAGAAAAGACAGAAATGCCAATAGTGGAGGTGTTGCTGTTTATATTCAGAACAACATTCCTGTAAAGCTTAGGGAGGTTCTTGTGTTAAATACTGTTGAAGTAATATGGCTACAGGTTCATCTGCGTCACCTAAAGCCTATTATTGTGGGAAGCTGCTATAGACCACCAAATGCTAACAGTCAGTATCTGGATTACGTGTGAAATGGGTGATAATGTCTGTGATATCAATAGATAGGTATATTTTCTTTTAAATATTGACTGGCTTTCATCAAGCTGCCCACTCAAGAAAAATCTTCAAACTGTAACCAGTGCCTGCAACCTGGTTCAGGTTATCAGTCAACATCCCCGGGTAGTTGCAAACAGCACAGGAATTAAATTATCAATATCATCAATATGTATTAATCACATCTTTACTAATGCTGCAGAAATTAGCTTGAAAGCAGTATCCAGATCCATCAGATGAAGTGATCACAATATAGTAGCCATACCTACGAAAACCAAAGTTCCAAAGGCTGGGCCAAATACAGTGTATAGGTCTTACAATACGTTTCGTAGTGATTCCTATGTTGTTGATGTAAAGAATATTTGTTGGTCTTTGGTGTGTAATGAGGAGCAACCAGACGCTGCACTTGAGACATTTATGAAATGTCTTATTCCAGTTACTAATATGCATGCACCCATTAAGAAAATGACTAATTGCCAATTGGCAAACATACTGCAAATTTCGAAATCATGTGACTAAACTGAATAAAAAGAAGAAGAAACTATACCATGACACAAAGATAAATGATAGAAAGAATGATAGAAAGAAATCTCTGGAGCACCTTAAATGAAATGTTGGGCAAGAAGGCAAACTCAGCTCCATCATTCATTGAATCAGATGGCTCATTCATCACAAAACCCACTGATACTGCCAATTACCTTAATGAGTTTTTCATTGGCAATATTAGCAAATTTAGGAATTACATGCCAGAAACAAACACTGACACAACACATCAAAGTATTACTGATCAAATTATGAAAGACAAGCGTTGAAATTTCAAATTCCGTACAGTGAGTGTGGAAGAGTTGTCTATGAACAATGGCAAGCCACCGGGGTCTGACAACTTGGATGGAAAATGACTGAGGATAATAGCGGACGATATTGCCATATATTCACTTCAATAGGAAATGGGTGCCCTCAGGCCTGGAAGGAAGCAAAAGCTATTCTGCTACCTAAAAATAGTAAAGCCCCATTTACTGGCTCAAATAGCCGAACAAACAGCCTGTTACCAACCCTTAGTAAACTTTTGGAAAAAATGGTGTTTGACCAGATACAATGGTAAGCAGCACGCTTATAGGGAAGGACATTTAACAAGCACAGCACTTACAGAAACGACTGATGATTGTCTGAGAAAAATTATAATACAAATATTGTGGGGGCTGTTTTGTTAGACTTCAGTGCAGCTTTTGACATTATCGATGATAGTCTGCTGCTGGAAAAATGTATGTGTTATGGCTTTTTCAAGCTTAACTAACGACATTACTTGTTGAGTAAAGCCAGTGTGTCTATGTATGTGGATGACTCAACACTACAAGGCAGCTACTACAGCGACTGAAAAGACTGCAACACTTAACAAAGAGCTGCAGTTCGTTTTAAAATCGGTGGTTAAGTTAGTCCTACTTATTTCAAAAACTAAAAGCATTGTATTTGGGATCAATCCTTAACTAAACCCTAAACCTCAACTAAATCTTGTAATGCTGCCTTAGCAGCAGCTAATGGGGATCCCTAATAAATACAAATTTCACTTTTCCCATGTGGTTTCTTCATTCACAGACTGCATTAAATGATGACCTCTTCCTATATATTTTGGTCAAATTATGAATTTCGTGTATGGTTTCCTAGAAACAAGGGCAGCTCAACAAAAGTTGGCACATCAGTGTTACCGACGTCAGACGAGTCCCGTAGGGCTTGGTCCTAGAGCAAAACGGATGTTCGTGAGAGTATCCCCTTTCTAAAGAGTGGTCCTATTAGTTTGCGTTCGGATGCTACAGATGTTTTTCTGAGAAGACAGATTTTCGTGATGTCTCCTGGTTTGACAAACAGCACTTTCAACTGCGGATGCGGAAGGGCGACATAGGCAGATGCGGCGCCCATGCACATTGTTTAAAATGTTTTTATTATGTTACTTAGATTGATGCACCAGTGCGTCAATAAACTCTATTAATAGTTTTGACAAATGTAATTCATATTAACAATGTTTAGCTTGTTTATGAATTGAAATGGTTCAAGTGGGTGGGGCATCATAAAGTGAATAAGTAAAGTTGTACCTGGTTAAAATTGGGATACAGAATCCGCTTAAAGAAAACTCTCTGAATTAGGTCAGAGATATTAATTCCCTGTAAAGCTAATGACATCATAAATAATTAGTAACCAGGACTCTTTTTTGGTGATAATTTCGAGAGAGAGAGAGAGAGAGAGCGAGAGAGAGAGAGATGCATCTACATGACATTATAACCGATGTGGTGTCCAGGCCAGAGGGGGTCCGATGTGGTGTCCAGGCCAGAGGGGGTCCGATGTGGTGTCCAGGCCAGAGGGGGTCCGATGTGGTGTCCAGGCCAGAGGGGGTCCGATGTGGTGTCCAGGCCAGAGGGGGTCCGATGTGGTGTCCAGGCCAGAGGGGGTCCTATGTGGTGTCCAGGCCAGAGGGGGTCCGATGTGGTGTCCAGGCCAGAGGGGGTCCGATGTGGTGTCCAGGCCAGAGGGGGTCCGATGTGGTGTCCAGCCAGAGGGGGTCCGATGTGGTGTCCAGGCCAGAGGGGGTCCGATGTGGTGTCCAGGCCAGAGGGGGTCCGATGTGGTGTCCAGGCCAGAGGGGGTCCGATGTGGTGTCCAGGCCAGAGGGGGTCCGATGTGGTGTCCAGGCCAGAGGGGGTCCTATGTGGTGTCCAGGCCAGAGGGGGTCCGATGTGGTGTCCAGGCCAGAGGGGGTCCGATGTGGTGTCCAGGCCAGAGGGGGTCCGATGTGGTGTCCAGCCAGAGGGGGTCCGATGTGGTGTCCAGGCCAGAGGGGGTCCGATGTGGTGTCCAGGCCAGAGGGGGTCAGAGAAATAAATGCTCATGCTCAACCTTTATATTGTAGATAATGATAAGAAACGACATGCATACTGTCTTAAAATCAGTGAGTAAATTAATCCCTGATTTGAGTATTATTATGGTAGTTTCTAGCTGGCAACAGTAATGTTAGATACAGTAAATATTGGTTTATAAAAGACAATATTGAATAGTAGTGTATACGTGTCAAAGGATGACATAAGCGTCCTGATTCTTCAAAGAGTGAAACACATAAGAACTGTCGAGGCAAGGTGTTAGACGTGTCACTGTGCATAGTGGCACCATAGGCTCCCGTTTGGTTTTGACAACGCTCATGACAGAATATAATTTGTTTTATTGTAGTTTTTTTGCCACCTAATCAAGCCGCAACAGAAATGGGTTTTCTTTTACCCGACATGTAATCTACTTGAAATGCTTCTTCTTGACAATGAAAGTCTTGTCGTGAGATGTGCAATGTAGTAAACATTAATAAGGTACCTTCTATAAGACAGAGGACACAGCGGGAGACAGAATCATTCCACTGACCACTGCTCTGAGGCTAGTCTGGCTTCCACCTCTAAGAATTAAATGAAAAGTGTTGTTTTTTCATTATATTTTTGGATTAGCGCTTAGGGCTGTAATCAGTGGTATGGCCATATCTGTCTGCCTGCATAATGTCAAACTCGGCAACGCTAAATTATTGTTGAATATGAATAATCGTAACCCCAAAAAACAATAGTGAAGAAAGATGTCTAGTTTAGGCATATAGGAATATGTGATGCAATGAAGTTGGGTGAATTTTGGCCCATTCCTCCTGACAGAACTGGTGAAACTGGTGAGTCAGGTTTGTAGGCCTCCTTGCTTGCACATGCTTTTTGACACGCCAGACATTTTCTATAGGATTGAAGTCAATGGCCACTTTGTGATGGCCACTCCAATACCTCGACTTTGTTGTCCTTAAGCCATTTTGCCACAACTTTGGAAGTATGCTTGGGGTCATTGTCCACTTGGAAGACCCATTTGCGACCAAGCTTTAACTTCCTGACTCATGTCTTGAGATGTTGCTTCAATATATCCACATAATTTTCCTTCCTCATGATGTCATCTATTTTGTGAAGTGCACAAAGTCCCTCCTGCAGCAAAGCACCCCCACAACATGATACTGCCACCCCTGTGCTTCACGGTTGGGATGGTGTTCTTCGGCTTGTAAGGGTCCCCCTTTTTCCTCCAAACATAACGATGGTCATTATAGCCAAACAGTTCTATTTTTGTTTCATCAGACCAGAGGACATTTCTCCAAAAAGTACGACCTTTGTCCCCATGTGCAGTTGCAAACCGTAGTCTGGCTTTCTTATGGCGGTTTTTGAGCAGCCTTTCAGGTTATGTTGATATAGGACTTGTTTTACTGTGTATATAGATACTTTAGTATGTGCTGCGTGGTCCCATGGTGTTTATACGTGCATACTATTTTTTGTACAGATGAACGTGGTACCTTCAGGCATTTGGAAATTACTCCCAAGGATGAACCAGACTACAATTTATTTTGGTCTTGGCTGATTTCTTTTGATTTTCCCATGATGTCGAGTAAAGAGGCACTGAGTTTGAAGGTAGGCCTTGAAATACATCCATTACTTGTGTCATGCACAAAGAAGATGTCCTAACCGACTTGCAAAAACTATAGTTTGTTAACATTAAATCTGTGGAGTGGTTGAAAAATGAGTTTTAATGAATACATCCTATGTGTATGTAAACACAGGAGAGGGAATGATGCAGATCAAGCTTTTCTCCAACTCAATTTCCCACACGTCTCATTTGCTTAAGCCCCCAGAAGCTCTCCACCATCCATCAACAATTGAGAGGGAAACAGGTTTCAATGATATGACATCCATGTACTTATTCTATTGTGAAGTCAGAGGAAGAGGAGGAGGAAGAGGGGCACAGCAAAGTGGTACAGTTTACAGGGGTGTATTATCTGTACCAAAACCAACAGACTTTCAGAGAAGGTTTAACCTCAGACAGTGTGACTTGGAGGACTGGAACCAAAGTTTTACAGTGGTTGCATCCAAAATGACAGAGCCCTATGGGCGCTGGTCAAAAGTAGTGCACTATAAAAGCAAGGGTGTCATTTAGGACGCAGTGGTATCTCCTGGGCATGGGTACAGACTACAAACTCACCACTACCGGAGGAGGATCAAACTGGAGCGTGGTCTGAAGATACAATAACGTTTGTATCTTCAGACCAATTTCACCCTCTGACCACAAAACAGTATTAGGATACACCAACTAGTAGACACTTTTTCTAAAAGGAACTCTTTACTTTGATGAGGTCATCTCAATTAGGGCTGCACAATTATAGTTACTCATAAAATTCCCAGGTTACCAGAAATCCCGGTTGGAAGATAAGCTGGGGATCCAGGAATCCTCCAACCCGGATTTCTGGAAAACCTGGAACAGTTGGGAAAGTTACCATCTTTGTTTATATCTGTCAGATGACTCTCATCAAGTTGAATGAGTGATTACCATAGAAGTTGTGAGAAAAAAAAAAAAGTATTTTATAGTATTCCATTTAAACACGTTATTCTGTCAATGTTAAGACAATACTTACACAGAGAACAGACGATAGCGGCTCCTTGGAATCAATTCTGCTTAGATTATGAATTTGTATGCAATCATTAATCTTTTACATCATAAGAACCAAATTGAAATGTAAATAAAATACATAAAGGACAGACAAAAATAATATCCATCACTTTCCTTGAAAGTACTCTAAACCAGAAATGCACTGAAGCATTTGACTCCTGTCTGGAAAGAGTCACCGCACCAAACGGCTGCATTTGTTGGTTTGGACGACTGAACGGGGACTCTGCTTCCTACCATATGGTTCCACTTTCCAACAGAGCCAATGCCCTAAAGGCTAACAATTTTATTTTGTTTTGGACTTTCTTTCTTTCTCAACCGTAGGTTCTCAATTTAGAAACAGATTTAATAGAACCCAGGCTGCGTCTCAACTGGCACCATATTCCCTACATAGTGCAATACTTTTAGCCCAGATCCCTATGCGCTATAGGGAATAGGGGGTCATTTGGGATGCAGCACCAGACTCACTTGACATCCCCCATCTGGTACAGGCAACAGTTAAGTGTGTGTTCTAACTGCCATTGTTTGTATGTCTATATTTATTTTATTTATTGTGTAAATCAGCATGGTAACTGGGCAGGTTTATAGAGCGAAGCACTGTGAAATCTTCGCTGGATCTACTCACATCAAGGTTCCTGCAGACATGACAGCTTTCTAACCTTCATTTAGTTAGAGACCGACAGAGAGATAGGACCACATTAATACCTGCCTTAACTGTGTTTATGAAGGAGTATCTCTGTTTACAAATTAAAGATCTAATGCAGCCTATTTTACGTCAATATAAAATAATTTCTGGGTAAGAATTAAGTACCTTACTCTGAAAACAAAAATAGCTTCTTTGCAAAATGCCATTTCTCAAGTAAGAATTTAGCTAGGACTGTCTGTGAGTGGTCTGGGAGAGGGGTCTAATTGGAGGAGCCTAATGGGAGGGATGTGCAACCTAAACTAGCTGTTATTGGCAGAGAGGAGGGCAAACTCTCTTTGTTATTGGTCTATTAATATATACCGCCTGGCTGTTCTGAGGGCAAAAGGGGGGATTGGGACGTATGGGGGGGTTGCAACTCAATATTAGGAAGGTGTTAATAATGTTTGATATACTCAGTGTATATAAAACACAGGAAAATCATGTTTTTGTCTGCACTGCCCCTTTAACGAGAGAATACAATTATTCTGAAAAACATGAACTGAATCACATATGTTTGTTCTGAAGAAATTTACTGAACTCTTTTGTACATCAACCTGACTCAAAACTGCATTTGCCTGTAATGCCACTGAGTTGATACACAAGATATGCATCAAATCACATCAAAAAGACTGTTCAAGACATGCATTAACCAACATCACAGCATTGTCTTACATCAGATAGCTCATTGACTTTGCGTTGTGTAGGAGTGACGACACCTGTCGGAAGACAATGACATCACAGATGCCAATCTAATCTAAGAGTGGAAATGAATTTGAGGTGGCTGCTTCAGAGGGGACGTGGAGCATGTCCCACATGGTTTAACTAGCTACCTCTTGGTTTGTGTTCCAAATGACAACATATTCCCTATGCACTACCCATATTCCCTATGCACTATATAGGAAATTGGGTGCAATTTGTGACGCAGGCTCTGTCTGCCGATGTAGGAAACAATGAGAAGGGCATCCTTATTCCCCCTGGGGTTGGTCCTCTGTGACATTGCATTGATTACAGACAGAGACATAGTGGAGCTAAGTGGAAACCACGAGATATGGAAGAGAGATCCCATTTGAAACATGTGAGATGTAGGTTACAGAGAGACACAGACAGACAACACAACAGCACATAGCAGACTTTAGGTCTGAAAATGAGTCATGACCCGCTTCTCTTAGTGTCACCTGGTGTTGTGAAAGTGTGTGTGTGCGGATGGGAGGAGAAATGATGTCCACATACAGTACGGAAGATTTGCCTTCAACTAAATAATATCTGACAGTCTCCCATGCAGTTATGGTATAACTGGAACCATGACAATTATTAATATGATGTGGAACAAGTCTTGACATTACTTTATATAAAACAGGAATGGAAAATTATCAAAATACTTGAAGATCTGATAGCTAGACATAAGATTTGCTATCTAATAACAAGGAAATGTGGTTTTCAAATTCCCAGCCGAACATAAGCCCCCCCCCCCCCCTCCGGACAAATCAGTTGCTATTTGTTTTGTCTTGCTGTAGAACAACTTGGGCGCTCTTTCCTACTTGGGGACACACAGCAGAGAGAGCCATGATAGATTATGCCCCCGACTTCAGGGGTTGGAGTTCATTATGAAGAAGACAAACTCTGTGCCAGGATAATTGGCTGTGTTTATCTATTACGGTTTCCTTTCTCAGAGTAGGGAAACAATGGGTGCAGATTCACTAACGCAGCCAGGCAGACAACACCCATACATTATGTGTAATGTGTAGATCCTTGATTCACTGACGCAGCCAGGCAGACAACACCCATACATTATGTGTAATGTGTAGATCCTTGATTCACTGACGCAGCCAGGCAGACAACACCCATACATTATGTGTAATGTGTAGATCCTTGATTCACTGACGCAGCCAGGCAGACAACACCCATACATTATGTGTAATGTGTAGATCCTTGATTCACTGACGCAGCCAGGCAGACAACACCCATACATTATGTGTAATGTGTAGATCCTTGATTCACTGACGCAGCCAGGCAGACAACACCCATACATTATGTGTAATGTGTAGATCCTTGATTCACTGACGCAGCCAGGCAGACAACACCCATACATTATGTGTAATGTGTAGATCCTTGATTCACTGACGCAGCCAGGCAGACAACACCCGTACATTATGTGTAATGTGTAGATCCTTGATTCACTGAGGTAGCCAGGCAGACAACACCCGTACATTATGTGTAATGTGTAGATCCTTGATTCACTGAGGTAGCCAGGCAGACAACACCCGTACATTATGTGTAATGTGTAGATCCTTGATTCACTGAGGTAGCCAGGCAGACAACACCCGTACATTATGTGTAATGTGTAGATCCTTGATTCACTGAGGTAGCCAGGCAGACAACACCCATACATTATGTGTAATGTGTAGATCCTTGGGAAGACTTCCAGCCTCCTTACTGTTTTATAAACAAGATATTAAGGTCAGTAGCAGCTATGATGGATCACCTTGACATGCCCAAGACAGTGGTTGTCTCCCAAATGGCACCCTATTCCCTAGTACAATATGTTTGACCAGGGCCATAGGGCTCTAGTTAAAGTAGTGCACTACATAGGGAAAAGGGTGCCATTTGGGTCTACCCCATGTTCCATATAGGCTACATTGTGTTTATTATAACATGTTGTATGAAATCACAGGGGAAATAAATGCCTAGTGTAATTGAACAAGATATGCACCAGTCATTTTGTTGAATAATCATCTGATCTGACCAATCAATTATCTGACCAGTATTCTGTTATTTTACAGATAAAAGGCTAAATGAAAAATACACAATGCGTGGCTATTCATATATTTCTACATCAATGTGGTTAAATGCCAGTGAAGTGTTGTGCGATAGCATGTCCTGTTTTGAGGTCATGGGAAGTGAATGTGACATTTCAGGCTTCATCACCTCGTTTCCTAGTAACCCCCCCCCTACGGTGACTGTGTCACACCACACCTAGTGACACCTCTCCTATCGCCCTGGAGACACATGCAACACCTCTCCTCTAGCCTTGGACTACGTTCTCACGGGGCCTTGTCCAAACAAAGGAAACAGCTTTGTCATTTCCCCCTGCACCTTGAGAGGGCAAACATCTCACCTCACCAACCTAACTTCCCAAACATTCTATTGAAAACATGACCGTGTGTGCGCGCGCGTGTGGACTAGGGTTGCAAAGGGTCGGAAAGTTTCCGGTAAATCTTCCATGGGAAGTTAAGCCCTGGAATTTGGGGTATTTTGCTTGAATTCATCAAAAAAGTTCGCTTATAACAGTGAACCTTTTTTGTGGGATTGACATAAGGCAATTCTAGGTCTTGTGGCATATTTTGGTTAAGCTATCCCCAATTCAATTGCAACCCTCTGTGTGCAGTGCACTCTTCCATCACATGTACAGCTGATTCTCAAGATCTTGCACACTAATGAGATGCTATTGAGCCCACACTACTACACTGTCTGTTAACTAGTAAATATTAGCCTACAGCAATGTGTGTGTAAATCATTTCTAACTTGTTAATCATTTCTGCTAGTTAGTTTTTGCTACCATGTGGGTTTTAACTTGCTTGAGCCTGCTAACTGAGGAGTGTTAATTCACCTGTTTCCATACATGTTTCATTTAAAAAAACTGTATCTTACAAAGGAGTTCTTTAATCTAACTGTTTAACTATTTATCTGTACATGGAATTGTATTTGTTGTTTTTTTACTCATTCTTTTCTAACCTTTATGGGAAAATCTGTAAAGGAGACATTTCACTGCAGCTAATGTAGAAGGAAAAGCTGTGTACATTTGTAAATATGTGAAGAATGCAACAAAGATGCAGAATCATCTGGCCAAGTGCATAAAGTTCCCTCAGTGCTCACAACAAGCAACCTCTGACAAAAGTCCCTCTACTTCTATTCGAGGTGAAAATTATGAATCACACACCTTAGCGATAGCAACAGCTCATGGTCCTCCTGGAATCAGAAGGTTTTTTTTTTACTCAATGGAGGAACGTAGTCAGAGAAATGCTGATGAATGTCTTGCTCGAGCTGTGTATGCAACTGGTTTACCTCTGATGTTCACAGGCAATGTGTATTGGAAGAGATTTATGTATGTTCTTCGCCCAGCATACACCCCTCCAACCAGACATGCTTTATCTACTCACTTGCTGGATGCAGAGTTCAAGTGAAGGTCAAGCAAATCATAGAGAAAGCAGACTGTGTTGCAATCATCTCTGATGGGTGGTCGAATGTTTGTGGGCAAGGAATAATTAACTACATCATCTCCACCTCCACCTCAACCAGTATTCTACAAGAGCACAGACACAAGGGACAACAGACACACCGGTCTCTACATTGCAGATGAGCTGAAGGCAGTCATCAATGACCTAAGACCACAGAAGGTATTTGCACTGGTGAGTCCTACCCTCACATCACACCTATTGTCTTGTGTCAATGTTAAGGGTTAAGCGCATCACTCATTTTGGAAATTAGCTATTTGTTTGAGTTTCTGAAATCTCTGCTAACATGAAGGAACACTATGGCGGGGATAAAGGTGAAGATTAACCAATGAATAGATCAAAAATTGCAAAATGTAATTCTATTCAGGTAATTTCCATAACACACAAGCACAAAAACATTTAACCAAATTAGGCTTATGCAGACGAAGAGATGCTACAGTATTTGCTAAAATAAAACTATGTAATTTACCACAGCTCGTTTCAAGCCCATTCTCATCTGAAATCCTTCTCTAGACTGAGGGACAATTTCAGTAGGTCATTTCAGTACAGAACTGTCATCTGAGGAGAAAACACAAATATATACAAAGAAGCAATAAAGAGCTCTTTTCCTTTGGGAATGTGAAACAAACAGTCTCTGTTGAGGTCAGTTAGTCTCTCAAATCTAAACAAACACCATGTATTTTAAGGTCTGTGTTTCTGTTTCCATACTGATCCCAGCAATCTAAAAAGTCTATGTCTCAACCCAAATATTTAGACATAAAACTAATTATAACATCAACTAATTTCAGATTCTCTATGATACGGTTCAGTATTTTCTCTTTCATAAATGTTTCTGTTCTCTACAGTACTCACAGTTTCTGTGCACCAAGGTGTTGTGTTGGGCTCTGTAGGGCTATGTATGTCATTGCAGACTTGTTGCCTGTCCTCCCAAAACTGTTTCACACAAGCATAAGATCCAATGAGGCTGTGTTAGTTTGGCCTGTGTTGGGGGTGTATGGTTATGGTGGGTTGTTTTGGGCTGGGTCAGGCTCTGAATTTGTACACATAGGACATGTCTGGTTACATTATACTAAGTGGGTGAAAAGACATGATGTGTCACTGTCCTCAGAGTTCCTCTGGCCCTGGCAGGGATATAGGAAGTACTGCAGTGAAAGCTGCTAGCTGACTGACAATAATTGCCTCTTATTTGAAAGGCTTTGAGTGAGAGTGAAAGCTGGGGAGAATAGCAGTTTATTTTCTATGATGCTATATTAGTGTACATCTGGAAAGGTCACTGTACGAGTCCAAAGATACAGGCAGAGAATCAAAGTCTATGTGGCGGATATTGGAGGGTGTGGTGTCAGAAGTTGGATTGGAGCATGGGACTGGAGTCATACTTTTAAACAGCAAATTAGGGTTTGGCAGTGTCAGTTCCTGTGTTTTCTTGTGTTGTTGTAACATCTGGAGTCAAAGCAGGCAGTATACGCTGGGGGGTTGTGTGTGTGTGTGTGTGTGTGTGTTGTGTTTATTGGATGGGGTTGCTTTTGTCCACAGATCTTCTCCCACCTCCCCCACTGAAGGCCCACTTCCCGATCCCCTGCTGGATCCCGTTGTAGAGCAGGGCATCAGACAACACTCTCTTCTGTGGAGGAAATAAGAGAAAAAACCTGACATTAAAATACACACTTATGATGAGCATTACAATATATCACACTGTATAGCAGTACAGAGGCGTCATGCCCAGAAGGGGCACGTGCCCCCTCAGATTTGTTCTGTACATGCTTTTTATTATAATAATATAATTACACATTTGTTTTCCCTTTGTAATACTACTAGCGACTTTGTAATACTACTAGCGACAATTTTAGGAAGTTGGCTTTAGCTAGCCCAGATGGGTTCCCAATTTCCCAACCTCATAACTAGCTACCAAGAAGCCATTTCAGGCTAGCAATCAAGTTAGAGCAGCTAGCTTGTCTAACTATCTTAGCTTAGCTGGTAAGGTTGGTAGACTAGAAAAGCAAGCAATAACCAAATGCCATCACACTGTATGCCCAGTGCTAAAGAGCAGAAGCACCAATCAATGGAGCGTTATTTCATTGGCCTATGGCATCCCGCACAACATGGGGCTGATTATAGGAAACAGATAACCAATCATAAATTGTGTGAGGGTGAGATATAGACGTCGAAACAGATGTGTGTGAGTAGACAAACCACAGATCAATATCCATTTTGTTCATGAACACAGATGTCGAAAGGGCCATCATGTTTAAAGTTTGCAATGATTAAAGTGAATCCATTCTGTCTGTTGATTAATTTTGTCTTTCTGACACATTTCCCCTCAATCGACGCACACGCGCTCTGTCCCACTATATAACACTGGTTATAAGTGAAGCATTATAAACAATCACCATCATCATCCTCATCATCATCATCCTACATATCAGTGTGGCTAAGATGTAACATCAGGACCATTCTCATACTTTTTGTTTGTTTACTGTGTAACTCTGTGTTGTTTTTGTCGCACTGCTTTGCTTTGTCTTGGCCAGGTCGCAGTTGCAAATGAGAACTTGTTCTCAACTGATCTACCTGGTTAAATAAAGGTGAAATAAAAAATATATATTCCACTGCAGAATTGTATATTTGCCCAAACACTCTTTTGCAGACTGGTGCTCTGTATTCAGTCTGCTCAGATATTGATTAGTTCAATTCAGATGGTTCTGTCTTGAGAAATTAATTAATGCAGTTCCTCAGCACGAAACAATCACATAACGGTTAGGACTTGTTGTTTCGGGGAATGTTAAGAATTTCTTTAACAAAAGGCTTTGCTCATTACTATCTTCCTATTAGACAATCATGTATGTTAGGATTTCTTTCTTTTGTGTGGATTGGAGTGATATTTTGACGGACTCGAAACCTTTAATAATAAAAATGTAAATCGGCAGCACATTCTGAAAGGAAAAGCTGATTAAAATGTTGTTGTTGTCTGGTGAAATTTCTAAGCAATTAATTTTTTGGAGTGATCCGTCCATATTCTTAAGGGCATGATACTTGCAATCATGGTAGTGTACCACAAGACTGAGCTAAAAACATTAGCTCAAAGTCTTAAGGTCTCAAGCAAGGTTACTCAAGTGAGCATTGTTCACTGAACTACCTCTCTTACCTAGGAGAACAGTGTGTTTCAGGCAGGGTCTGTTTGTGACTCAGGTCTTTAGGTCTCAGACAAGGTAAGGAGTAAGAGTCACTAGTCTGTCTGTTTGTGTTTCCTTTCTCACCACACCCACATTCATGCAGATGTCTGTAGTAACAGTGACCTGAGTCTAAATAAACCAGGAAGACACAGAACTTCTTCTCCAACCCATGTTTATAACCCACCGCCTGACGTAAACTCCACTGCCCAAAATTACACACACTGAGCATAACAGAGGAAATACACATAATTTATATGTGATTCACCCTTGTCCCAATACCTTGGAAACTCCCAACTCCTAAATATATTTAAAAGGCTAAAAGAGTTCCGATATTTGGCTAACAAAGGGGTGTTGCGTCAGAAATGTGAACACTCACAGTGCTATTTATCGTAGCCACTCTGGATTCTCCATATGAGATCACAAACAAACAAATCTGTCCTCATTCTGGAACTGAAAAACAATAAAGCCTGACAGCAAACAAACGCTGTGACTGATGTGATTCGTCAGTTCAACTGTCAGATTAGCAATCAAACAGGCATAATAACTGCCTGTCTCCATCAAAGAGCGTCTAGACATGTAAACATTTGTTTTTCCAGCTCTGTGTTCCTGCTACTAATCGTAAATGATCTAACACCATTTAGTGATGGTATAGAGAAAATGCCATCAGATGTAACAAGAACTAAAAGCTTTCAATAGACACATATCCTTCGTTTCTGTTTAGTTTTATTCAGTGTCCATTTGTCAGACTGTGTAATTACGATAAACAAGTCTGAAATACAAGCAAGCACTGACACTGGAGCTTTTAAATGTCTTTGAAATGTCAAATGGCATGAACCACAGGAAGGTTCAAAAGGCATTTAACATGAGAAGGAGACGGATCTGGCTCCATGCAGAGAGAGGCTGCATTTACCTGATGTGTTGCGTGGATAACGCCCATGGTCATTGGAAATATAGCACAAACAGATCTGGGACCAGGAAAAGACTGCATATAAGAGAGAAGCTACAGTGGTGCTACATTGGAAATATAGCACAAACAGATCTGGGATCAGGAAAAGACTGCATATGAGAGAGAGGCTACAGTGGTGCTACAGTATTGAAGGCCTCACTGTAGAACAACAGGCCGATTCAGACCAGTGCAGAACAACTTACCATGTATTGTTCAATAACTTGCTGTTTGAAACAACTAGCTACACTTGTCTGTTTTAGTCATTATGTGTTAGCTGGATGGCAACACTCAACACCCTGCCCCCACTAAGCTCTACGTCACAATCAGAACACTATTCATGACAGCTGATTGTTACGGTAACGGTTTGCTTCGTGAGGCTTTCATCAGTCAAGATCCTCCTCTCTCATTGGCTGTGAGACACTGCACGTCGGTTCCCACCACACCCCAACAGGCCAGGGCTCCCAGCCTCCAACGCCTCCTGTCCGTTCAGCCGAGAAAGCTTGGCAGTGAGACCCAGACCCAGACCCAGACCACACACACTAAACCAAACCATGACAGAGGCAGACAGCTGGGCCTGATGATCACTTTAGCCTCCTGACAGACAAACTGTATAGTGTTTCTGACAAAATGCACAAAGAGACCCATTCTATTGGCCTACAAGCCCAGGGATACATGGGAAGGGTCTGAAAGGTTATATTCATGTGAAACAAGAAGCCAAAGAAAGGGAGGTCAGCCGGCCTGTCCGTCTGTCTTTATTACGTGGGAGATACACAAGCTGTAGCTGTAGATGGAAAGGTACCTCAGAGAGGATTGCACTGGACCGGTTAGCCAGTTAGCCAGCGTCCATAATGAATTTCCTTCCAAGTAAGGATTTTGCCATGGCAATAACAGAGCAGAGCTACACAGTGGTGTAATCATCTATGGGAAACTGGCACGCACAATGCACACATACACAAGCAAACATGAGCAACTATACACACACGTACACACACACTGTTGGTGGAGAACAAAGGCAGACATTGGCACTCAGGCCTGGGAATTAGTTAGGGCTGGCTGCATGGCTGCTGATTCTCAGAAGAAACATTGTGTTTGTGTTATGGGTTTGGACAAGGCACAGGGATTATAACATACTGTGCTGGGTATTCCGTAAGAGCCTAAGACAGAGAGAGACCCTTTTCACACTACTGAGCCGAACCGTACTGTGTTGGCTTGTTATTTTCCATTCACATTGTCCTTCACAGCACTGTTCCAAATAACTATGGTGGATGCATAATTAGGCCAGTGAAGTTGTACAGCTCTGTAATGTGAAAAGGCTCATTAGTGATGAAATATGCTTTACTGACTGTAACAATATGCTTTACTGACGTACTACACTATACACTGCACCTTTATGTGCTCCCACTCCTTGTGCCACTCTTGTCTGATGTACTCCTTGTTAATCTCTTCCTGGAATAAGACAGGGACACGTCATACAGAACCAAGTAGTCAACAGTATTGTAGGTGAATACAACAGAATATTATTCACTGTTCAAACCACAATAGCATCAGGGTAAAGGGAGAATAGTGTCAGGTTAATATGTGCAGTACCTGACTCAACTTCCCGTAAGTCGGCTGTGCTGTTTGTAACATCAGTGCCGATGTCACCGAATCAAGTCCTAAGCAAAATATGAACATTACTCACTTAACGCACAGTAATCAACTCAGTTTTTATTTCCTTTCAAACATCCAACAGATTATGAGATTGTATAGGCTACAAGATACAGTGGGGAGAGCAAGTATTTGATACACTGATTTTGCAGGTTTTCCCACTTACAATGCATGTAGAAGTCTGTAATTTTTATCATAGGTACTCTTCAACTGTGAGTGACGGAATCTAAAACAAAAATCACATTGTATGATTTTTAAGTAATTAATTTGCATTTTATTGCATGACATAAGTATTTGATACATCACAAAAGCAGAACTTAATATTTGGTACAGAAACCTTTGTTTGGAATTACAGAGATCATACGTTTCCTGTAGTTCTTGACCAGGTTTGCACACACTGCAGCAGGGATTTTGGCCCACTCCTCTATCAGGTTTCGGGGCTGTCGCTGGGCAATACGGACTTTCAGCTCCCTCCAAAGATTTTCTATTGGGTTCAGGTCTGGAGACTGGCTAAGCCACTCCAGGACCTTGAGATGCTTCTTACGGAGCCACTCCTTAGTTGCCCTGGCTGTGTGGCTCGGGTCGTTGTCATGCTGGAAGACCCAGCCACGACCCATCTTCAATGCTCTTACTGAGGGAAGGAGGTTGTTGGCCAAGATCTCGCGATACATGGCCCCATCCATCCTCCCCTCAATACGGTGCAGTCGGCCTGTCCCCTTTGCAGAAAAGCATCCCCAAAGAATGATGTTTCCACCTCCATGCTTCACGGTTGGGATGGTGTTCTTGGTTTTGCCTTTCTAGGGAGTTTTTCCTAGCCACCGTGCTTCTACATCTGCATTGCTTGCTGTTTGGGGTTTTAGGCTGGGTTTCTGTATAGCACTTTGTGACATCGGCTGATGTAAAAAGCGCTTTATAAATACATTTTGATTGGGGTTGTACTCATCCTTCTTCTTCCTCCAAACACGGCGAGTGGAGTTTAGACCAAAAAGCTCTATTTTTGTCTCATCCCATTCCTCCTCTGGATCATCCAGATGGTCATTGGCAAACTTCAGACGGGCCTGGACATGCGCTGGCTTGAGCAGGGGGACCTTGCGTGCGCTGCAGGATTTTAATCCATGACGGCGTAGTGTGTTACTAATGGTTTTCTTTGAGACTGTGGTCCCAGCTCTCTTCAGGTCATTGACCAGGTCCTGCCGTGTAGTTCTGGGCTGATCCCTCACCTTCCTCATGATCATTGATGCCCCACGAGGTGAGATCTTGCATGGTGCCCCAGACTGAGGGAGATTGACCGTCATCTTAAACTTCTTCCATTTTCTAATAATTGCGCCAACAGTTGTTGCCTTCTCAGCAAGCTGCTTGCCTATTGTCCTGTAGCCCATCCCAGCCTTGTGCAGGTCTACAATTTTATCCCTGATGTCCTTACACAGCTCTCTGGTCTTGGCCATTGTGGAGAGGTTGGAGTGTGTGGACAGGTGTCTTTTATACAGGTAACAAGTTCAGACAGGTGCAGTTAATACAGGTAATGAGTGGAGAACAGGAGGGCTTCTTAAAGAAAAACTAACAGGTCTGTGAGAGCCGGAATTCTTACTGGTTGGTAGGTGATCAAATACTTATGTCATGCAATAAAATGCAAATTAATTATTAAAAAATCATACAATGTGATTTTCTGGATTTTAGATTCCGTCTCGCACAGTTGAAGTGTACCTATGATAAAAATTACAGACCTCTACATGCTTTGTAAGTAGGAAAACCTGCAAAATCGGCAGTGTATCAAATACTTGTTCTCCCCACTGTATGTTAGAAGATTATGTGACTAACCTTTCAGAGCATCTGGTTGGATGATCCCTACTTGCACCTCTGTCGAGGTGACTATGCTGCAGGGGGAGGGCTGGTCAAGCAGGATACTCACCTCACCGAACGATTCCATTGGTCCGAGCTTCCCCACGACAACAAACTTTATCCTTCTGCCCTGGAAACCAACAACCAATGGGGGAAAAATAGCCCAGGCCCAATCATTATCACAAATGACATGTTCCTGGAATTGATATTCCTATTTTCCGGTATAAAATGTAATACAATTATGGTAATCAATCTTAACCATGTAATTACTATTCAAATCAAGTCCTGCTCTTTCACTCCTTTAGATGAAGTGGTTTTTAATCAAACAGGGAACATGCATCAGCCTGGAGGAAGGCCTACTGTATGATGTGTGTGTGTGTGCAGACTGACACCTTCTCCTGCGGGGTCCTCATCAGTGAGTTAATGTCCTGGAGGATGTTACACTCCCCCTCTCGGATGTAGGCCACGAAGGGACACACCTTACCTTCCTTCACCAGCACTACAGAAAGAAGAGAGAAGGAAAGAGGGAAGGAAAGATAGGAAGAAAACGGGAAAACAGAGAATAAAATAAGTTCTCTACATGCATGCATTTCAGATCAAGTAATGTTCTTATTCTTCTTCAGTTCAGAGTTTGGGCTCCTTTATTAAAGGTTGGATGAGGTTATGAACCAGCATACAGTAAGTGAGAAGTGTGGGTAGGTGTGTGTAACAGAAACGTTGTAAGTATGTTCTGTACTCAAATCAAAATGTTTTTCGTCACATGCTTTGTAAACAACAGGTGTATACTAACAGTGAGATGTTACTAACGGCCCTTCCCTACAATGCAGAGAAAAATTTAAATAATAGAACAATTATAACATGAGGAATAAATACACACTGAGTAACGATAACTTGGCAATATTCATGGGGTAAGTACCGAGTTGATGTGCAGTGGTATAAGGTAACTGAGGTAGACAAATACATATAGGTAGGGGTAAAGTGATTAGGCAAAAGGATAGATAATAAACAGTAGCAGCAGCGTATGTGATGAGTCAAAAGAGTTAGCGCAAAAAGGGTCAAAGCAGATAGTCTGGGTAGCTATTAGTTAACTATTTAACATTATTATGGTTTGAGAGTAGAAGCTGTTCAGAGTCCTGTTGGTTCCAGACTTGGTGCATCAGAGGAAGGCCGTTAAAAAATGGTCAGACTCCAGCCACCCGGCATAGATTGTGCAATTGGTAGCAGAGAGAACAGTCTATGACGGGTAGCTGGAGTCTGACCATTTTTAGGGCCTTCCTCTGATGGTATAGAGGTACTGGATTGCAGGGAGCTCGGCCCCAGTTATATACTGATCCGTACACACTACCCTCTGTAGCGCTGTGCGGTCAGATACCAAGCAGTTTCCATACCAAGAAGTGATACAGCCAGTCAAGATGCTATTAATGCTGCAGCTGTAGAACGTTTTGAGGATCTGAGGGCCCATGTCGAAACTTTTCAGCCTCCTGAGCGAGTAGAGGCATTGTCATACCTTTTCACAACTGTATTGGTGTGTGTGAACCATGTTAATTCCTTAGTGATGTGGACACCGAGGAATTTGAAGCTCTCAACCCTCTCCACTACAGCCCTGTTGATGGAGGCGTGCTCGGCCCTCCATTTCCTATAGTCCACGATCAGCTCCTTTGTCTTGCTGACGTTGGGGGAGAGGTTGTTGTCCTGGCAACACACTGCCAGGTCACTGACCTCTTCCCTATAGGCGGTCGCATCATCGTCGGTGATCAGGCCTACCACCGTTGTGTCATCAGCAAACTTATTGATGGTGTTGGAGTCGTGTGTGACCATGCAGTCGTGGGTGAACAAGGAGTACAGGAGGGGACTAAGCACACACCCCTGTGGGGACCCCGTGTTGAGGGTAAGTGTGGCGGATGTGTTGATGCCTACCCTCATTACCTGGGGACGGCCCGTCAGGAAATTCAGGATCCAGTTGCAGAGGGAGGTGTTCAGTCCCGGGGTCCTAAGTTTAGTGATTATCTTGGAGGGCACTATGATGTTGAACGCTGAGCTGTAGTCAATGAACAGCTTTCTCAAATAGGTGTTCCTCTCCCTGACTCATTCTGTAATACCTACATGTTTCAAGCAGACTGAAATTGCCCAAGAATGCCAAGGTAACCTGTCTAAATGAATTTGTATTTATTTTACCAGGTAAGTTGACTGAGAACACACTCTCTTTTACAGCAGCAACCTGGGGAATAGTTACAGGGGAGAGGAAGGGGATGAATATCGCTCTGTAGCACTGCTTTGAAAGGCTGGTCATGGCTTACATCAATACCATCATCCCAGACACCCTGGACCCAACACGCATACCGCCCCAACAGATCCACAGATGATTTTGCTTATGGCCCTATGCAGCTCTTAGCGTGCTCAAGTAAATAGAAATCTACGTATGGTCTGCAGCTTATCATGAGGCGGGCAAAACCTTCCTTAACATTAGAGATCGCACACCAGCTGTAGTCAACAAAGAGACACTTCCCCTTCCTCTCCCCTGTCTATTCATCGCCTCGAACAGTCTTGGGGTTACTGCACGCACGCACGCACGCACACACATCCTACTATCCCCCGCGGCAACACCCAATCCACCGCTTCTTTGACAAATGCATCACAACCGAGAAAATCTACCAAAAGTTGTATGGAAAAAAAAACGTAGGCTACACTGTAAATGACAGAAGAAGTAATCTGTTTTAGCTAAAAGTCTGGGCTGGAGGATTATTTCTTTATGTGACAAATCTTGGGAGGTATTGATTTAATGCCCTCTAGCCTTTAATGGCTAGGAGAAACACTGTATACCAGTGCTGAGAAGTGTTTTTAAACCCTATCTCTATGAAACGCTAGGTAGCTTTTATTCAAGACCTCATAACGTCAAGATTCCCTTTGACCTTTCTCTCTCACTCAGGCCCTAGAATAATCAAACCGTTATCAGGGCCTCACCTGGGAAATTACCCAGTACGATACCCTGGACTGTGTCTGTCTGCTCCAACTCTCTGTCATAGTCTGTGTTCCAAATAGCGCACTATACCCTAGTGAACTACCGTTGACCAGGACGCACAGGGCTCTGGTCAAAAGTAGTGCACTTTATAGGGAACAGGGTGTTATTTCTAACACAGTCATAGTCGATCTTCTTTCCAGAACTGGCTGGGGCCAAGGTTCACTCAAACTGCCGTCAGATATTAGTGAGAGGGTCGTTTTCCCCTGGCGATTAGGTTCATTTAGTGACCATGTCTGTATTGTTATCCCTTTTCACATAGAAAATGAAAGACGGGCAATGTGCAGGGTGTTTAGGATAAACTGCTAGATGGCAGGGTTAGTGTGAGGTCGTCTTTGGTATGATTTTCCCATACATCAGAGTGCATTGGCTGTGCTTACTATATCTCCAAGCGTACAGCATCTACCGTGAAATGAAAACAACAAGCGTGCAGTTTATAATCTTTCCTGGAGCTGATAGTACCTCTTGACTGACAAGCCATATCCTCTCTAGCCTGCCTGTCATCTCCCTTTCACGTTTAAGTTGGTGCCGGACAGATTTTTGATTGTCACAGAACTAATGGGTTGTTAATGCCAGTGTTTTTGCTGGTGTGACGGGGAACAGCCAAACCCTCTCTCCTCTCCTCTGTGTGTGCATGTGCATTCATGCGTCAGACAGAGAAAGATTCGGGGAGGGAGTTACGTCCAAACACTGTGGTAGACCTCATTCACTGTCTAGAGGGACGGAGGGGGGAAACCCAAATAGGGGTTGAATTAGCCACTCTAATAAGGCCCTAATAGTCAGTTATTAGTCTGTTTGAGGCCCTCGTCTACAGTAATGATCTCTATGAAACAATAATCAGCCAATGATGGATAGTAGAGCCTTGCCAGTTTGGAGAAGGGGAGGAGGGTGCGGTGGATGAAGAGGATGAAGATGGGGTGAAAAGGGCACAAAGACGACAGCTGAAAGAGGAAATGCCCACAATGGAAGGAAAGGGATATTTTCTATTACCAGTATATATGCTGAAATTGTCTTGGCTTAACCACATACCGGGAAGGGGAAAAGTATACTTATCTGCGTGTGATCAACCACTATTCTACCTGTAGGCCTCGGAGGCATTCAACGTACGTCATAAGGCAGAGCGGTCATATTCAATTAAGTGTAACAGGATACCTTGCTCAAGACGTATGCGAGTATGTAAGACTAAGCTAAAGGCATGTCGAATCACTCAACTCTTTACAATACCCTGAAAACGTGTGTTTCATTCATGCCATGCACCACTATGAAAATATCCATCAGCCACTTTACACACACAGTCACACAGTGTAATGTAATCCATCTCTTGCTTGGATTAAGATACCAGCTGGATGTTTGATACCCGTGAACAATCAATGTAAAACAATCTCCCAGACTATGTGCAGTGTGTGTGTGTGTGTGTGTGTGTGTGTGTGTGTGTGTACACGCGTGTGTGCGTTAGTGGACTACATTCCAGAGGAGAGCTCTTGGACAAGCATGACTGTCTGGGATGGGGACACATTATCCCCATACAGACAGTCTTGTCTGTCGGACGTTCTGAAAAAGCCTTGCGTGGGAAAACGCCTTGGTCTCCAGCCAGACTGCTGTGTCTGTTGAGTTGTTGAGCCAGAAGGGAAACAAATGTACCCTTTTTACACTACAGAGACAAGCCGAACGTGGCTTGGTTGCGCAACTACAGTTCCATAGTTGCTTGAACCATGTTGGAAAGGACAAAGTGAAAACCACGATAATGTAAAAAGGGTACTGGATGGACCAGAGCCAGCCTGGACAGCTGTTGGCGCGGTTAAAGCAACCAGCCAGCCAGCCGGCCAGTCAGCCAGCCGGCCAGTCAGCCGGCCAGCCAGCCTGTCCAACACATCCACTGTGAGCCAGCCTGTCCAACACATCCACTGTGACTGAGGTTATCTCATATAGACAATGGATCAGTGTGTGGACACTTGAAGCAGCTACTGTAGGACAGTTGTGCCTGTGGTGACATGAAGCGTTAACACCAGAGTTACACACACAGCCCTCTGAGATGAAGAGTCCCCCTGCAGTGGTGAGGTCATAGCCTTCTCCACTGACTTGTAAATGTCACCTACAGTACTGTATACAGGATATGACATAACAGATATGAGTGAAGGGGTCGTAGAGAGATTTAGGATGCATCAACATGTTAAAATGGCTATTACTTTAACAGAGGAGGTGCCCCAAATTGAGATGGCCCCAAATGTCATGGCCAGGCCTAACCTCCAGAGTTCTTATCTGTTCAGACAGTAGTTTAATGTCTCAATGGTGGCATCAGTGGATAACGGTCTTCATTCTGCTCTCGCAAACCTTCACGCTCCAGTCAGCCCAGCTGTCCACATGAAACACTATCCCTCTCAAAGCCACTGAAGCGTCAACATGGAGTCAATCAAGGTGATCAAGTAGCCTGTGGGGGATCGAGAGACAGGCTGAGGCGTCCGTATAGGTTAACATGGCAGGCAGGTAAGGTATCCTCTCCATATGTCACAGGCCAAACTACAGAGGACACATGGGGATATTGTGTTATAGGGCTGAATTACAAATGGCACCCTATTCCCTATATAGTGCACTACCTTTGACCAGAGTCCTATGGGTAAGTAGTGCACTATATAGGGAATAGGGTGCCATTTGGGAGGCAGACTAGGCCTCTGATCATAGGCAGCAGCAGGTAAACAAGCCATTCATCTGTAAAGACCCGAGGACAGGAGTCCTGCCCTCCAGGCAGACCTTTCATCTATCTAGGATACATAAAACTGAGATCCAGCCTGCTGGCTAGCCTCAGTTTCCCCACTGGGTAAACAGAGCTAGAGATCGTCCCTACAGCAATCAACGAACGGCACACACAGCACACACCACTCGCTCTGCTTATTCCAGCCTGCGATGAGATCCTATCGTTTGACAGTATGATACTGTCCTATAACTATATATCCAATCACTAGCGGATGCACCTTTGCACACACATGCTCGCACGCACTGTTGGAGATGGTCTCCTGTTGGAGATGTATGAAGACCCTGGCCCTGGCCCTCTAATTCTCCCTCCCCCTTAAAAGACAAGAAGAAAGATGAGAGAAGATGGAGGGGATCAGTAGTGGAAAAGAAAAGGTTCTGAGTTAAGTGTTTGATATTAAGCCTTTGGTACGGCGCCTATAGCTGCACTGCGTGACGTCTTCATTCAATGTTCACCATATGCTCTCCTGTCGCCTCGACTACATCTAAAGATGGAATAGGGATAGATAGAGAGAAAGAGAAAGGGGAGAGAAAGACACAGAGAGAGAGAGAGACAGAGAGCAAAGTAGAGAATTGATCTGATTTGATGTCCCCCAAATTAAATTGGGTAGGGGACTGTGCATCAGTCTCTGTCCGCAATATCTCAGACAGCACTGTCCCGATTTAGACGAAACTTTGGTGAATAATGCATCTTTCCATATAGTTTACTGATTGGCCAGATGGTGGTGCTATAACAAGAGATTGAAAATGCAAAATTTAAAAGGTCACGCCCCTCACCCCGTTTGAGCTAAAGTCATGAAATTTGGTACATAGGTCCCTCTCCTCAC
The DNA here is from genome assembly GCA_023634145.1 of Thymallus thymallus. Taxonomy (NCBI): domain Eukaryota; kingdom Metazoa; phylum Chordata; class Actinopteri; order Salmoniformes; family Salmonidae; genus Thymallus; species Thymallus thymallus. Next base: position 4,957,312 of record CM042418.1, read on the forward strand.
AAAGAACACAGTTCCCTCAAGGACCCATAAGGTCCGTCATGACTGATTTTCTGCCATTTAGAATTTTGTGAAAAACACTTAAAATGCTACTCTTCTGGCCCCTGAAATTCCAATCTGCACGAAACTTGATATGTGACATCTATGGACTCTCAATGCAAATTTTTACAGACTACTACCTAAATCAACATGGCCACTATTGACGGGCGTGCTCTGACACATAAATTAATATAAATTAGTCAAGGATATTCGTATAGTAACAAACACTGTCACCACTCAACATATGCAAGAATTTTCATATTGACCACACGGTGGCGCTATAACGGGCACATGTTTATATCTCTTGATCTGTTTGACTCAGAGTGACGAAATTGGTGAATGACGCGTCGTGCCACAGTGATCCGGCATTGATTACTATAAATGTCATTTTGTACATTTTACAAGAATACATTTAGGGGGGGGGGGGGGCGCTATAGTAATCAATATCACAATATCTCAGATACCACCACTGGTCCGATTTTGATGAAACTTGACCCGAGGGGGCTGCATCATTTGTGGGGGACGACATGTTTACTGTTGCCTTGTTTGTGTTTGCTTGCTTGGCAGACGGCACAAACTAAGGCGGGGAACTTAATGGATAAGCCGTTCATGTCGCTTTGATAACGTATTAAAGCTGTTAAGATCTTGTTGTAATACTATAGCAACCTCTGTTTCAAACGCAACCATCTGCATCTAAGTCGTAGTCTATCTTGTTTTCATTGAAGCATACAGCATCTGTACCTAATTACTGACAAATAAAGATGTAATAAAAACTGGCACACAATACAAAAGACATATTCATACATGATGTATCATATTTTCCCAGATAAAAAAACCAACAAAGGGATTTAATTTAACTCATACAGGGATGAATGTGCGGAAAAGAGAACATATATTATTAATTACAGAAACACATAGCCTAACTCCCATTACAATGTACTACCACTTTATTGGAAGAGGGCAGTAGTACAGTATTACCATGATGTGTTCACTGAGGGTATTCCTCTACCATGATTGGATGACTGAGAGATGGGTTTACCGTGATTGGCTAACTGAGGGGAGGTTATTACTGAACTGTACCGTGATTGACTGGTAAGTTCTTCATCTGGATGAGGTTGGCCAGCCTATCGATGGAGAGCTTGGGCCACTGCAGGTAGAAGTGACAACCCTGGATCAGAGATTCCTTCAGAGCATAGTTCTTGGCCAGAATCCCCTACAACAAGAGACATACAGCACAATGCAGATTCAAGACAGCGGTCAAGGACACAAATAAAGTTGAAGACATTGAGAACTTTTCTAAAGAAATTGAAAATGTGGGAATGTAAGTAACTTGCATTTGTGGTTGATTAATACAGTCACATATGCTGGTATGCATATAAATCAGGTATGTAGCATATTAGTTTTGTATAGTAAATGTAGATCCTATACCTTCTTCAGCTTGGCGTAGCCTGAGTGGGAGATTTTGAGGATCTCGCAGGGTTCCTGTGTTAATGTACAATGGATGGTGATGCCTGCCTCAGCACCTGCAAGAGGTTCAAACGATCCAAAGCTGCCACCCACACCTATCTGGTGAAACACGCAATCAATCAATCAATCAACCAATCAAAACCGGGAAAATACCTTAAAGCTGTAATCCTTAATGGTGAAACAGCCACATTTGATTGCGATATTACCACAGACAAGTTACTGCAAACAACGAACATCGCTCTTTCCGCTTTTACCATGCTGTAAAATGCTCCTCCACTTGGCAACAAAAACAATAACAATGTTGTTGGGGCGGCCTACTGCAGATTCCATCTTTAACACTCTGGATTAACATTGTGGAAATGCCATGGTGTGGTTGCTTACCACTGAGCCCTTTGGATCGGCAGCCCCCTTAGATGTTTCTTGGTTGTACGGAGTTACTGAACCTTTCAGGATGAGGTAGAATCCATTGTGTCCAAATACTGCAGGAGGGAAGGAATGTTAGTGTTAATAAAGTGAAATGAAAACAAAAAATAAAATAAACGCCTCTATCTGTCCATCACACAGAAGAACATCACAGACTCTGTCTGTGTCCCAAATGGCACCCTATTCTCTATATAGCGCACTACTTTAGACCAGTACACTATAGTAGACATAAATGACTCTCACAGCAAAACAATTATCCCAAATGCACCGGTCTCGTCTTTTCAGAACTTTTCAAATAGCTTTTCACATCACACGTCTCAGACATTAAACATTCCCTTTGCCACCATCATTCCCATTTCATAAATAAAAAAAAAGCAATACCTTTCAAATTGCAGAAAGTTTCCAAGATCGACAAATTGGTCTAGACAAATCGACGAGATGCTCTGAATCAAAAACAGCTGTTATTTAACCAAGGGGTATAGCTAGCTAAGTCTCTATCAAAGTATGAGCTTAGATTTGTATTAGATAGTTTTGCTTCTACATTTTACGCAACAATCTGTAAATATGTGGGTGATTATGGGGTCTGACAAGGAAAAGGATCTCTGGTGTTTTATCAACTTGTACAAATTGCCACTCATTATACTGTGAATATATTGGCAGATGTCTGGTTTCAAGGAGAGATGCTTTATTGCATGAAGACACCTCTATTCATACAAAACTAATGAGCCAGAGAGAAATAAACTGTCTTGACAGATTTGTTTTGTGTTATGTTCCAAAAAGAAACTTTCCAAGATTGAATGCAATATAAAATTATTGCATAATCTATTCAAATATATATATTAAATATATACAGCGGGTGAAATAAGTATTGAACACGTCACCATTTTTCTCAGTAAATATATTTCCAAAGGTGCTATTGACATGAAATGTTCACCAGATGTTGGTAAGAACCCAAGTAATCCATACATACAAAGAAACCAAAACAAATAAGTTCAGAAATTAAGTTATGTGTAATAATGAAATGACACAGGGAAAAAGTATTGAACACACTTACTGATATTTATTTAATACTTTGTACAAAAGCCTTTGTTGGTAATGACAGCTTCAAGACGCCTCCTGTATGGAGAAACTAGTCGCATGCATTGCTCTGGTGTGATTTTGGCCCATTCTTTCCATAGATTTTCAATGGGATTTAAGTCAGGTGATTGGCTGGGCCATTCTAGCAGCTTTATTTTCTTTCTTTGAAACCAATTGAGAGTTTCCTTGGCTGTGTGTTTGGGATCATTGTCTTGCTGAAATGTCCACCCTCGTTTCATCTTCATCATCCTGGTAGATGGCAGCAGATTTTTGTCAAGAATGTCTCGGTAAATTTGTCCATTCATCCTTCAATTATGTGAAGTTTGCCAGTACCATTTGCTGAAAAGCAGCCCCACACCATGATGTTCCCACCTCCAAACTTCACTGTTGGTATGGTGTTTTTAGGGTGATGTGCAGTGCCATTTCTCCTCCAAACATGGTGTGTATTATGACATCCAAACAGTTCAATTTTTCTCTCATCTGACCACACTATATTCTCCCAGTATTTCACTGGCTTTTCCAAATGTTGTGCAGCAAACTTTAAACGAGCTTCAACACGCTTTTTTTTCAGCAATGGAGTCTTGCGTGGTGAGCGTGCATACAGGCCATGGCGGTGGAGTGCATTATTACTGTTTTCTTTGAGACAACAGTACCTGCTAATTGCAGGTCTTTTTGAAGCTCTCCACAAATGGTCCTTGGCTCTTGGACAACTCTTCTGATTATTCTTTTCACTCCTCTGTCAGAAATCTTGCGAGGAGCACTTGGTCGAGGCAAATTTATGGTGAAATGATTGTCTTTCCACTTCCATATTATGGCCCCAACAGTGCTCACTGGAACATTCAGAAGCTTGCGCCTATAACCAATGCCATCATTATGTTTTGCAACAATTAGGTTGCGAAGGTCTTGAGACAGCTCTTTGCTTTTACCCATCATGAGATGTGTCTTGTGTGACACCTTGGCAATGAGACCTTTTTGTAGGCCATCAGTTGGGACTGAACCAGCTGATATTAATTTGCACTGACAAGGGGCTGGATTGCTTTTTAATTACTGATAGTTTTCAGCTGTTGTCTTGGCTTTCCATGCCTTTTTGCACCTCCCTTTCTTCATGTGTTCAATACTTTTTCCCTGTGTCATTTCACATTATTACACATAACTTAATTTCTGAACTTATTTGTTTTGGTTTCTTTGTATGGATTACTTGGGTTGTTACCAACATCTGGTGAAAATTTCATGTCAATAGCACCTTTGGAAATATATTTACTGAGAAAAATGGTGACGTGTTCAATACATATTTCACCAGCTGTATATATTATATATATATTAAATATATAAATATATATACAGTACCTTGTCACAACACAACTGATTGGCTGAAATGCATTAAGAAGGAAAGAAATTCCACAAATTGACTTTTAACAAGGCATACCTGTTAATTGAAATGCATTCCAGGTTACTACCTCATGAAGCTGGTTGAGAGAATGCCAAGAGTGTGCAAATCTGTCATCAAGGCTACTTTGAAGAATCTAAAATCTAAAATATATTTTGATTTGTTTAACACTTTTTTGGTTACTACATGATTCCATATGTGTTATTTCATAGTTTTGATGTCTTCACTGTTATTCTAAAATAGTAAAAATAAATAAAAACCCTGGAATGAGTAGGTGTATACAAACTTTTGACTTGTACTATATATATATATATATTGTGTGTGAGTATAGAGTACCCCCCCCCCACCATCAAAATCTAAAAAGGTATCAGCCTCCCGACAAGCTTCTGGGAAAGGTAACAGAAAAGCAATATCCAACCACCAATCAAACATAAAAGGAGAGGGCATTGAGTCTAAGCATTCCGTTGATAGTGCTGCCTGCCTCCATGGATGACAGTCATTCCAGAAGCCAAACCAGCTCTCAGCGTTTCATATACAAGCAGCTTCTATATTTCACTGTGGCGCTCTGCTGCATATCTCACTACCACTTGTAGATGTTCTATCTCAGAGAGCAGCTAGGGGTGCTTCAATCTGTCCAAATCGGTGCACGCAAACACGGTGTACGCACACACACGAGGGATGAATGATGAAAAGAAACGGACGTAGATAAAACTGCTCTTGTGAAACCAGTCAGGCCTCACAGGAGGGAGGCAAGAAGACTCAACCTATTAAGTACTGGCCTTCCGAGTGGCGCAGCGGTCTAAGGCACTGCACTACAGACTCTGGTTCGATCCCAGGCTATATCGCAACCGGACGTTATTGGGAGTCCCATAGGGCAGCGCACAATGGGCCCAGCGTAGTCCGGGTTAGGGGAGGGTTTGACTTGCCTAGTTAAATAAAAAATAAATACAAATACTGTATGTTCACAGTCAGATGCACTGTTGGGAGGGATGTACTTTTTGGGGTGAAAGGGTGTGTTTTGGGGTGAGGGTGAAGGGTGTTTGTGTGCATGCACATTATGCATAATGTATAACCGTGTGTGTGTGTGTGTGTGTGTGTGTGTGTGTGTGTGTGTGTGTGTGTATCAGCTTAGGCATGCATGATAAAGGTTTGTTGTGTTTGTCTATCCCCACCAGCCTCCGCCAGCGGAATGTGATGGATAAAACATTCTAGAAGCACAGTGTGATGTACTCAGATGACTCTGTTGAATAGCATGAATAATAGATGGCGAATTTGGGATGATTGAGGTCTACAGCGCTGGAATAGTGCTGTCTCAATCAATAACATCAGCGCCTGCACAGCCCTCCAGTACTTCTTGAGACAAACAGTAGCTGCAACACTGACTTTGAGCTCTCTGACAGACAGCATCTCCTGTTAAACACCATGGGAATGGACTAGAATGAAAACCTGAGGACAAAATAAAGGCCTTATAAAAACCTGTATGAGTATTTATCTCTCTCTGTGTTTGTGTGAAAAAGCGCTCTAAATAACTATGATATTTTTATGCATTTATGTGTCAATGCATTAGTCTGGAAAATGCAGGGAGTTTTCCAAAGACACAAAGATATATTGCTAATGCTATGCTAGACCATGTTTGAGTTTACAATACAAGAAGAATATGGTGTGTGTGTGTGTGACTCACTGATCTGTGCCCGATCCCAGGTCTCTATGATGGCGATGGTGCTGATCTGCTGTAACTCCTGTCTGGAGAGGTGGGCTGTCAGACACGGGAACACCTTCAGCATCTTATGGATGGCATGGTGCTCCAACTGGGACCGCTCTATAGGGCTAACACACACACACACACACACACACACACAGAGAGAGAGAAAACACAACATTTTTCAATACTCTGAAAGAAATGACCACACGCTGTGTATTTTTGCTTGTGCATGGGAGCACGGACGTGAACGCGTGTGTGTTAATTGGTGATGATCGCTGGGTATTTCTCTACTAATATGGAGAGATGATGACAGGGCAATTATGATGCAGACATGTCAGCATGTCTGAGCCCAGAAAAGGTCAGAACTATCAATCAAACGACCCCTTAAAACAGCCTGGTGTATGTGTGAGTGTGTGTACGTGTGTGTGTGTGTGTGTGTGTATATATATATATATACTGTGGTAATCGAGTGGGTCAGAGAGAGATGGCATGAGTGTGGCATGAAAGTATCAAACAGTGAGAGACGGTTGTGTGATTGAAGTCACTTACATCTAGCTATTCCTGAATGATAACAATGTGAGATTCTTTTTATTATCGGTTAACTGATTAAAACACTCAACTTTATGAAACTTATAGAACAAGTGCAAGATCTGAATTATGTCCTTTTATAGATTAGAAAAGACAAACGTGATAAGCCAGCCAATCACCTGCTTGCATGAAAAACATCACTAGACAATCATTTGTGCCACGTGCAATATCCCTCCGGGGTCGTGTCCTTACACAACCATTAGAAAGGGGCAATCTGCGATTGGCACATGTTATATGGCCATTGATTCTTGAAGATTAGAACTTATACATGCTTCATGAGCTTACTTTAACAGTCATTCTCCATCAGAACCCAAAATATAAGCTTGTTTGTAAACAATATACATCTAAACAAACACTGTATACTTTAAAACTATCATTTTAAAATCATGGGAACAATAAAGTCAGTGAAGTCAGTGGTGTAACCCACCCAGCCACCCGAGGGAGTATCATCTTTGATAGTAACGCATTACTTATGCTGAGCTCTGGTTAATATCACAGCAGCCTATTTCAAGGTTCAGCAGCGACGCGCTAATAATTCTAAACACATCACATCTAAATCAATGCATATGCACACACTGTACACTCAATATACACTAAGCCCATGGGAAATATCAAGGGACTATGGGCATCTGTATTCCATTTCCTTGCTATAGCAGCTGTGTAAGTGAGAAATATAAATTAACATGGGCGGGGTGGTGGTACTATTTATTCTGTCATCAGGAGGAAGGGAGAGACTTGCAAGCAAATTAAGCTTTGCATGTCGGAAGCGATGCAGCGCTACATTCAACCTCATTGACTGTCTTCACAAGAGGCCTATAGATGTATGACCTACTGTCTGTGTAGGTGGAGGTGGTTCAGTGACCTACACTTGCGTGATGACTATCCTTGTCTGAGACCTGAAGACTACTGACATACAGATGGGGTCAAATATAATGGCACTCTTGTATGATTCACAATTTCATCTAAAATAAGTAGAAATTGAAAACACTGAAATTGAGAAATGTTTACTTCAAAGTCATTCCAAATAATTTAGTTGTAGGCAATGATTCTTATTTAATGTGCAATCTCACCTGCTTATAGCCATTCAACCACTTTTACTGAAAATAAAAAAAAATAAACATTCCGCTCCATTGCAAGCATGCCAATATATTTGTATCTGTAAAAATGTTAGCCTCTCTTCCACATCAGCCATTGAGAGTACATTCAACGCCCCTCCACCCTGCCTTCTCACTTCCTGGTACCCTGCCCATGCCCCCAACATGACCTTTGACACAGAGATATGCACTTCCTGCTTGCTTGACGCTGCATCATCAGACACATCTGAGGTTTGGCGTCGGAATGCTTTGGTGTCTGAAATGTGTATACCACTGCCTTCCTTCCACACAATTACCCAGATAAGGCCTGTTAGAGCATCCCACAACATCTGATTACATATCTTCGTTGTTAGCTAGTAGTGGTGTCCTTGGGAATCCTAGGGCCACATTTACTACATGTTTACAGTACAGACATTATATCAGTAATTTTTTTCATTTCAACTTAATCCCTTCTAAATACATCTGTCCCTTAAATTACAATGGTCCTCAGTCATATTCGGGAAGAATCTATTAATTAAACAGCTAACTTGATTTACGACGTCCTAGCTTATAAGATACATATATAATCAAAAAGGTGGGTTTGAGGGTTGAACTATGAGGGTCACTTTGGTACAGTAAAATATTTTACACCACCAATTCCAAGACTTCCAATGACATTTCCATACGCTGGTGTTAATCATAAATTCTACAATGATAATAGTAATTCCAATCTCTAATCCCTTTCCATAAATTCCTAATTAACTGGATGAAGGATTATCATTGGAAGGACAGGGAAAGACTTTAATTATTTGTGTGAAAAAAGTCATTTCTGCAAACGTCAAGGATTTGTAGCCTCTGACACACACACACACACACACACACACACACACACACACACACACACACACACACACACACACACACACACACACACACACACGCAATGTTCTTCCTCTGCATTTATTTTTCCCGCTCTCTCTCACAAACACAGTGAGGAGCTGAGCAGACAGAAAGTGGTGGTTGTGTAAACAGGGTGGCAGATTAATTTGCGGGGCGCGGGTGGGGGGGGCTGAGGCTGTGTGTGTGTGTGTGTGTCGAAGGGGGCTGATGGCTACGCTGTACTAACCGTGGTGCTTAGAGGAGCTGAAAGAAGAGATCCTGTAGAGGACACACCAGAGGGTTTGTGGTTCAGAGAACAGCATGGGGGATTGAGAGGCAGCGAGATGCTCAGCTCAGTTTAGCTCAGGCCTGGAGGGATGCTGACACAGTCCATCCGCCTGCTCCACTCCTGACTCACATTCTCTTTTTTTCAATCTATCTAGCATTTGAGTCAAGCATTGGATCAAGACTAATCTAAACACTCATTGTCGTTCAAATAAAACAACAATGTTACTGCAGTGATGAAACCTTGCTCCTTGCTGAAACCCCCCCCCACCCACCAACAACGCAGCAGCAACACACATAGAAATAGAATGAATAGACCAGGTTTGGAACCTCTAATCCTGGCAATGGCTGCCAGTCCACCCATTATGCCATCATTAACTTGAATGGGAATGCCCATTCTATTCATTATATTTCTATTGCAGCACATGCAATCAGGAGTGGAAAAGAGGAGAAAATATGTGTAAAAAAACAAACAAATGGCCGTCACAGCTCTGCTAAGCAGCACATTTCAAATTATCACAAGCTTTCTACTACATTTAAATAAAAACACACAAATGTCAGTGAATGACGAGGAAAACTGCCCATGTACTTCCATTCTATTACTACAACCATCAAAAGCTGAAAGCCCAACCGAGCCAGTTGAGTATGGCTGGTCTACAAGGTCTTATCAGGACAAACCAAAGTTCAGGAAGCTTAGGAGAGAAGACACCCTGGCCTGCACTCTCCTTGGCTTACAGGCTTTTAAAATGTCATCACCACCGAGAGCCTTTAGACAAGACGAAAGTCCTATCAGATCGGTTTCAACACTGGACCCTTGCTTTTAGGAGAGGAGAGGCAGCAAATGCTTTTTTTCCTTCTCACAAATAACTGTAATCAGCCTTATCTACAGCCTCCTACAGCCTCCTACAGCCTGCTCCGGCCGCTCCATCACCATCTTATCGCCCCACCAAATACCTTCCCTTCCTCTCGCCTATCTCCAGAGGACGCTGGGGGAAAATTGCCCCTAAAGCGGACCCAGCCAGTGACATAAATCACACGGAGAGAAGAGCTTGATAAGAGCTATCTGTCTGGAAGTTAGAGCCACAAGGCACTTTTCTTCAGATGGCCGTCAGGGGCAAAAAAAGAAAAAAAAGTGGCTAGGCTAGCCAACTTAATTCAAATTCAAAGTCCGCTTTGAAGATAACAGGGGGGGACCTTCGAGGTAATCAATCGAATCAGTAAGACTCAAGTCACCGCTCCGATGGCCTAGGTCTCAGTTTCTTTTCTTTTAATCTTCTTTCAACTGCACTTTTTTTGCGAAAATGGGAAAGAAAATTATAGGGGTGGAAGTAGACACCCTTGTCTTTGACTGAGCACTCTGGCAATACACTTCCCATAGGAGAGAAGACATAGAGATGCAATGTTTTGGGGACCACAGTGATAAGATTTGTGCTATAAAGCAGTTTAGACCTTTATCAGAGATGGCTGGTGTCTACAGCCTGTGCAGAGCAAGGGAGCCAATCAGGAGAGGAGAAGACAAGAGAGCCTTGAACCCTTCTGCCACTGTGTGAATCATTCTGAGGGAAAAACTAATATCCTTTGTGAACACATATAGATCACATATACTGTACATCTTAACTTCATGTTCACACACAGCATATGTAGCAGATGGGGTTCTGTCGAACTCACACCTCAGTCTGAAGTGTCGCCCCTTGCACAATTATCCTTTACAATGGTGCCCGTGACCCGGATCTGCAATTGCGCTCAGCTCAACCACTGGGGTCGCTGTGGAGTGAGTTTGGGTTGAGAATGTAGCAGATGGAGATCTGTGAAACTCACTCTTCAGCCTGAAGGGTTGCCCCCTTGTGCAATTATAGAAGGCCTTTTCCAATGGCCTGATGGGTTGGAACACTTCACCAGGGCGGTCACGTGTGTTTGCAAGGCAAAGGTCCCAAGTCTCTGTATGAGCTGAATCAGGGGGAAGCGGTACTCGCTAAGCAAGCAGCATGACATCCTTTACACATAGTAGGGGTGTAACGGTACATGTATTCGTACCGCGGACCTCTGTTCGGTCCACACTGTGAACCAGAATGAATACAGAAAGAAAAAAAGTGTTGTATACCTCTTGAGAAAATCAGAAAAATACATTTCAGGCTATTCCGTTAAAACATCTAGAGCCTATGCGCACGTTTGAATATAAATTCTAATCTTAATTGGCGCATTTCAAACCGTCCTTTTGTAAGGCGCAGCCAGGAACTAGTTCTGTACAATGGCGAGTGGTGGGGTCAATAAACCAGAAGGGATTCTCCAACTTCTCTCTTACACCCATTTCAGCAAACAGTTAGTACCCGCTCTGTATAAGCAAGCTGAAGCTGAAGCTGTCAATGAATTGGCCAATGCACCCTGTGTTGCCCTTTACTACAAATAGATGGACCTCCAGGTCTACAGAGCTCCTTAACAGTGACAGCCCATAACATTACCCTGGGGTGGGAAATTAGATGTACCGTGATACAGACAAGCCCCGCTTACGAGGGTCACAAAAGCTGCGCATATTTTTCATTTTGTAAGAAAAAATTAGAGCATAGGCCTATACAATGTGTCAGTCATGTTTACATATTGCTATCACACGCCTATTGCACTTTATTTTAGTGTTGAGTAATAGTGTGTTTTCATATGTTATAGAAAATACAAAGTGTTAGGATTCCTGATTGTGCTCTCATCAGGTACTATAGGACTCATGATCATATATGGAATTAGGAACACCAACGCTTAATTTTCCCGCTGTACCGAAACCGAACCACGACCCCAAAACCGCAATACGTACTGTAACTGTTACACCCCTAACACATAGACTCTAAAATGAGACAGATGCAGAAATCGGCAGTCACAAGTGACCCATTTTCATCAAGGTAATATCATATCATTAAGAAATGTTCTGTATTGCATCAGCCACTGATAGTCGTGCTAAAGCTAAGCAGTATGGCTGGAGCCACAGACACCAGCTAGCTAGGCCTTGGCAGGATAGCCGTGGCAGGCGAGATAGAGGTTAATTGTCCACCATCACCCAGTTTGGAGAGCATCCCGCCAGCCAAGCCATCTAACACTAGACATGATTAAATAGCCTGCCTCCTGTTATTGTTTCAATTCCGATTCAAAAGAGGACGAAGTCATCTTTTTTTGTGGGTTTCCCCTCAAACCCAATCCAACAGCAGCTGTCAGAGAGCGAGAGAGATGGAACTGACTGGAGGCCAGGGCAGACAGCTGGATCTGAAGTCATGTCCCTCTGTGCGCCAGAAAGAGTCTTGACAACAACAAAAAACACAGATTAGAAAACTATTAGAACTCAGTTTGAATCAGATTCCCAGGCCAAGTGTATGTCATCAAATCTGGAGGACGGTTTTCTGGACCGCGGTCAGCGTAGAGAGGGAGTGGAAATAAAATGTATTTGCATCAACATCCAATGAGACATTGGGAGACTGCAATGTTGCTAACTAGGCACCTTGCAATAATGAATGCAGAAAGAGATACCATGATTAATTTAGCTTTTTAATTTAGAATTGTAGGACCCCTGTATGTATAAAAATTATAATAATAACTTTATATACAAAGGTATGTGGACACCCATTCAAATTAGTGCATTCGGCCATTTCAGCAACACCTGTTGCTTACAGATGTATAAATCACTGGAGTGATGGATCACGCTTCACCATCTGGCAGTCCAACGGACGAGTCTGGGTATGGCAGATCCCAGGAGAACGCTACCTGCCCCAATGCATAGTACCAACTGTAAAGTTTGGTGGAGGAGGAATAATGGTCTGGGGCTGTTTTTCATGGTTCGGGCTAGGCCCCTTAGCTCCAGTGAAGGGAAATCTTAACGCTATGGCCCTTTCCTGTTTCAGTATGACAATGCCCCTGTACACAAAGCGAGGTCCGTACAGAAATAGTTTGTCGAGATCGGTGTGGAAGAACTTGACTGACCTTCACAGAGGCCTGACCTCAACCGCATTGAATACCTTTGCGATGAATCGGAACGCCGACTGCGGTCATGCCTAATCCTCACTAATGCGCTTGTGGCTGAATGGAAGCAAGTCCCCGCAGCAATGTTCCAACATCTAGTTGAAAGCCTTCCCAGAAGATTGGAGGCAGTTATAGCAGCAATGGGGGGACCACCTCCATATTAATGTCCATGATTTTGGAATGAGACGTTTCGACGAGCAGGTGTCCACATACTTTTGATCATGTAGTGTTTTTGATAAAACACTGAATTTGGACTTTACTAATAAATCATAAGGAATAAGATTTTGAAGGGTCTGTCCTATATCTAATAGACATAAGAAAGCTCATATTAGTTTGCAGCCCAAATGGATCGGACGCTAGACAGAAGTTGGCACAGGTCCAACAATCAGAGAGACAGGTCCAACAACGTGGCCAGCCATCCCAGACCAGTCTCCAGTTCGACTTCTCCCCCCACTTTCTTTCCACAATCTAATGTACTCCCTTCTCTTCTCACATAGTTGGATGGTGTAGTGACTAGTCTCTCCATAGACACACAGACAGCTGGTGAAGAGTTCACGCACTTGCAATCTGAAATTATGCTCTACCTCCTTTGACCTTCCGCTGTGTCAGGAAAATACATTTACCATAGGGTGACTCACTCTCATACACCAGACAGACAAGACAGGAACATTCCCTTTACTCTCCAACTACTCCCCTCCCCTCGTGTTGGTTTTATTTCCCCAACAAGATGGACAGCTGCTTGATATTTATGTTCCTAAATCCTTTTTTTCACAGCCGGCGGATTCTCAGACAGAATGGGGGGGGGGGGGGGGGGGGGGGGCCGAGAGTAACCTACAGGGACAGTGTATTGCAAGTATTTTCCTATACTGTAGTTATGGATGGGAGATGGTTTTATCACCAGTGGTGGTGAGAGTGTGGTCCAGGCAAGTGTCTAATACCAGAGAGTGATGAACAGGGCCTGTAGAGGTATTCACTTAATAAATGAATGCGCAGGCATAGTGTTGGCTTGGCATCACACATGCACACACGTGAGCGCACCCCCATACACAATATTACAATATATGCCATTTAGCAGACACTTTTATTGTGCATACATTTTACGTATGGGTGGTCCCGGGAATCGAACCCACTACGCTGGAGTTACAAGCGCCATGCTCTACCAACTGAGCTATAAAGGATCACTTCTCACTCTGTCACTCTAAACACATGTGGTGAATCCTTATGATTACTGCATATAACAGCCTGGCCATCCATAACACCGCACATGGCAAACTACTGTTCTGTAGCCCTGCTAGATCTCACATGGAGTGAAACATCGACATGGGGTCTGCTGCATGAGATGACGCATCGTTAGACTGCTGGCGTCAAACCTTCCCACTACATCCAATCCCTCTGTTCAGTATTTGCAAAGTAAATGACACTACTGCGTCCCAAATGGCACCCTATTCCCTATATAATGCACTACGTTTGATCAGAGCCATAGTCAAAAGACGTGCAATAAATAGGGAAAATGGTAGTATTTGGGACACACACACACTGACTGTATAAAACATGTTGCAGTCGTCAGCTTTGATTAATTTTGCGTACCAACCACATTAGGATCTGGATGTTACACAGACGTAATGGTTAAGCCATTTACTCATGAGGCATAGACATCATGCTGTCACACCCAGAAACACAAGCCTGCTGCCTAAAGTTCTTGGGCCACATTCAATCTATTCAATATTCTTTGCAATGATATTCTCAAAATATACAGTGCATTAACATCTACGGGATCGAACAGATCTGGGGAAGAGTACCGAAACATGTCTGCACCATTGAAGGTCCCCAAGAACACAGTGGCCTCCATCATTCTTAAACGGAAGAAGTTTTGAACCACCAAGACTCTTCCTAGTGCTGGCTGAATGGTCAAACTGAGCAATCGGGGGAGAAGGGCCTTGGTCAGGGAGGTGACCAAGAACCCGATGGTCACTCTGACAGAGCTCCAGAGTTCCCCTGTGGAGATGGGGGAACCTTCCACAATGGACAACCATCTCTGCAGCACTCCACCAATCAGGCCTTTATGGTAGAGTGGCCAGATGGAAGCCACTCCTTAGTAAAAGGCACATGACAGCCCACTTGGAGTTTGCCAAAAGGCACCTAAAGGACTCTTAGACCATGAGAAATAAGACTCTCTGGTCTGATGAAAACAAGATTAAACTCTTGGCCTGAATGCCAAGTGTCACGTCTGGAGGAAACCTGGCACCATCCCTACGGTGAAGCATGGTGGTGGCAGCATCATGCTGTGGGGATGTTTTTCAGTGGCAGGGACTGGGAGACTAGTCAGGATCGAGGGAAAGATTAACAGAGCAAAGTTCAGAGAGATCCTTGATAAAAACCTGTTCCAGAGCGCTCAGGACCTCAGACTGGAGCGAAGGTTAACTTCAAACAGGACAAGAACCCTAAGCACAAAGCCAAGACAACGCAGGAGTGGCTTTGGGACAAGTCTCTGAATGTCCTTGAATGGCCCAGCGAGAACCCGGATTTGAACCTGATCGAACATCTCTGAAGAGTTCTGAAAATAGCTGTGCAGCGATGCTTCCCATCTAACCTGACAGAGCTTGAGAGGATCTGCAGCAAAGAATGGGAGAAACTTTCCAAATACAGTTGTACCAAGCTTGTAGTGTCATACCCAAGAAGACTCGAGGTTGTAATCGCTGCTTCAACAAATTACTGAGTAAAGGGTCTGAATACTTATATAAATGTGATATTTCAGTTGTTGTTTTTTTAATACATTTTCTAAAATGTCTAAAAAACGGTTTGCTTTGTCATTATGGGGTATTGTGTGTAGACTGAATAGAATAAGGCTGTAACGTAACCAAATGAGGAAAAAGTCAAGGGGTCTGAATACTTTCCGAATGCACTGTATATATATATATATATATATATATAGATGGGTTTCGGAGCACCAGCCCATCAATGGAGGAGGATGAATCAGGGAAATGAGTAGCTGAAGGCATACAGCAACATTGATTTGCTGTGTTCTGAGAGTATATCACATAGAGGTAGACTCTAGGTTCGTCTGGCTCTTTTCTCTCTGTGTCTATTGTATTGGACTTGCTTCTGACAAGGCTTATCTTTTGAAATAGATTGAAAAAGCCTAATGTGCAGACAGACAGTATATTGAATGGTTTACTCCTCTTTGAGTCTCTCTCCCACCACTACCTCATAATGAGATTATTTTATCTGGGCTCCAGTGTTACAAGGTTTTCTTGTATTTCTGGTTTGTTATGTCATCCGAATAATCCATTTTGCTATTGATATAAATCCTTCTAGGTAAAATAATCTATTCTCAACACACACACTATTCTAGGGTTGCAAAGAGAGCGTATATTACTGGCACCTTTTGGAGTTTAGAGATGAACTAGCAGGTTTTTGAGGAATTTTATCACATGATATCTAGTGGCCTTTTTGGGTACGTCTGAAATTATCTCTGGCCCTCTGTGTAGCCTTATCACATGTAAAATATATAAAATAATCAAATAAGAGAATGGCAAAGATTTAAAACATTATGCTAAATGTAAACCATCAACTTAGTGAATACCATCAGTGTTAAATCTTTAGTTTACTATGTAAATGTCTTTGTTGTAAAAGTTTTGGCACCAAACTGGTGGAAGTTAGTCAATAGTTGGAAGAAAATAATGGCATTGTTGATTAGATGCTTTTTTCATTAGGCACATTTCTCTTGAACCATATGGTCTATCCACTAGAAACTCATGAACAATATACATCAATATTTATATTTGTTTAAAGATACCAGAGATTGCCATATATTACCTTTCAAGTTTCTGTAACTTTGGAAAATTACCAGTAGTTTTGCAACCCTACACCAGTCACAACACACAGGTAAATAAAGGTATATACACAGCACAATATGTATTGGCCCACAACCTGGTTGGATTGGATTACAGACAAGACAGACAGACAAAATAAAAGTAGGTAGGTTACACCATTTTCCCCAAACCAACCCATACCAGCATCCCGTAGCTGAGGAAGCTCCCAACACTAGAATGGTCGGAAAGAGGAAATCCTTTCAGAATGGAAAGCATAGAGGAGCGGAGTGGGACGGGACAGAGCAGAGCAGGGCGATGATTCATAAAGAAAAATAAATAGATGAAATAAAACAAAAACAGAGTGAAAGTGCAGACAAAGCAGGTTGTGCGGGCCAGTTTCCTTCACAAAACAAGCCCATGTCTTCCTGCTGGCCAGAGCATCAGAGGCCCCCTTCTCCCTCGGACCATTACCCAGAAGCACCGGCGCTGAGGCCGTCGGCCTGACTTGCCAATCGGGGCACGGGTGGGAAGGGGCAGGGTGGTTGCGAGGTACACGCACACACACACACTTCCTGCCCCCAGTGCTGGCACACAGACAAGCTCTAACAGGAACAAAGCGCAAGAGACATATGTATGTGTGTGTGTGTGTGTGTGTGTGTGTGTGTGTGTGTGTGTGTGTGTGTGTGTGGTCTTGTTCTTCTATCCTCGTGAGGACCTGAAATCCCAAAATCTCCCCACAAGGATAGTAAAACAAGGAAAAGTCTCCCTCGTGGACTAGGGCTATTTTAAGCTTACAGTAGTGGTTAGGTTTAAGGGTTAGGCGTTAGGGAAAAGAGGATTTTGAATTGAAATACATTTTAGGTCCCCACGAGAATAGAATAACGTGTGTGTGTGTGTGTGTCAGCACTGAATGTAGAAATCACACTGTGTGTGCAATAGACATACAGTGCCCTCCCATTTATCTGTTCATGACATCATGGTCAAAACAATTCCAAAAGATCGATAGGAAACGCAACACACACCCTTTCACTGATGCCAATTTTCTTTTGCTATTTCAACACAACTGCTTGGTTATTTCTCTTTGAAGAGACTTGTGTAATACTGTAAAGGGTCTACAGACATATTATTCCCTTGACTCTGTTTTGAGTATACATATTTCACAGGCAGAGAACTACAATAACTGCACAGGTTAGAACAGATTAAAACTAGACCTGACCCTCAACACAGGGGCCCCTCAGGGGTGCGTGCTCAGTCCCCTCCTGTACTCCCTGTTCACCCATGACTGCATGGCTGTGCATGACTCCAACACCATCATTAAGTTTGATGACGACACAACGGTGGTAGGCATCATCAGCAATGACAATAAGACAGCCGATAGGGAGGAGGTCAGTGACCTGGCAGTGTGGTTCCCTAAACGTCAGCAAGACAATGGAGGAGTAGTGGAGCGGGTCGGGAGCTTCTAGTTCCTCTGTGTCCACATCACTAAGGAATTAACATGGTCCACACACACAAACACAGTCATGAAGAAGGCACAACAATGCCTCTCTTCCCCCTTAGGAGGCTGAAAAGATTTGACCTGGGCCCTCAGATCCTCAAAACGTTATACAGCTGCACCACTGAGAGCATCTTGACTGTTTGCATCTCCACTTGGTATGACAACTGCTTAGCATCTGACCGTAAGGCACTACAGAGGGTAGTGCGTACGGCCCAGTACATTACTGGGGCCGAGCTCCCTGCCATCCAGGACCTCTATACCAAGTGGTGTCAGAGGAAGGCCCTGAAAATTGTCAAAGACTCCAGCCCCCCAAGCCATAGACTGTTCACTCTGCTACAGCACAGCAAGTGGTACCAATGCACCAAGTCTGGAACCAACAGGACCCAGAACAGCTTCTGATCTCAAGCCATAAAAATGCTAAATAGTTAGTTAAATAGTTAGTGCGGTTAGCTATTTGGTTATCTGCATTGACCCCCCTTTGCACTAACTCTTGACTCGCCACATGCACTGCTGATACTGTTTATTATCTATTCTGTTGCCTAGTCACTACCTATGTACATATCTACCTCAATTACCTCGTACCCCTGCCATTATCATTAATCATTGTGTACGTATTCCTCGTTTTTTTATCTCTCTTTTATTTAAATACATTTCTCTGCATTGTTGGGAAAGGCCCTTAAGAACCATATTACAGTTAGTCTACACCTGTTGTTTACGAAGCATGTGACAAATACCATTTGCTTTGAACAACTAATAAATGTTTTAAACGCACCACAACCCTTGTTTCCTCATGCCGGAGAGCAGACCTTTTAGACAGACTTATTCTTAAACCTGACAGATACCCCAGCCTAGCGCAAACAGTTTACAGAGAGGAAGTGAAGCAGCGAGGCAAGCAGGGAAGCAGCCTAGGGCCAAAACAGTGCAGGCAGGGCTGTATAGTCAGTCAGACCAGGCATATGGATGGGAGGAAAAGGATGGTGCTATCTGTAGTTCCGTCTGTGTAGGCCAGGAGGCAGAGAGGAGAGAGAATCACCTTCCATTAACCTTGACTTTCCTCCTGTTGCTGATGATGATGACACACTGACCTCATATCAGAAGATAAGCCGATGGTAAAACAAAACACTGACAGAGCTTTAAAAAGTAAGAATAATACAGTAGCCTAATACTACACAAAGGTTGGTGGGAGGTTGGTGCAGTTACCTTTGTCTCTGATTGCTTCAGACAATGGATATTTAGAGGTGGGGGGGGTTAACATGACTTTTCTACAAAACCCTGCCAAACCTGGGTGATGCTTTTTCGGATTCAGAGCTATGCTTTCTCTAAATTCTTTATTGAAGAGAGCACTGTGTCATGCACATAGAGAATACATGGGTTGGGGTCAAATTCATTCAATTTCCAGTCAATTCAGAAAGTAAACCACATGTTCCTAACTGGAAAGCATCAATAGAATTGGAATGTCAGTGTACTTCCTGAATTGACAGGAATTGAAATGGTCTTGACCCCAACCCTGGTAAGGTTTGAATAGAGAGTCGGTGATGACACTGAGTGGCTTTGTTCAAATAGTACTTCACACACCTACTGTACAACACATTAGATCCCAGTGATCCCCCTCAATTAAATACCACAGCACTCCGAGGCCTCTCTCTCTGCACGGGTCCTGTCCTGTCCAACACTACCTGCCAAAGTGAAGCCAATAACACCACATAATATTGCAACCTTGGGAAACCCACTGCCTGGATGAAAATGAAAGATTAAAATAAAAACTAGGAATGTCAATGAATCAACTTTTACACAGGCAGGCTGGAAACAGACACCCCAAATAAAAACATGAGGCCCAGGAGGAAGTTGCTACATTATTTCAACAGAGGGGTTCCATCTCTGCATCTAAAATGGCGCCCTATTCTATATAGGAATCGGGGCAAAAGTAGTGCACTACAGAGCCTTCAGTGCACCAATTGACTTTTTCCACATTTTGTTGTGTTACTAAGTGGGACTGGAACAGATTTCATTGTCATTGTTTGTCTAAGATCTACACAAAATACTCTGTAATGTCAAAGTGGAAGAGAAATTCTAACATTTGTAAAATAATAAATATTCAATATAAAACACTAATATATCTTGATTAAATAAGAATTCATTCCCCTGAGTCAATACATGTTAGAAACACCTTTGGCAGTGATTAAAGAGTATTTCTGGGTAGGTCTCTAAGAGCTTTCCACACTTGGATTGGGCATTATTATTTTAAGAATTCTTCAAGTTCTGTCAAATTGATTGTTGTTCATTGCTAGACAGCCATTTTCAGGTCTTGCCATATGTTTTCAAGCAGATTTAAGTCAAAACTGTAACTCGGCCACTCAGGAGCATTCACTGTCTTCTTGGTAAGCAAACCCAAGGTAGATTTGGCCTCGTGTTTTAGGTTATTGTCCTGCTGACAGGTGAATTCATCTCCCAGTGCCTGGTGAAAAGAACCAGGTTTTCCTCTAGGATTTTACATATGCTTTGCTCCATTACATTTATTTTTTATCCTGAGTACAAGCATACCCATAACATGATGAAGCCACCACTATGCTTGAAAATATGGAGAGTGGTACTCAGTAATGTGTTGTATTGGACTTGCCCCAAACATTTGTTGCCTTGTTGCAAAAAGGATGCATGTTTTGTAATATTTTTATACTGTACAGGCTTCCTTCTTTAATCTCTATCATTTAGGTTGATCCATCATCAGTTTTCTCCTATCACAGCCACTAAACTCTGTTTTTTACCATTGGCCTCGTGGTGACTGAGTAAGGAAGGACAACTGTATCTTTGTAGAGACTGGGTGTATTGATACACCATCCAAAGTGTAATTAATAACTTCACCATGCTCAAAGAGATATTCAAGGTATGCTTGTTTACCTCCCTGGTATTGTGGTTGAATACGTGTTTGAAATTCACCGATCAACTGAGGGACCTTACAGATAATTGTATGTGTGGTGTACAGAGATGAGGTAGTCATTTAAAAAGTTATAAAACATACTACTGTTGCACATAGTGAGTCCGTTCAACTTATTATGTGACTTGATAAGCAAATGATTACTCCTGAATTTATTTAGGCTAGCCATAACAAAGGGGTTGAATACTTACAGTACACTCAAGACATTTCAGCTTTTCATTTTTTATTAATTTATATTTCTAAAAAATATAATTCCACTTTGACATTATGGGGTATTGTGTGTAGACACAAAATCTCAATGGAATCCATTTTGAATTCAGGCTGTACCACAACAAAACGTGGGGAAAGTAAAAGGGTGTGAATACTTCCTGAAGGTACTGTGTTGGGATTAGGGTGCCATTTCAGACACAGCCTTTGTCTTAATCACGATATGGCCAGGGAGGGCCAAATAAACTGAACATGCTGGTCTAGGACAATCTCACAATGATTAACCATGATAGCAGGGAAATCAAAACATGAAGGCAAAAGGGCATAAATTGTCTGTACCATCCAAATGAATCAAGACTACAAGGAGCTTTGATGATTACAAGGCGGTTTGGGGCTGGTATAGTGATTTGGCTTGTTTACTTTGAGACACTTCCATGTGTAGTAAAGGCACCACATGCTATTGATTTGACACTCTTAATATGTTATGCTGCTGGAGCTGTTGTTGTAGAACTCAGGGCTCTGACCCAAATGGCACCCTATTCCCTACAACAGGGCTGTCCAACCCTGTTCCTGGAGAGCTACCTTCACTCCAACCTTCATCTAGCGCACCTGATTCTAATAATTAGCTGCTTGAAAAGCTGAATCAGATTAGTTACAACTGGGGTTGGAGTGAAAACCTACAGGAGGGTAGCTCTCCAGGAACAGGGTTGGACAGCCCTGCCCTACAAAGTGCACTACGTTTGACCAGAGTCAAAAAGTGCACTGTATAAGGAAAAGGGATGCAGACAGAATCATCCTCGACTGCATCTGGCTAATTCTAATGAAAACAGTACTTCATCATCTGTTGGCCAGCAAAGGGGGGAAATGTGAAGGAGTGGCAGCGCAGCACGTTCAGAAAATGTGATGATGAGACCGTTACAAAGGGAATACACTGCCCCCTTCTGGTTTTGGAGAGAAGTGCAGTATTCACAGCATTGTCGGTCTATGACTCAACCAGAGATACTGTACTGTACAATAAAAGCCTGAATTAATTTAAACTACAGAAGTTATGTGCAGGCATATTATAAAGTTATATCACAATATATGTGCTACTTCAAGGTAATACCACGTTTTTTTAAGAAGAAACAAATGCATGCAATAATATATCAGACGTGGATAGGAGTTCTGTTATTGCACTTAATTGTGCATACATTACAGTACATACTCTTTACTTCAATATAACTAGAGGTGCGTTCAACAAGTGAAATAGTTTGCGAACGTTGGCTAACATATTCCATTGGTTTTGTGTTGGCTGCTAACGTTAGCTAACAGTCTGAGAAGATAATGTATTCGGCGAACATAAGTGTCTGTTTCGGCAAAAAATAACCAAGTGGCCATGTAGACTTAACTATATTTAGTAGGACTAGCTAAGTTGTTTTGTCGCTAAAAAGCCACAGTAATCCTTACAAAAAGTAGCTGTTTGATATTTCACCATACATTTTGGAATGTTCATTCAAAATCGTTCAACTGAAAGTGTTACTCTGGCAACATGTTGGCTGCAAACAAGCCTTCTTGAACTCGCCTCAGTATTAGATCAGGATTTCCACCAGCTGGTAGATCAGGACATGGCTTTATCACCCTGACAGACAGTTCTCTACTCACAACATTTTGAGGGCTTTGATCATTTGGTTGATGAGTATCTCCTGAGTCTGTTTCCCGTGACTTTGGTTCCTGTTCACTTCCTGGGACGCCTGGATCTCACTGGCTATCAGCTTCTTAGGTCCAGGAGCGCTAGTGGGAACAATGACAAAAACACGTTTTTTTTTTTACCCCCTTTTTCTCCCCAATTTCGTCATTGTGATCTTGTCTCATCGCTGCAACTCCCCAACAGGCTCGGGAGAGGCGAAGGTCGAGTTATGCGTTCTCCAAAACATGACCCGCCAAACTGCGCTCCTTAACACCCGCCCGCTTAACCCGGAAGCGAGCTGCACCAATGTGTCGGAGGAAACACTGTTGAACTGACGACTGTAAGTCAGCCTGCAGGCGCCCAGCCCGCCACAGGGAGTCGCTAGAGCCAAGTAAAGCCCCCACCGGCCAAACCCTCCCCTAACCCGGACGACGCTGGGCCAATTGTGCGCCGCCCTATGGGACTCCCAATCACGGCCGGTTGTGATACAGTGCCTTAGACCGCTGCACCACTCGGGAGGCCCCGAAGACAACTTTTTTACGTTTATGGTTTGCATCTCACGATCATCAACTATTTGGGCTTGCCTCTCTAGCTCCTACCTGCAGTTGGGGAAATGACAGACACTAGCCTTTTTCTAGGTCTGGACAGGGTCATAGCCAACATGCTGTATGTTTAAATGCACAATTTGAATAAAAGAAAACACATGCCAGTGTAGAACATTTTGGTCTAAATGTGGAATTTCCTGTGATACATTTCCTGGTTAATATTGTAGTACTATATTTTACATTATTTTTCTATCATGTCGCAATTATTCAATAACATTCCTGCATTGCGAAAGCACCAATATGTCAAGATGCAACAGTCTGCTGGGAGAAACAGGCATGTTTTATACTTAAGTCTTCTCATGGGATACACATCACATTGAGCATGTTAACTTTCTGTCAACCAGAGAGAGAGAGAGAGAGACATCCCATTGACCAACTCACTTAATTAAACTAAGTTAAGTTGAATTCAGTTAATCATAGCGGCATGTCCTATGTAGACTAATCCTATTAACAGTGCTTGACTTGGGCAGGAGCTCACCAGAGCGGAGTACCAGCACCTACCATGTTTTTCTGCTTGAGCTACTGTTCCTCTTAAATAATATTAGCTAAAAAGTATTGTGCAGCTCCTGTACCTAAATCTAAACAATACTGGCACCCAAAATTAATACCGGCACCGCCATTCTCATGGAAAGGCCTTTTCAAGCGGCCCAATCCCGACTGTGAGCGGATCTACAGTTGAAGTCGGAAGATTACATACACCTTAGCCAAATACATTTAAATACAGTTTTTCACAATTCCTGACATTTAATCCTAGTAAAAATTCCCTGTCTTAGGTCAGTTAGGATCACCACTTTATTTTAAGAATGTGAAATGTCAGAATAATAGTAGAGAGAATGATTTATTTTAGCTTTTATTTATTTAATCACATTCCCACTCAATTAGTATTTGGTAGCATTGCCTTTAAATTGTTTAACTTGGGTCAAACATTTCGGGTAGCCTTCCACAAGCTTCCCACAATAAGTTGGGTGAATTTTGGCCCATTCCTCCTGACAGAACTGGTGTAACTGAGTCAGGTTTGTAGGCCTCCTTGCTCGCACACCCTTTGTCAGTTCTGCCCACACATTTTCTAAAGGATTGAGGTCAGGGCTTTCTGATGGCCACTCCAATACCTTGACTTTGTTGTCCTTAAGCCATTTTGCCACAACTTTGGAAGTATGCTTGGGGTCATTTTTGTTTCATCAGACCAGAGGACATTTCTCCAAAAAGTAAGATCTTCGTCCCCATGTGCATTTGCAAACCGTAGTCTGGCTTTTTTATGGCGGTTTTGGAGCAGTGGCTTCTTCATAGCTTGAAATACATCCACAGGTACACCTCCAATTGACTCAAATGATGTCAATTAGCCTATCAGAAGCTTCTAAAGCCATGACATTATTTTCTGGAATTTTCCAAGCTGTTTAAAGGCACAGTCAACTTAGTGTATGTAAACTTCTGACCCACTGGAATTGTGATATAGTGAATTATAAGTGAAATAATCTGTCTGTAAACAATTGTGGAAGAATGACTTGTGTCTTGCACTAAGTAGATATCCTAACCAACTTGCCAAAACGATAGTTTGTTAACATGAAATCTGTGGAGTGGTTGAAAAATGAGTTTTAATGACTTCAACCTAAGTGTATGTAAACTTCCGACTTCAACTGTATATTCACGCCAATTAAAGCTTTGACTCATATGTCACTGCCCCCCAGAACACTAATTTCTACAGCAGAAAATAGCTGAAAGAAGAGCTTGCATTTCCTTCCACTGTACCACATTATGTATTACTCAATGCATCTGTCTCTCTGTGAGTGGGTTTGTTGTTGTGTTGTCAAACCATGATTGATTGACAAGTTTCACTACTGTGCGTCATTCCATTCCAGTGGACTTAGTAAAAACATCCCACGCTGCTTTTCGCTTGTTTACCTTTTTTTGTCAAATGTTATTAATATATTTGTTTTTATATTGTTCTTCTTCCACTATGGAGAGGTCTATTTTTTTAAACGTTCTGTGAATTCATTAGAGTGCAAAGCGAGATCTACATGCACTTAGCTTTTTGGCTTAGGGAGTGAGTGAGCACTTTTGCG
This sequence comes from Thymallus thymallus, assembly GCA_023634145.1. Lineage (NCBI taxonomy): Eukaryota > Metazoa > Chordata > Actinopteri > Salmoniformes > Salmonidae > Thymallus > Thymallus thymallus. The sequence goes on from CM042418.1 coordinate 4,983,002, forward strand.
AAAACGTCCGCAGCTCTAACTTTTCGAGCTTAATCAGATTAATGGATGAGATGGAGATATCTAATGACCGACCTCCTTGCATCAGTAAACATTGGAAAGATATAAAATAGTGGACTGCACCCTCCCCTCCCCTCCTCTCTCTCTCTCTTCTCTCTCTCTCTTCTCTCTCTCTATTTGGTTATTTACTACATGGAGAAACATGTAATTTTTTAAAAGCTGGATGCTACTGAAAGCATTAACCTCTACTTAGGTTCATATGTAGCCTCAGTAAGACGTGGACAACTTCAATCATTTCTTGTGACACTAGTCTGGCTTTGAAAACAATTAGCTACTAACATCTGCTGATATCTACAAAAAGCATGTTGCACAGAAAGGCAGTGATCCCGTTTTCTTCTAAACAAACTTCTATGGGTGATTTCCCAGACACGGATTGAGCCTAGTCCTGGACTAAAAACAATTTCTGATGAAGATTTCCCATTGAACTTGTTTTTTAGTCCAGGACTAGGCTTAATCTGTGTCCGGGAAACCACTCCTCACAGTTAAATTGACCATAATGTTAACTCGATCCTTTATTTAAAAATGATGGTCCTTAAGAACTGTACCCAGCAGTATGCTGCTATCTGGCTGTCCTTGATTCATTTCTAAAGTAGTCTAGCCAGAAGAGGACATCGGTTTTGCATAGGGTGTTGTTATCTAGCTGTAAGACACTTACACTTTGCTATCTGCCTGGAAAGGGTTCCGGGGAACCATTTTCTTTGGCCGGAGAAATATCTTTTGATAGGAGTTCATGAAATTGTTATGGGCCTCTTCAGTTGATTGGTATCTGTTGCTGTAAAAACAAGTTTATCAAAGGAGTAACATCAAACTGATGAAATGTGATGATGTGATTTAGAGTGCAAGAGCTATTCTGTTTATTGTATTTAATTGTTAGTCTCCGATGTACACTGTCTGATATAAAATAAACATAAACTGAAAGAAGTTGAATTCATAAAAGTTAGAGTAGAGAGTCAAGGGCCTACCTGTCTCGGAGTCTAAACCCTTGGATTCTGCACAAAGCCTTCAGATTAGTGTAATCTATCCCCAGGATTGTCTGACCATCTGAAGAGAGATACATGAATAGAGGTTCGTGTCATAAACCTGGCACTCAATAAATCAACAGCCACCTCACTTGGCAGGCAGTTGGTCCATTTTTTGATAGTTAGTTACGACAGTATTTCTTGGAAGGTCAATATTTTTTTTTTCCCCAAGGTCACCAGATTGTTGTAGGAAGGAAGTGATGCTACAGCTACAGTAAGTAGCTAGCTAGCTACAAAGTGTCATATTTGTGCGCACAATGTATCAACCTTCTATTTCTATAAAGTTAGCTGCCGATGCTAGCATGATAGCTAGCTACTGCAACGTTGTTTCTCTTTTGACAACCTGAAAGAAGCCAAACATACCCGTGCGCTGCAAACTAGAGGGATGAAGCTGCATTTTCTTAGAGATAAAAAATAATATAATAAAGAAGAGAAAGAAACGAAATAACAAAATACCCCTGACAACCCGCAGCCTGGTGCCCACCTAGCTTTGAAAAGCTACTACTAACGTGTTTGGATAGTTTCCTCTCGCCATGGCAACGCCCTCACAGGTTGGAACAGCCTGGTCTCATAGACTAGACGTAACATAGTTCATTTAAATCTGACACTGATATTAGTATGATATGTTACGTTTAGTATGGTTACATAAGACAGATGTTTATTTAAGGTAACCCAAAGGTTCACGAGTTTGAATCTCATCATGGACAACTTTACCATTTGAGGTAATTTGCAACTACGTAGCGTGTTAGCTAACCCTTCCCCTAACCCTAACCTTAACCCTTTTAGATAGCCTTCCTCAAACCTTAACCATGTTAGCTAACCTTTCCCCTAACCATTAACCCTTGTTGTCTTAAGGATCAAATGTTAAACAGCAGAGAAAACCCCCTAAATTATATTTTTTCAACTTGAATTTTGATGACTTTTCCTAGAGTGACCCCAACATTAGAAAAAGTTAAACATTGCCTTTGTTCGTATTTCCATGAAAGCTGTACACCACCAGGGTACAAAGATTGTCTAACACGCTGCCCACACCACGAGCGTTGCAAAATAAATGTACACATACATGTTATTCAATTATTGCACCCACACTGAAGTTGGTTCTATTGTGACGCCGATCACGCTACAAGTCCTGCCTCTCCCATCTCCTCATTGTCTTTTAGGAACAGATACCCACGTGCCACCTCCTCATTGGTGTTTAGAAGCATATACCCACGTGGGTGATTGAAAGATGAACTGGCCGGCTGTGGTAATGCACATTATTATGAAAGTTAGTTGCCAATCGCCATATGAAGTCTCAAAGAAGAAAAATAAGCCTGAAGGAAGGAGGAGAGATGACTAGAAACGATTCGGTTGACCGTTTTATCTGTGGATTAATTGTCAGAGTAGAGGACCTTGTGCATTTCAGGTAAAATAACAACCCAATGTTTATATGCGAGGACAAATTAATTAAAAAAAAATTTTCACCTTTATTTAACCAGGTAGGTCAGTTGAGAACAAGTTCTCATTTGCAACTGCGACCTGGCCAAGACAAAGCAAAGCAGTGCGACAAAAACAACACAGAGTTACACAGTAAACAAACATAGTCAGAAACACAATAGAAAATCTATATACAGAGTGCAAAATGTAGTGCAAAATGCAGTAGGGTTAGGAGGTAGGACAATAAATAGACCATAGTGGTGAAATAAATTACATTAATAGGACAAATTAGCTAGCAACAGCAAGCTAGCTAGCTAAATTGCCATGGATGTTTAATGCTTTTTGACCTGTCCCCAAATTAATATAATTGGTTCAGAGTTTGTTTTGATATTTCAACCTGCGTGTCGGTGATCGCGTTTGGTGTGGGGGGTAAAATCAACGACGAAGAAGAAATCCCCCAAGCTGAAAGAGAGACATTTTTGTCAAAGAACAGCAAAATAACATGGTCCTTATCACCATATGACAACCAGGGCAGGATGGCAGCACAACATGCCATAAGGATCTCCAGGGCCCACAAGACATGCAGTTGGCCACGCCCAGGACATCGCCTCAACATTCTACATGTTCATCACACCAGCCATCGAAAAAATCATCCTGGAGATGACAAATTTGTGGAAGGGCGATTTTCCGTGCCACGCTGCCACTGAAAGTCTTTCACACTTTCTGAAGAATGCTACAAGAGACCTGCAAGACGTGCGAGAGACAAAGTGGTAGCTATAAGAGAGGTCTGGGAGAAGTGGGTGGAGCGTCTGCAACACCTATACAACCCTGGGCCTGAAGTAACAGTGGATGAGCAAGTGGTTCCATTCAGAGGTACATTTGTATTTTCATATCTGTAATGTAAGTGATTTTCACTGTTAATTTTATTATGTATTGCTGTAATATCATTGATTTTTATGTGATTGTTTTCTGTAACACTGATACTAATTACTGATAGTAATCTCTTTTGTTGTCAGGCTCTGGCCATAGAGAAGCCTATTTGCTTCTCTATGTAGCTAGGGTCAGAGTCTGACAGTGTCTTTCTTTTCTGTTTCTGTGTCGGGTTGGGGTGGATCCCTAATTAGAGGCAGCTGCACCGCATTGTCTCTAATTAGGGATTCCATATATGTGGAGTCTGTCCCTCACTCGGGTGTGGGTTGTTATCGGTGTATGTCGTTGTCACGGTGAAGTAAGTGTGTTCGTTACGTCCGTTCATTTAGTGTGTTTTTTGTGAACGTGACGTTCAGCAGTCTCTTGAGGGTTTGTGCTATTTTTAGTTCGTCATTTTTGGTCTTTATACATAGTATATCTATTTTAATATACATAGTATATATATATGAATAAAGAAATGTCGAACTACTATCCCTGCGCTGCGTCTTGGTCTCTCCACATCCCATGCCGTGACATTTGTCAAAAGGTCGCTGTCCTTTCCGGAATTATATGCGCAGCAAGCCAGCAAAGTAGGGCGTCAAGATATGGGTGGCCTGTGACGCACAATCCAGCTACGCTTGGAAGATGCAAGTCTACATAGGGGAAGCCGAACCAGTGGAGGCCCGGAGAAGAACCAGGGGATGCGTGTTGTGCTTGATGTGACAGCTGGACTGAGGGGGCACAATGTCACGTGTGAAAATTTCTTCACCTCTTATGAACTCAGCCAGCAGTTCCTGAAGAGGAAGATCACCATGGTTGGCACAGTTAGAAAGAACAAGCCTGAGCTCCCCCCTGCACTCCTCGCAACAAGGGGGAGAGAGGCCTTCTCATCAAAGTGTGCCTTCACTCCCACCACCACTCTAGTTTCTTACGTCCCAAAGAAGAACAAGAATGTGGTCCTCCTGAGCACACTGCACAAAACGGCTGAGATCAGTGATCGTGAGGACAGGAAGCCAGCCATCATCCTGGACTACAACCACAACAAAGGAGGCGTGGACAACCTGGACAAGGTGATTGGAACTTACGCCTGCAGGAGGAAGACTGCCCGCTGGCCCCTGGTCATCTTCCATAACATCATTGATGTGTCCTCATACAATGCCTTCATGATATGGAACAAGATCAACCCTACCTGGATGCCTGATAAGCGGAACAAGAGAAGGGTGTTCCTGGAGCAGCTGGGAAAGGCACTTGTAACTCCACACATTCAAAGAAAGGATCGCCTCCCCCACACAGCAGCGCTTGTGAAAGCTGTTCAGGGGGCTGAATCTTGTCCTGATCCAACTTAGGCTGCAGCTGGGGCAGGCAAGAGGAGGAGATGCCAATTTTGCCCCCCAAAGAAGGACTGTAAAACAAATACTATGTGCTGCACATGTGAGAAATGCATCTGCAAAGTCCATGCACACACACTTGCATACTGTCCTACATGTGCTAATTAGAGTAGATTGATTTCTGTTCTTCACGTTTTTGTTTTGTATCTATTATCTTATTTCATTCTTATTTGTTGTTGTTTATACACCTTGTGGATGGGGGCAATGGTTAAAAAAAATGGGAGAAGACTAGTATTTTGTAGTTGAATTCCTCATTGTACAGAAAATAAGAATATATCACTATGTTGCCAAAACATTTCAAGACTGTTATTGTTTCCCTTCAATAAAGTGCATTCAAAACTACTTTCTGCACATTTCTGCTGCTTTCTTAGGCTATACAAGTGCTATCTCTTGCTAAATGTTTACACCTATGTAGTACCTTTAGTAATAATAATAATAATAATAATAAACCTCTACTTTAGTAAAGCAAAAACTTAGAAAACAACACAGGTGTGTTGTAATAAAAATGAGTGGTGTCCACTGATTAAATGCAGTCTTTCTGCATTGTGAAGAGGGAAAACCCAGATATTCACAAAGTTTGTGATGAATGACAGGCTGTTTCTTCATGAAAAAATTGATTTGGTGTTTAAAATTCAATTAAGCTGCTTTATTTTAGGGGTTTAGTGAAGGCGGGTCATTTTTTACCCTTAGGACAAGAGGAGTATACAGAATGTTAAGACTACACAAGGGTTAACTTAACTCTTAAACGTAACCCTAACCTCCTAGCTAACGTTAGCCATCTAGCTAACATTAGCCACCTAGCCACGTAGCTTAAATTTGTAATATGTAATACGTTTAGAAATTCATAACATATGCTACTTTTGTAAATTCGTAACATATTGTACATTTAGCAAATTCGTAATATATATAACGCATTGTAATTCGTAACGTTTAGTATGGTTACCTAAGAAAGATGTTTGTTTAATGTTAGCTAACCCTTCCCCTAACCCTAACCTTAACCCTTTTAGTCCACAAGTTAATACATACCATACGAAGCGTAATCTATCATAATAAACAGTCTCTTTCGGATTTACATACAGAATCATACAAAAATGCTCTGAGACCAGGTTGCAGCAAACCTCAGAAGTATTTTATATCAGGTTCTTAGTTCTGGAACCGAAACTCAGTTGAATTGCTCAGAAAAATGCATGAGGAAAACCCCACAGCCCTTCTATAACTAAATGCAAAACAGTGGCACATTTTATAATAGGCCTACTAAAGTAGCTTACAGTAACATTACTGGTGCATGGGTCTGTGCAGAATGCAAAGAGTTGCCTATAAATTGTGGCCAAACTGTTGGCAGTAACTTGGTTTGAACTTTAAAGGATTTCTACGCTGTAGCATATTGTATTTGTTTACCTGCTTCACCCTTACCTAGGAGACACTAAAGTAATCCCCTCATTGGCAAGTATAGCTTGTGGCTTGTGTGATTTGATTAAGTAAGTGTTCACTAAGTTTATGGGTCAATTGACGCACTGAGCTCCAGTATGTCTGTCTGACAGTTCTTTATCTACTCCTACTGAATGCCTGCCTGGCTGTGGTTCACAAGTTAATGGTTCACAAGAGGAAGTAGCACCCCCTGAAAAAATGTGAATTAAATACAAAAAAACATCATAAAAGTATTGCACTGGGTGTTTACTAGTCCTGTATTAGCGGGCCGATATAGCCGTCAGTAGCATGGGCCCAAAACAAATTCTGCATATATCATATCGTCATCAATAGATATAGGCCTAATACTTTAACCTCTGATGAAATACAATGGGACAACTTCTTGAGTCTTGTAGATAGCCTGTATTGTACTTTCAGTGTTCAGAGATTATCCTGATTCCCACCCCCACCTCGTGGTGACTTACAAAGCCAATTTGTTCTTATTATGACAGCTGGCAATGGACGTCCACCCCGTCCAGGCCGGCCCCTAAAGTGGGGGCTGCTTGCCTCAGAGGGGGTATTAGTGTTCTGTATTAGTGGGTCTAACAGCATCAGAGGCCTAATTGCATCAGAGGTCCACAGGTTAAGGGGACAGCAACCTATGAGGACTGTATAGCTGTTGCTGAGTATAGAGAGACAGAGAGAGAAGAGAACAGAAGGGAAAAGTCGTGGAGGGGAACTCACTATCACCACCTCTATCCACAGCAGAGTCTGTTAGCTACCAAGCTATACAGCCATGTTTGGCAAGTTGAAGGGGATGTTTATCCCCCAACCCCCAGCAGCCCCAGCCTCTGCTCCAGCCGCGGTCTCTGCTCCAGCCGCACAGCCCTCTGCCCCAGCCACGGTCTCTGCCCCAGCCAAGGTCTCTGCTCCAGCCACAGTCTCTGCTCCAGCACCTGCTAAGGTAAGATAACACTGGTTCATCCCAATACAGTAGCAGCATTAGGCTGATCCACTGTGGTATATGCAGCATACCAACAACCTACTGTAGGCTAGTGTAGCTGAATGATTATCACTGTCCAATGATGCTTGGACAAAGTAATGCTTATGTTAATAAATGGTCATCATAAAAACATAAAAACAAAGATTTTTTTATAATGTATTTTTCATTTCTGTTTCCTCCTCACATTTTGTAAGGGCCGATAATGGCTGCTGTAACGTTGAGACATTTTCATTTTGCATTATCATGCATTATCATGTTTTTGCTATGATATTTGCACAGGCTTTACTTGTAGCAAACAATTATTCTCCATGTGTTTCTATTCTTCTGGCAACAAAACAATTGAATCATGATTGTTGTTTTTTTTCTTTAATTTGTCCCATATCAATTGTTCATTACTTAAAGGCACATTAAAATTCATTGCATTCGGATTAGAGCTTAATTTGAAACTGTCTGTCACGAATAGTGGTTTGTTGCTGAATGGTAGATCTACCCTCTCTGTTGGAAATCGTCTTCTATATTCAAATGTCCTCTAATCACTAGGACTTGAATAATGAAGTTGAGAGTTTGACTTTGATGCAATGTTACTTGTCTCAGCAGGAAGATAAGCCTGCAGATAAAGAAAATGGGGCCAAGACAGAGGACAAAGCAGCAGGTAAAGAAATCCTTTGCGATACAACAGAGACTTGACCGTTGGCTCATTCCTGCCGCTTCTCATTGCTTAGAGCTAGCTACTGTATGTTTTGGATCATGTTTATGCTTGATTAAATATAGCTTGAGCTTTTTTACTGTCCTTGTAAGGCTGTATGTGTTACTGTCCGGGTTGTTGTGCTGTATGTGTTACTGTACTGTGAGGCTGAGGTCGGAGCATGTCTTGGCTGGTTAGCTATTGTAGTTGTATATAGACAGCTCAACTGTCTGTTTATACTTTAAATGGAGCAACAAGGTGAGCAAGAAGTTAAAGCTATGCAGGTCAATGGTCACATTGGTTCATCTGCATTAATCCATCAACGTCCAATCTGCTACTGTAGCAGATGCCCAGGATTCACCAGACTGGTCACGGAGAAGGTCCCCCCACGTCCCCCATCTCCTTTCTGTTGTGACCCAGCAGGAAACGTTTTAGGAAGCTCCTCACAAAAGCTCATGCACCCCAAAATCTCATGTCTAGATATTTCTGTGGCAGATTAAATAGTCAATAGTTATTTTATGGATTTCATTTAGTCTCTTAAAATAAAGACATTGGTATGCCTCTTAGACCTGGTATATATTGTTTGTTTGTCTGGTTTTCCTTGTACACATTGATTGAAACTGCCATCCCCGCATGTCTTTGCAGAGCCTGCACTGGGCCCGGCCCCTGCCCCTGCCCCAGCCGCTGCCCCGGCCCCAGCACCTGCTGCGGCTCCAGCTGCAGCCCCAGCCGCTACCCCAGCCAACCCTGGCCAGGAGGGAGCAGAGGGGTAAGTGCACTACCTTGTGTTTATTCTCCATTAGTCTCTACTGACATTTGTAGCTGGATATTTGGTTATGGCTGATGAGAATAACTCTCCACAGAAGGCTCTCTTCAACTTCCCACACTGGCACTTACTTATAATATGCACAGTAAATGTTGAGAATACCCTTAGGGAGAAGTGTGTGAGTGAAAGTAACCTACTCACCTTCCAAAATGGCCATCTCCCAAGAGGTCTTAACACCAAATCAGTATCAAATTAATAATCTAATCAAGGCAGACACGGAGAGTGTAAAAGATCTCTCAGTCCGTGTGAGACGAACACAAATAGGTCCATAGGATCTATATAGTAAAAAACATGCAGATTAAAGCAGAGACAGAGGAGCTGAACTGAGATAAGAAGATTAGCTGATCGAAGCTCACTGGAGCTGCTTATGGTTAGCGAGGCTATGAAACAAACAAAATTCTAACAAATCCGGTATTAACTAATGGCGATCCCTTTAGTCATGGCGATCCCTTTAGTCATGGTGATTCAACTGCAGTTTGACTGTTTGTCCGTAGCAGAACAAATTCAAATAAAGTAAAGATTAGTTAGCTTGTTTTGACAGCATAGCCTAGCTAACTACTTGAGATATAGCCTACATTTGCGGTGATCAGCTGAGGTTCTAGCCTACAATGTGTGATGAGTGAGTGTGTTTTTGAAGAAAATGAAGGCCTATATAAAAGCAATATGTAAAATCTGGCTACAGGAGCAGTAGAAAAGTATGAATTGAGTCAAGGTTTAAAAAAAATAAAAGGAGGGAAACCACTCAAACTCTCTTTTGGTATTTTTTTTAATTACACCACTGTTCATACAGTCATAGAATGTTTTGCATGTCAGCAGTCAAGTTTTCATGAAATTTGACTTTCAAGAAGCATGTGGCTGGTGACACTTTGCTTCATGAAAGTCCAATATCTTGAAAATGTGACTGCTGAAAAGAAAAACATGTTCGGACTGTATCAACAGTGAACTAAGTTAAAATATCAACATATCGGTTTTGAGTATAGTTTCACTTTAAAGCCAAACCCAAAATGTTGCATTTTATACTGAACAAAAATATCATGCAACAATTTTTCAAAGATTTTACTAAAGTACAGTTTATATAAGGAAATAAGTAATTGACATGACTGGGAATACAGATATGCATCTGTTGGTCACAGATTACCTTAAAAAAAAACAGTCAGTATCACCATTGGCCTCATGCGGCGCAACACATCTCCTTCGCATGGAGTTGATCAGGCTGTTGATTGTGGCCTGTGGAATGTTGTCGGGAACTGGAACACACTGTTACGCTGTATTGTATGCTGAATGGGTGACATGTCTGGTGAGTATGCAGGCCATGGAAGAACTGGGACATTTTCAGCTTCTAGGAATTGTGTACAGACCAATGTGACATGCGGCTGTGCTTTATCATGCTGAAACATGAGGTGATGGCAGCGGATGAATGGCAAGACAATGGGCCTCAGGATCTCGTCACAATATCTCTGTGCATTCAAATTGTCATTGATATATTGCAAATGTGTTCGTTGTCCGTAGCTTATGCCTACCATAACCCCACCGCCACCATGAGGCACTCTGTTAACAACGTTGACATCAGCAAACCGTTCGCCCACACGACGCCATACACATGGTCTGCGGTTGTGAGGCCGGTTGGACGTACTGCCAAATGTCTAAAATGACATTGGAGGCGGCTTATGGTAGAGAAATGAACATTGAATTTTCTGGCAACAGCTCTGGTGGACCTTCCTGCAGTCAGCATGACAATTGCATGGTCAAAACTTGAGACATCAGTGGTGCTGTGTGACCAAACTGCACATGTTAGAATGACCATTTATTGTCCCCAGCACAAGGTGCACCTGTGTAATTATCATGCTGTTTAGTCAGCTTCTTGATATGCCACAACTGTCAGGAGTATTGATTATATTGGCAATGGAGAAATGCTCACTAATAGGGATGTAAACAAATTTGTGCACAACATTTGAGAGAAACAAACCTTTTGTGCGTATAGAACATTTCTGGGATCTTTTATTTCAGCTCATGAAACATGGGACCAACGCTTTACATGTTGCGTTTATATTTTTGTTCAGTAAATACCGGTATGTAGTTACTATTATAAATGTTATATCACGTATTATAGCAGTCAATTATTGAACAGACTTCTAGATTATCCTTATTGTCTTGAATCAGGGCCAAGGAAGTGTCTTAAAGAGTGACTGCCCCTAAAAACCAACTAATCCCTTTGACAACGGCCTATGTGGCATCGATATGAGTCAGAAACATTTATTCTAGTGTCAAAATTGACTACGAAGTGTAAATAGGATCATTTTGGTCATAAAGTCAGTATCATCTAAAACAGAGTGCATCACAACGAGTAAATAAAGGTTGGGTTTGGATGAAAATTATGTCAACAAATCATGCCACCTTTTGCCAAGCTCCACGTGCAAAATCGCCCCTCCATCCATTTTGCTTCTCTTCATTAAATAGGGCTTAGTTGTTTCATCGCCCCTCCATCCATTTTGCTTCTCTTCATTAAATGGGGCTTAGTTGTTTCATGGCCCTCAACGCGTTCAAAGGATCACAAACGTTTGAGACTTAAAAGCCCTATATGGATAGACAATGTTATGGTGTTGGTTCAGGAAAATCATCATTGAGGAGAGATGGCAGGAGCAGAAGTCTCGTTTGAAGCTGAAAGCATGGACAACAATGAAGTCCAAGAATGGAACAAAAAAGTTTTTTGGGGAAAATGTGTTTGATGAATTGTTGCTTGTTGGTTTTTTGGATAAGGGAAACTAGGCGTATGTCCCGGGTCACTACTTCACAGGAGAGCCGTTTGAACATAAACGTTTTTAGTAGAAATGCCTTCTCGAATATGTGAACTTTCGGTTGCCTTAATAACGAACTTGTATGCCATCTGTAAATACAAATAAAATTGTTAAATTATGAGGCTAGCTGGTTTAGCCAGAGAAAATGACACCAACCTTCCCTCTAGCCATGATTGGCTATGATAATGAGTAGGCTGGACATGCCGAGAAAAGAGTTTGGATTGGTCTGCCATATAGCACGTGTCTGTCTATTGGAGCTGGTCAGTATGACTAGGTAATCGTGTCGAACGTGTTTATTTTTAAAATGTTTTAATGTATCGCGTAGTAAAATTGCATAAACCTAATGTCAAGTTAAGTGTACTGTTAGCTAGCTAACGTTAGCTGGCTGGCTTGCTATCTAACGTTGTGTGTATACTCTCCACTTTCTGGAGGACCGAGTTTTGAAATCAGTGGAATTTGAGTATGATAGCTAAGGGAATGGAGAAAACACCTGTCTGGATTACATCTTCAAACTAAGGACAACCATGCATGACATCAAACAGGAGACGCATCCATCCATGATGTATACGGGTGAGATAGTCTAGCTAGCTACATTTTCAGAAATTACACGTTTCTAATTTTGGTAGAAAGTGGTTACAAGTGTACTGTTAGCTAGCTAATGTTAGCTACCTGGGTCGCTAGCTAATGTTACGTGTACGATCGTATTCTTTGTATCTCAGACCCATTTGCTTGACTACTTATAACCATTGAACCTGGTTGGTTAGCTAATTGCAGATTCATGCAGGGTACTAACATCATGTCTTAACAAAAGACTCCACTATGCAAGTATCGATTTCAATAGAATGTCACTAGCTGTTGATAGACGTACTAGCTGATACATTCACTCTGGCTATCTACTCCGATTTCAGACCACAGGCACGATAGTCTAGCAAGCTACATTTTCAGATATTATGCATTTCTAATTTTGACAAAGTATTTTCATTTCAAGTTAAAGCGTACTGTTAGCTAGCTAACGTTAGCTGGCTGGAAAAATAAATAAATAACGTTAGCTGGCTGGCTCGCTAACTAACTTTACGTCATGCATTGGGATTCATTGTTTACCTAGCTAGCTATATAGCTACATTTTTTTAAGAGGAATTGTGTACAGTCGCCTTAGTGTGCCAGAGCGCAGAATAACTGATTAATTTATGAATGCTCAACACCCGTTGAATATGGCCGGTGTCAGTAAACGTTGTCAACAAAGTGTAATTCAATTGTTGCCAGCAGCACAGTTAGTCACCAACTCTCTGGATAACATGAAAGCCTAACCAGCTCTGCTAGGGAAAGTAATGTTCAGTGAGCTGTTCTCTCTCTCTTAGATGTCTGGAAGTAGCTGGCATGTTAGTACAGAAGGCTCGGATCAACCCTTAAATAAATGGGTGGGGCTAACTGACCTAAGACAAGGAATTTTTACTAGGATTAAATGTCAGGAATTGTGCAAAAACTGCGTTTAAATGTATTTGGCTAAGGTGTATGTAAACTATATCTATATATATGTAAACTATATACAGTTGAAGTTGTGTAAACTTCCACAACTTCAACTGTATATATTGGTTATCACTATGGCAACAGCCTCCAGGAACGATAAACATTTACATCTTAGTTGAATAAAACAGCAATTTGTTTAGTATAACTTTAGCCAGCTAACTAAGATTAAGGGGACCACCTTTAGCTAGCTAACATTAGCATTGCTAGCTATTTTTTTAAATGAACTTTGACTTTCTTAACAGTAATGGCAACATTCTCGTCTTTCTAAAGTAAATTTGACGACATCATATGGCAAAGTTGTTTCCCACAAATTATTTGCCTACTTTAGCAATATCATCGGATTTCCATACCACGCTAAGTTAGTGTAATTTAGACAAAACAGTCACATTAACCTCTGAGGTGTAACCCATGTCGAGGGCACAAATAAATATTGGATGCAGCTATAGTGTTACTAACTCATGTGGAGAAAGTGGAAAGCTTCAAATTCCTTTGAGTACATATCACTGACAAACTGAAATTGACCACCGACACAGACAGTGTTGTGAAGAAGGTGCAACGGAGGCTGAAGAAATTTGGCTTGGCACCTAAAACTAGGGTTGCACATTTTGGGGAATATTCAGAGGCGGAAACTTTCTGTGGGAATTAACGGGAAAATGTGGGAATTAACGGGAATTAATATTAATACCATTTAAATGTAGATGGTTTTTGCATTGGATATATTTACCATATCATATGGAGACAGAAACATAAACCTTTTACCTTATCATAAGAAGACATAATTGCAAATTATTAAATCCTTCCAATATATATATATATTTTTTTAAATGATACAAATGTCACTTTAATTAAATGAGTTGACTCACATGGGATGATTTCACTGAACAACAAAAGAAAGGGAATATTGAATGATCCCCAATGATCATCGCATCTCCCAAAAACATTTTCAACATCTGTAAAATGATTAGAATGTTCTTGCCAGCATACTTGAGGTCCAACATGTACGCTGCGGCGTGTATGGGCTTCAGGCAGAGGTCTTCACGCTTTTTGATGTATTTCAGAACTGTAGTTTCCTCTGCTTGGAGCAACAGTGAAGTGGGCAGGGCAGTACGGATTTCTTCTCTTACATCTGCAAGCAGAATCTGAACATCAGACAGGATGGCATTGTCTCCCTCAATCCGTGCAATGGCTACTGCTATAGGTTTCAGGAGTTTCAGGCTGCTTACCACTCTCTCCCAAAATACATCATCCAGGAGGATCCTCTTGATGGGGCTGTCCATATCGGCAGACTGTGATATGGCCGTTTCTTGGAAAGACTCCTTCCCCTACAGGAGACTGTCAAACATGATGACAACACCACCCCAAAGGGTGTTGCTGGGCAGCTTCAATGTGAGGCTCTTATTCTTCTCACTCTGCTTGGTGAGGTAGATTGCTGCTTTAACTTGATGACCCTTCACATACCTAACCATTTCCTTGTCTCTCTTATAGAGTGTATCCATTGTTTTCAGTGCCATGATGTCCTTGAGGAGCAGATTCAATGCATGAGAAGCACAGCCAATGGGTGTGATGTGAGGGTAGGACTCCTCCACTTTAGAACAAGCAGCCTTCATGTTCGCCGCATTGTCTGTCACCAGTGCTTTATACCTTCTGTGGTCCAAGGTCATTGACTGCCTTCAGCTCATCTGCAATGTAGAGACCAGTGTGTCTGTTGTCCCTTGTGTCTGTGCTCTTGTAGAATACTGGTTGAGGGGTGGAGATGATTTAGTTAATTATTCCTTGCCCACGAACATTCGACCACCCATCAGAGATGATTGCAATATAGTCTGCTTTCTCTATGATTTGCTTGACCTTCACTTGAACTCTGTTAAACTCTGCATCCAGCAAATTAGTAGATAAAGCATGTCTGGTTGGAGGGGTGTATGCTGAGCGAAGAACATTCAGAAATCTCTTCCAATACACATTGCCTGTGAGCATCAGAGGTGAACCAGTTGCATACCCTGCTTTAGCAAGACATTCAGCGGCATTTCTCTGACTACGTTCCTGCATTGAGTCAAAAAAACGTCTGATTTCAGGAGGAGCTGTTGCTATCGCTAAGGTGTGTGATTCATAATTTTCACCTCAAATAGAAGTAGAGGGACTTTTGTCAGAGGTTGCTTGTTGTGAGCACTGAGGGAACTTTATGCACTTGGCCAGATGATTCTTCATCTTTGTTGCATTCTTCACATATTTACAAATGTACACAGCTTTTCCTTCTACATTAGCTGCAGTGAAATGTCTCCACACATCAGATAGTGCCCGTGGCATTTTCCTGTAAAGATTAGGGAAAAAATGAGTTTAAAAAAACAACAAATACAATTCCATGTACAGATAAATAGTTAAGCAGTTAGATTAAACAACTCCTTTGTAAGATAAATGTTTTAAAATGAAACATGAATGAAAAAAAGGTGAATTAACACTTCTCAGTTAGTAGGCTCAAGCAAGTTAAAACCCACATGGTAGCAAAAACTAACTAGTAGATATTGTTAACAAGTTAGAAATGATTTAAACACACTTTGCTATAGGCTACTATTTACTAGTTAACAAAAAAATCATGTATGTCATAAAATATATTCACCCCACCCAGTATTGTAATCAAAACTTACCAGAAAGCATGTAGTCCTTGGCTCAGACAGTGTAGTAGTGTGGGCTCAATAGCATCTCATTAGCGTGCAAGATCTTGAGAATCAGCTGTACATGTGATGGAAGAGTGCACTGTGCATGCAGAGGGTTGCAATTCCATTGAATTGGGGATAGTTTAACTAAAATATGCCACAAGACCTTGTGTATCCCACAAAAATGTTCACTGTTATAAGCTAACTTTTTTGGTGAATTTAAGCAAAATTCCCACAATTCCAGGGCTTAACTTCCCATGAAAAAATTCAGGAAATTTACCGGAATGTTTCCAAACCTACCTAAAACGCTCACAAACTTTTACAGATGCACAATTGAGAGCATCCTGTCTGGATGCATCACCGCCTGGTATGGCAACTGCACCGCCCACAACCGCAAAGCTCTCCAGTGGGTGGTGCGGTGTGCCCAACACATTATCGTGGTCAAACTTCCCGCCCTCCTGGACACCTACAACATCCGATGCCACAGGAAGGCCAAAAAGATAATCAAAGACATCAACCATCTGAGCCACTGCCTGTTCACCCTGCTACCGTCCAGAAGGCGAGGTCAGTACAGGTGCATCAAGGCTGGGACAGAGACTGAAAAATAGCTTCTATCTCAAGGCCATCAGACTGATAAACAGACATCACTAGCACATCAGAGACTACTGCCTATAGACATAGACTAGAAATCACTGGCGACTTTAAGGAAATGAAACACTAGCCACTTTAATAATGTTTCCGTATCTTTCATTACTCATCTCATATGTATAAACTGTACTCTATACTATTCTACGGTATCTTAGTCACTTTAATCGTGTTTACATATTGCATCACCATCTCATATGTATATACTGTATACTATGCCACTGTATCTTAGTCCAATGCCGCTCTGACATATACTGTATGTATATATTCTTAATCCATACCTTACTTAGATTAATGTATATTTGGGTATATGTTGTGATACTGTTAGATATTACTTGTTAGATATTACTGCACTGTCGGAGCTAGAAGCACAAGCATTCCGCTACATCCGCAATAACATCTGCTAAACACGTGTATGTGACCAATAACATTTGATTTGATGTCTGACTACAACAGTGTACTAAGGGTGCGTTCGTAAATTCACTCTGGCTATCTACTCCGATTTCAGAGCACTCTGATGAATTACTGATGAATTGACGAACGCTCAACACCAATTGAATATGGCCGGTGTCAGTAAATGTTGGCAATAATATTGATGCCAGCAGCACAGTCACAGGCACTAACGCTCTGGATAACATGAAAACACCCTAACCAGCGCTAATAGAGCGAGTAAAATAGAGAGATATTTTCTAATTTGTGTCAAGGTAGCTAGCAAGCTAGCCAACGTTAGCCAGTTAGCTTGGGTGCTTGACTGCTGTTGTGAGGTCAGAACGCTCGGATCAACTCTACTCCTCGGCCAGAGTGTTCTGAATTTACAACGGCACTCAGCACTTTGAGTGCACTCCAGATTGAATTTGCGACCGCACTCTGAGCGCACTCTGGTACTCCAGATTGAATTTACAAACACACCCTAAGTAGCAGCAACAAACTCAAACCAACCCAGGGCCATAGCAACATGTCACAGTTGGTTGCATAGTGTAATGGCGTCACAGGCCTGAATCTAATCCAATATGGAGCCAGTCAGTCTACATCTGTAAAGCATAGAATTAGCTTCCAAGCGACATTACGTTATTTCTCGAGCTACTCGGCTGTCTATTATCTCACCCTGTCACAGGCCCTCCCAGTCAACACCACTTCATATTATATCACCCTGTCACAGGCCCTCCCAGTCAACACCACCTCATATTATATCACCCTGTCACAGGCCCTCCCAGTCAACACCACCTCATATTATATCACCCTGTCACAGGCCCTCCCAGTCAACACCACCTCATATTATATAACCCTGTCACAGGCCTCCCTGTCAACACCACCTCATATTATATAACCCTGTCACAGGCCCTCCCAGTCAACACCACCTCATCATATTGCTTGCTGCAGTGGTTTGAGAGATGTCCAGTTTGCAGCCAAACATGCATCATAGAGAAGACCAGCAAGTGAGCCACTGATCAGCATGGTAGTAAGTTGGTGGTTGTTGATATCCCTCTATTGGTGTAGGGGCTGTGCTTTGGCAGAGTGGGTGAGTTTATATCCTGCCTGGTTGGCCCTGTCTGGGGGTATTGTCGGAGGGGGCCACAGTGTCTCCTGACCCCACCTGTCTCAGCCGCCAGTATCTATGCTGCAATTGTCTATGTGCCGGGGGGCTAGGGTCAGTTTGTTAAATCTGATGTTATTATCCGATGTCGTGTGAATTTAAGTATGCTCCCTATAATTCTCTCTCTCTCCCACTCTACCTCCTCTCCCGGAGGACCTGAGTCTACCGGGAGGACCATGCTTCAGGACCACCTGCCCTGATGACTCTTAACTGTCCACAGTCCACCTGGTCGTGCTGCTGCACCGGTTTCAAGTCTTCTGCCTGCAGCTATGGAACCCTGACCTGTTCATTGGACGTGCCACCTTGTCCCAGACCTGCTGTTTTCATCTCGCTCTCTCTCTACCGCACCTGCGCTCTATTGCACTGAAAAGCCAAGTGACATTCACTCCTGATGTATTTACCTGTTGCAACCTCCACAACTACTTTTATTATTATCATCTATGAACATTTGAACATCTTGGAGAAAGAACTGGCCTTAATGGCCATGAATTGTTATAATCTCTACCCGGCACAGCCAGAAGAGGACTGGCCACCCCTCAGAGCCTGGTTCCTCTCTAGGTTTCGCCTTTCTAGGGAGTTTTTCCTAGCCACCGTGCTTCTACATCTGCATTGCTTGCTGTTTGGGGTTTTAGGCTGGGTTTCTGTATAGCACTTTGTGACATCGACTGATGTAAAAAGGGCTTTATAAATAAAAGTTGGCAAGTATCCGGCCAGCAGCCTTCACCTGTCAGCGGCAACAGCTTTCACAGGCTCATTATTTGGACAAATACAGAAGGTAACCCACTTCATTACATTGATACATTTGATAACCCAATTGTGAAACATAATTTATGTAAACTAACATTTTTTTTGTTGCTTATTTTCTACTTCTTAGATGCATATAATGTCCAGGGCGTAACAGCCTGGTGGAACCAGCCTGATTGCTGTGTTCACCATTCTATTTCACTTCACATTTGATGATAGATGAAGTTAAATAGGAAGGTGAATGGAGCGATCAGGTTGGTTCCACCAGGTTAATCATTAACACCATTGATAATGTAATCAGTCCAAACGTTATGGGCAGAGTTAGAAAGTTGGCTGTCGGAAGTGTTACAATGTAAATGTACTTTTAATCCGTTAGTCTGCATATTTCAAGACATAGCACAGTGAGATACCTGATGGGTTGGATGATATTTTTCTCTCAAAATGGTGCAGTTTGATGCCTTGTGGCGTAAAGTGGGTATTATGGGTATGCTTGTCATCGACAAGGACTAGGGAGATTTCTTTGTTGGATAAAAATGTATGGAATAGAGGTAAGCACAGGCAAAATCCTAGGGGAAAACTTGGTTCAGTCTGCTTTCCAATAGACACTGAAAAACAAATTCAGCTTTCAGCAGGACAATTATCTTAAACACAAGGCCAAATATACACTGGAGTTGCTTACCAAGATGCCACTGAATGTTCCTGAGTGGCCTAGTTACAGTTTTGACATAAATCGGCTTAAAGCTTTGACAAGACTTGAATATGGCTGTCTAGCAATGATCAACAACCAACTTGACAGAGTTTAAATACTTTTTTTAAAGAATAATGGGAAAGTATTGTTCCAGCCAGGTGTGCGAAGCGCTTAGAGACTTACCCAGAAAGACTCTCAGCTTTAATCGCTGCCAAAGGTGATTCTAACATGTATTGACTCAGGGGGTTGAATACTTATCTAATCAAGATGTATTACAATTTTCTTTCACTTGGAGATTAGTGTTTTGTGTAAATCGTTGACAAAAATGACTATTAAATACATTTTAATCCCACTTTGTAACACAAAATGTAGAAAAAGTTGAGGGGTGTGAATACTTTCTGATGGCACTGCAGTTTAGAATGTCAAAATAAATTCAGCAATTGCATTGTTCTCATATTACTCTCTAGGCTACTGACCTATTCAAAGCTTCCTCCGACATCTTACCATACATCTGCCTGTAGTTATTGAACTCAACCTGCAGGAGGTTTGTTTGTTTTGATTGAGTGGCGGCAGACAGCTGCAGGCAAGGTTCTGACAGATATGTTTCTTGGTGGCAAGGACACACCCAACTCACGTTAGGCACAGATAGAAATATTTGCCTTGGTCATCTGTCATGGACGTCAGCATTTCTTGAGGAGCGAGCCAAAATCAGTGGGTACAGTTCAGTTTTAAAGCAAGGGTGTAATGTGGTGTTTATTCCAGCAGAGGGAACACTATTCATCTATAGTGTTGGACCAACGTTCAGTTGAAATTGAGCAAAACTGTGAGGTATTGTCTGAGGTCCCAGATCTATTGCTGTCATTTTCAAGCCAAACAGATGCGTGACATTGATTGAAGGAGTTGGCATGAGTTGGCACAAAAAGATTGCCACTCAGAATAAAAACTTGTGGAGACGGTGTTTTATATTTTTATCCAGAGTACAGTTGACACAGATAACTTTCGGAAAGAGCTGTACTTTCTAATAATTCTGCAATAAGTGGAATGTAATGGGGGTCTTATTCTGTAATGGTGAAACTCACTGTCAAGTGATTTTATTTTCCTTTCCAGAGAACAAGTTCCCCCTCCTCCAACACCTCCTATAGTGGTAAATAGGTACTCTGATGATCATCTCCGGGTCATAGTGAAGAGGATGAGGGAGAGAACAGAAACATACAGAGAGAAGCTCATAGACCCACACGCGTCCTCACCTGAATTCAGCCCTCCAGTCAGTAAGTATCCACACTCAAGGTAGTCATAAGGAATATAGTGGAGTCATAAGGGATTCAAATACACAGAGGATGCAGATGATAGACATATTTAATTAGTTCTTTATTTAGTTGTCCCCTTATAGCATTTTATCTAGCGAGCCGACAAGGTGGAAAAACATGCCGATGTGTCCTTGAGCAAGGCACTTAACCCTAATTAGCTCCAGGTGCTGACCCTGTAGCTAGGCCGTCATTGTAAATAAGAATCTGTTCTTAACTGACTTGCCTGGTTAAATAAAAAATGAAATTGCTTCAGCACCATTTTGTGTAAAATATCTATCTTTAGCTATATTTGTTGACTATGGGTTTATCATTGGATGTAACTTTATCATGTTTTGTTTTAATTCAAGCTCCCATTTATCGAAAAAAGGATTACGAAATATTAACTAAAGAGAGGATAATTCAAGAAGAGCGAGACAGGATAAAGAAAGAAGAGGAAGACATAAAAAAGAAAGAGGCGGCAGAGAAGAAGAAGCAGGAGATGGCAGAAAAGAAAGCGGCAGAGCAAAAAGCGAAAGATGAAGCAAAAGCATTGGAGCCTGTGGTCAAACCAACTATTGGCCAGGAAGTTACCGCCTTTCTTGACAGGAGGCTGAAACCTATTGAGGATGTGATGGACTCAGTGCTGCCCTCCTCCATAGATCCATTCACAGGTACAGACTGCATACCAACTCTGCTGCTGCTCTGGTAAACTGCTAAGCAACATTTGCTGAAATTGTTAAGTACATAATTGGCCATGAAATACAATGCTGTGTTGCATGTCTGTTACTTTTCAGTGTTAAAGCAGTATTAGTAAAGAGTTTGGATTCGGGACTTGCACCGCAGCTTTTACATTGATTCATTATCTCTCTCTTTCTATCTCTCTCTCTCTCTCCCCATTCTTTCTCCCTTTCCTCCTCTCTCTGTAGATCGTGCGTACATTGTGTGGCTCACTCTGGTGACTCTGGCCTTCAACTACAACGTCTGGTTCATGACTGCTCGTCTGTGTTTCCCCTACCACACCCCGGAGTGGATCCCATACTGGATAGCTATGGACCTTGTGGCTGATTCCATCTACCTCATTGATTCTATCTTCTTCCAGCCCCGCAAGCAGTTTGTCAAAGGAGGGGACGTCATTGTAAGTCACTCAGCTCTCTCTTTCTCCAGAGGAAGTAGGACTTCTACTGTCCTTAAACTATGAGGGTGTTTTGTGAGTTTTACAGTTCAAACACTTATGAACAATTATATATGAAACATAAATGGCCAAGATGACAATTCCAGCTCAATTTAAGCATACCTGCATTGCATAAGTTTTGCAACAGGGTATAAATGCATCAGTCTTTCCCATAGTCCAATGAAATCACATAATTATATGTTAATAAGGTGTTTAGAAAGACCAGGTAGACTTCCCCACAGAGGTAGACGCTTTCAGTGGTCCAGTATTCAGAATGAGACGTATGCAGTGGACTGGCAGTAGTTGTGTAAACAGGGATTCTACATAAACATTGCCAAGGTAGATGGGATTTAATCTTTAATGTTCTGTCTTTCAGAGAGACAGGATTATAACCAAAGCGTACTACAGAAACTCTGAGAGGTTTAAGGTACTTCAAAGATATATATTGTTATATAAACTGTAGATAATCTTTCATGGCTTAAACACAAACATCTAACATTGATATATCTGAAGTATATCTGAAGTAAGTGTGTCTTCAAGGCAGGGGCTTCAGAGTTACCACCTACTGCAACCTATTTCTGTCTTTCCTCAGATGGACATGATAGCAATGGCACCCATAGACTTGCTATGCTTCCAATTCGGATTCAAATCCATCTTCAGATTCAATCGAATGATAAAGGTAAAGCCTTTTCTGTTATGGTCACCTTATGCAAACTCATCTTATTCTGGAACAAGCATGCTCTGACTCAGCTGTCAACACTGACGTATTCTACTTTAAGATTTTATTTGATAATTTAACCACTTAAAATGCATAAAAATTGTAAAACCCGGCAACAGATACATATACCAAAACCTGTTGAGGATAAACACAATGACGTTTCATTGTGATCCTCTTTTGAATGCTACTTTATGATGTATGCTACTTTATGATGTATGCTACTTTATGATGTATGCTACTTTTGGGGTGTTGATTTTGTGTTCTTCTTTAGGCGGACACATTCTTTGAGTTCAGTGATCGGCTGGAGAGCCTCATGTCCAAGGCCTACATTTGGAGGTATGTCACTAACTTTACAACTTAAGCATGCCTAGGTTTTGCCTAGAATCAATCCTTTATACTGTACAAACTCCACATATGATGAAATCCGACATGACTGTCAGCAGTGAGCTGATGGCCCTTCAATCAATCAACCAACCAATCAATCAAACAAGCAATCAATTAATCAAATACAGTAAATTTTATATTGGAGAATCTTCACCCTTTGCCCTATTGACAGCTTTGCACACTCTTGGCATTCTCTCAACCGGCTTCATGAGGTAGTCACCTGGAATGCATTTCAATTAACAGGTGTGCCTTGTTAATTTGTGAAGTTTCTTTCTTTCTTAATTCGTTTGAGCCAATCAGTTGTGTTGTGACAAGGTAGGGGTTTCATACAGAATATAGCCCTATTTGGTAAAATACCAAGTCCATATTATGGCAAGAACAGTTTAAATAAGCAAAGAGAAGTAACAGTCCATTACTTTAAAGTTTCATCAAGTGCAGTTGCAAAAACCATTGAACCGCAGAATGAAGGAAAAGCGGCCAACAAGTGCTCAGCATATGTGGGAACTCCTACAAGACCGTTGGAAAAGCATTCCTCATGAGGCCGGTTGAGAGAATGCCAAGAGTGTGCAGAGCTGTCATCAAGGCAAAGGGTGGCTACTTTGAATAATCTAAATTCTAAAATATATTTTAATTTATTTAACACTCTTTTGGTTACTACATGATTCCATATGTGTTATTTCATAGTTTTGATGTCTTCACTATTATTCTACAATGTAGAAAAAACCTTTTGACTGGTATCTTAAAGTGCCATACCCTTGCTTGCTGTGTTACCAGAGTGATCCGCACCATTGGCTACCTGCTCTTCATGCTCCACCTCAACGCCTGTGCCTACTACGTGGCCTCGGCCTACCAGGGCATCGGCAAGACTACGTGGGTCTACACTGGCAAAGGCAACGCGTATGTACATTACACCAACTCCCTCTTATCTCCACATGTCAGTGCACACCTATGCAGAGCTCAAGTTATTGTTCAATTTGAATTACTGCATGACCGTATCTACTGTATAGCATTAGTCATTTGCAACTTGTTCATTTGTCATATACTTTTGCACTGTATATCCATGTCAATATTGCAAGCAAGTACTGTTCTCAACTATACACATTAGTAGAATGAGACCATGCATGCTACTTGTAGTTGATTATCTATATACTGTACATCATTTGGACATACTTTGGACTTTATGTATACTTCTCTATTTGGACTGCCTTATGTATTTTTTTGTAGTTACCTGAGCAGTTTCTTCTATGCGGAGAAATCCCTGCTGATGATCGCAGAGCTGCCTTTTCCTGACACCTTATTCGGCCAGTTGTTTCAGATGGCCAACTATTTTTTCGGCGCCTTCTTTTTGTCCATCTTTCTTGGCCAGGTAGTCTTCTTAGTGTGCTTGTAGTGTTCTTAGTGTGCTTGCAGTGTTCTTAGTGTGCTTGCAGTGTTCTTAGTGTGCTTGCAGTGTTCTTAGTGTGCTTGCAGTGTTCTTAGTCTGCTTGTAGTCTTCTTAGTGTTCAGGTAGTCTTCTTAGTGTGCTTGTGGTCTTCTTAGTGTGCAGGTAGTATTCTTAGTGTGCAGGTAGTATTCTTAGTGTGCAGGTAGTCTTCTTAGTGTGCTTGTAGTCTTCTTTGTGTGCTTGTAGTCTTCTTAGTGTGCAGGTAGTATTCTTAGTGTGCAGGTAGTATTCTTAGTGTGCAGGTAGTATTCTTAGTGTGCAGGTAGTCTTCTTAGTGTTCAGGTAGTCTTCTTAGTGTGCAGGTAGTCTTCTTAGTGTGCAGGTAGTGTTCTTAGTGTGCTTGTAGTCTTCTTAGTGTTCAGGTAGTCTTCTTAGTGTGCAGGTAGTCTTCTTAGTGTGCAGGTAGTCTTCTTAGTGTGCTTGCAGTGTTCTTAGTCTGCTTGTAGTCTTCTTAGTGTTCAGGTAGTCTTCTTAGTGTGCTTGTGGTCTTCTTAGTGTGCAGGTAGTATTCTTAGTGTGCAGGTAGTATTCTTAGTGTGCTTGTAGTCTTCTTAGTGTGATTGTAGTCTTCTTAGTGTTCAGGTAGTCTTCTTAGTGTTCAGGTAGTCTTCTTAGTGTGCTTGTAGTCTTCTTAGTGTGCAGGTAGTCTTCTTAGTGTGCAGGTAGTCTTCTTAGTGTGCAGGTAGTCTTCTTAGTGTGCAGGTAGTCTTCTTAGTGTGCTTGTAGTGTTCTTAGTGTGCTTGTAGTCTTCTTAGTGTTCAGGTAGTCTTCTTAGTGTGCAGGTAGTCTTCTTAGTGTGCAGGTAGTCTTCTTAGTGTGCAGGTAGTCTTCTTAGTGTGCTTGTAGTCTTCTTAGTGTGCTTGTAGTCTTCTTAGTGTTCAGGTAGTATTATTAGTGTGCAGGTAGTCTTCTTAGTTAGCTTGAAGTCTTCTTAGGGTGCTTGTAGTCTTCTTAGTGTCCTTGTAGTCGTCTTAGTGTGCTTGTAGTCGTCTTAGTGTGCTTGATTTTTGTCAAATGTGTCTTTTATTTTATGTTTACCAAGAGTTTTGGTGTTTGACAATTTCCTTTTTTCTACAATTTTTTTTTGTGTTGCAGTTTTTTTTTTTTTTTTTTTTTATTTCCACGCCCCCCAACAATTTTAACACTATTCCCATCTCCTGTCATAACCTTAGATCCAGGGCCAGGGTGGTCAAAAACCCACAACCAAATGACCTAGCTACTGCGGAGCAGAGAGACCAGCACCCCTTATAACTCCCAACCCCTCTCCACACACAGATACCTGCCTAATACCCCACTCCTCTCTACAGGTACTTGCGTTGTTACTATTACGCAGTCCGCAGTCTCATCAACATCGGTGGTCTTCCCGAGCCCCACACAGTCTTTGAGATTACCTTTCAGTTGTCAAACTTTTTTGTGGGTGTCTTCGTGTTCTCCAGTTTGATTGGACAGGTAACAAAAAGAGACATAGTCTGATAGATCTCCCATTGGCTCTCCCATCTAGGATCTAGAGCTCCTATTGAATTAATCAAAGGCCCCTATTCCCCCCTGATTCATCTGGAAACCCTAATCTTCTAGGTTTTCAGTATAGCAGTGTTTCTTACACAACAACCTAGTCTCTGTCTTTGTCATAGCCATAGCAAAGATGTCGTAGTGAATAACTGGGGGGCGGTTCTCTGTCAATTATTCATTTTGATATCTCACATGAATCTCAAAAGCTGTTTTTTTCAGCTCTCGTCTTTTCTGTTGGGTGACTTTACAGAAAGGAAAGTTTTCGCTTTGGATAAGAAGAATTAGCTTTTCCACTTTTTCTTACCTTTGTCTCCTGTGGTAGCTAGCGTCACATGGCAAGCTACTGAGACATGATTAACTTATCTGCAAGGCTTAGCTAGTCTAGCTATCTTACCGACTAACTTTTTTTAGGTCGAGAGACATGCTTTGGTTCGTCGCAAGTCCAACAAAACGCTAGCTTACTTTGGCTAACATTGTGTTAACTAGCTCGGTTACTAGCCCTTGAGGCGAATGCTAGCTACGTTCACATTGTTAAAGGATTAGCTTTCTCCGGCTAGTACTGTGCTAACTAGCTAGGCTATTAGCCCACGTGGCAAACACTAGTTTAGTTTCACTTTATTCTCGGATTAGTTGTTCTTTGTCACCATGGAGCCTGCTAGCCTGGCCCAAGGGGTACTGAGCAAGGCCCCGGGCCCCTGCCCCAGCACCGGCACATCTATACCATATCAGGCAAGGACACGCACCCCCTGTGTGTTGTCTGCCTGGGTCCCGAACCTGTGTGGGTGGCCGCGCAGAGAGGGACTGGTACGATGGGAGGAATCTCTCCTCTCGCACCGTCCCAGGCAAGCAACTCCTCCCAGCCATCCCAGCTTGTGTGGCGGAAGCCGAACATAACTGGGACAAACCCTTGACCGACAAGGACCAAAACTGACTCTTTGCCAACATGAATGCCAAGGACATGTCAAGCCACCGATGGTCGAGCCCTCACTTGTCAACCACCTCAACCACAGTGCCTCGTCACTGAAAGGCACTTCCCTCCGTGGTAAGATGGACCACTTTTCCGGGGTTTTACGTGTTCTGTACAGGCATTGAACTCTTTTCCTTACTACTGGCCTACCAAGCCGATTTGATGCTGGAGATGCATAATCTCTTAGCTATTGTCTAACCCAGACTTTTGGGATGAGATCTGTGTTGTCAACCTCATAGCCTCCAGAGGCACGTGCCATGAGCCTTGCAGTGGTGGGGGAGAGAGCCTTGTGGCTCAACTTGTCCAGCCTGTGTTATGCTTGTTTGCAGGACCTTATTGACAGAAGGAAGGCATCCCCTACTGTCAAGGTCTGTCTAGCTGCTATCTCAGCCTGTAAAATAGGCTTTGACATCCCTTGTTATGTTGTTTCATGAAGGGAGCAGTCCACTTATCCAAGCCTTTGCCCCATCTTTTGGCTAATTCACGGCAGCCTTTTGAACCTCTCCTTAAGACCGCTTTACTGGTCGCCCTTCTGTCCGCAAAGCAAGTGAGTGAGCAATTCACCATTCGTGTCTACAGTTTGCCCCAGGCTTTTCCAAGGTTTCTTTGTTGCCCAGCCCCGTATTTATGCCTAAGGTCAGCGACAATTACAGTTGTCTTGCCTTGGAGCTTGTGGCTTTCCACCCGCCACCCTTCACTTCTATGGAAGAAGAGAGTCTCCATAATTTGTGTCCAGTACGTACATTGCGTGTATACTTGGATAGAACAAGAGCTTTGCACAAAAGCAACCAACTCCTTGTGTCCTGGGCACCTCCTTGCAAGTGGAGGCCCCTCTCTTGTCAACAGTTATCACAATGGATTGTGGAAGCTATTATATTGGCCTAAAATAGCAAGGAGTTACAGCCTTCAGATAGTCTGAGGGCTCACTCCACCAGAGGTATGTTTACCTCTTGGGCACTGTTCAAGGGCATCTCCTTACAGGAGATGGGCGTCCTCTCATACTTTTATGAGGTTCTCCCGGCTAGACATCACTGTACCTTCTTTGGCGCATATTGTCCTCAGTGTCTGGGCCTTTGAGGGTTGATACGATGAGACTACCTGGCTTCGGAGAGCATGCTTGCGATACGGGAGTTGGCCATATCCGACATGTGAGATACTGAAACGGATAATTGAAAGAGAACTCGAGGTTACTTTCATAACCCCGGTACTCTGATATTATGAGTGAGTTATCTCACCTCATTCTCCTACTCACAAGAGTGTGAGGAAGTTTGGCATGTTTGAGAATGACTAGAGGGCGGGTGAGTGGCTACTTATTGTGAGGGGAGGGGCTCACCTCATTTGCCACTCGACCTGTCTGTCTCAGACAAACGTGTGCAATTGGTTCTTTGAGCTTCTGAGATCCAGGTCAATCCCATACGTGAGATATCTCACTCATAATATCAGAGAACCGGGGTGACGAAAATTACTTTGAGTTTCCTGGACACAGATTAAGCCTGGTCCTGGACTAAAAAGCAATCGCTGTTCATAGTGCCGTTTAGTTCAGGATTAGACTTAATCTGTTTAAGTGAACCAAAGAGGATGTTTGATGATAGCATTATTTCACTGGCCCATAGCCACCTCAGTCTCCGGGCTCTAATATATCCAGACTGATATAGATATACTAGTAGACTGTTTACCTGTAGAAATGCAGGTAAGTAGTCAGTTGGTGGGTTGGTAATGAATCAAAGCCTACTGACCAGCCTCACTGACCTGTATTTCGCTTGGAATTCCTGTTACATGTTTATTTGATATATTATAAATGTCACTTATTACGTGTGTGTGTGTTTGTGGAAAAAAATGGTTTATGTTTAATTTTGCTGTACAACCAACTTGTAACAAATGTTCCCATCTCGGACCAATAAAGTTAAAGTTGAACTTGAGCTTGACCTCAGTTGACAAATGTGTCTAATATGATCCCTTCCAGATGAGAGATGTCATTGGGGCAGCCACCGCAGGCCAGACCTACTTTCGTTCCTCCATGGATAACACTGTATATTATATGGTGTCAAATCACATCCCCAAACTGTGTCAGAACAGAATACGCACCTGGTACAACTACACCTGGGACGCCCAGGGCATGCTGGGTAAGGAAACTCTCAGGCTGCGTCCCAAGTGACACTGTATTCCCTATTTGAGACACAACCTCAATGCTTTCTGTCAAGTATTAAAGGTAGACTCAGCAAAATGACGTTGCCAGGAGTAACACCAGAGATGGTGAGATGAGCGAGATGCAACACTTCGCTCTCACACGGTCACACACATTATCTGTGCATGTGTTAAGCGTAGTAGCTACGGGACTATAACAGTGGAGAAGTTGATCCTTGCTCTTCAACACTCTTAGTTGTTCCAGAAATTGACCCACTATGCTGTTTACTTTCTGCATCTACTTCAAATTGCTGAGTGTACCTTTAACAGAGGCTCAGGTCTATGTGAATAAGAGTTATGTTCGATTAGACATCAGTGATTACCAGTGTAATTTATGTTTTTTCTTGCCTGCCTTTAGATGAGTCTGAGCTGCTGGAGCAGATGCCTCTGGTCATGAGGACAGCCATTGCTGTCGACATCAACCTGGCTACCTTCCAGAAAATTGATCTATTTAAGGTGCACATGAAAGCATGCACACACGCATACTGGTGGTGCGTGGGTCAGTTGTTTGTTCACCCGCACCCACCCGCAATTGCTAATAACCCATCCGCAACCGCACGACTATATGTGTTAAAGTGAAAATCTGAGGCACTAACCCGACTCTAACCCACTAATATAGAAAATGCACTATAGGCTACAGTCAGAGACTGCGTAACGATTTTTGGACATATCGATTTATGATATTATTCTGGGTTTATTTAGTATTCTAGGGCAACATATGTCAAAAGAGAAGCTACGTGTATCTAATTCTAGACAACATTTTTTTTTATATATATATACAGCGGGTGAAATAAGTATTGAACACGTCACCATTTTTCTCAGTAAATATTTTTCCAAAGGTGCTATTGACATGACATTTTCACCAGATGTTGGTAACAACCCATACATACAAAGAAACCAAAACAAATAAGTTCAGAAATTAAGTTATGTGTAATAATGTGAAATGACACAGGGAAAAAGTATTGAACACATGAAGAAAGGGAGGTGCAAAAAGGCATGGAAAGCCAAGACAACAGCTGAAAACTATCAGTAATTAAAAAGCAATCCAGCCCCCTGTAAGTGCAAATTAATATCAGCTGGTTCAGTCCCAAATGATGGCCTACAAAAAGGTCTCATTGCCAAGGTGTCACACAAGACACATCTCATGATAGGTAAAAGCAAAGAGCTGTCTCAAGACCTTCGCAACCTAATTGTTGCAAAACATAATGATGGCATTGGTTATAGGTGCATTTCTAAGCTTCTGAATGTTCAGTGAGCACTGTTGGGGCTATAATATGGAAGTGGAAAGACAATCATTTGATCATAAATTTGACTCGACCAGGTGCTCCTCGCAAGATCTCTGACAGAGGAGTGAAAAGAATAATCAGAAGAGTTGTCCAAGAGCCAAGGACCACTTGTGGAGAGCTTCAAAAAGACCTGCAATTAGCAGGTACTGTTGTCTCAAAGAAAACAGTAAGTAATGCACTCCACCGCCATGGCCTGTATGCACGCTCACCACGCAAGACTCCATTGCTGAAAAAAAAGCATGTTGAAGCTCGTTTAAAGTTTGCTGCACAACATTTGGAAAAGCCAGTGAAATACTGGGAGAATATAGTGTGGTCAGATGAGAGCAAAATTGAACTGTTTGGATGTCATAATACACACCATGTTTGGAGGAGAAATGGCACTGCACATCACCCTAAAAACACCATACCAACAGTGAAGTTTGGAGGTGGGAACATCATGGTGTGGGGCTGCTTTTCAGCAAATGGTACTGGCAAACTTCACATAATTGAAGGAAGGATGAATGGGCAAATTTACCGAGTCATTCTTGACAAAAATCTGCTGCCATCTACCAGGATGATGAAGATGAATCAAGGGTGGACATTTCAGCAAGACAATGATCCCAAACACACAGCCAAGGAAACTCTCAATTGGTTTCAAAGAAAGAAAATAAAGCTGCTAGAATGGCCCAGCCAATCACCTGACTTAAATCCCATTGAAAATCTATGGAAAGAACTGAAGATCAAGAT
The DNA here is from genome assembly GCA_023634145.1 of Thymallus thymallus. NCBI lineage: Eukaryota > Metazoa > Chordata > Actinopteri > Salmoniformes > Salmonidae > Thymallus > Thymallus thymallus. Next base: position 5,014,028 of record CM042418.1, read on the forward strand.
TCATAGAAGAGGCCCACGGAACCTTCAAGATTTGAAGACTGTTTGTGTGGAAGAATGGGCCAAAATCACACCAGAGCATTGCATGCGACTAGTTTCTCCATACAGGAGGCGTCTTGAAGCTGTCATTACCAACAAAGGCTTTTGTACAAAGTATTAAATAAATATCAGTAAGTGTGTTCAATACTTTTTCCCAGTGTCATTTCACATTATTACACATAACTTAATTTCTGAACTTATTTGTTTTGTTTCTTTGTATGTATGGATTACTTGGGTTGTTACCAACATCTGGTGAAAATGTCATGTCAATAGCACCTTTGGAAATATATTTACTGAGAAAGATGGTGACGTGTTCAATACTTATTTCACCCGCTGTATATATATATATAAAATTACTAGAAAATGCACTATAGGCTACAGTCAGAGACTGCGCAACGATTTTTTGGTCCTGATTTAGATATATCTAATATATCTCTGACTGTAGCCTATAGTGCATTTTCTAGTAATTTTATATATATATATATATAAAAAAAAACACGTAGCTTGTCTTTTGACATATGTTGCCCTAGAATACTACATAAACCCAGAATAATATCATAAATCGATATTACTGACACACACACACACACACACACACACAAAAGCACAGACAAAAATTACATAAAGGAAAACTCCCCCCAAAAACGATATTCCGGTATTTGTTTCATTAGGCCATTGTTGATATAGTCCCAAGATGTTTTGCATGTCAGCAATCAAGTTTTCAAGATGTTTAACTTTCAAAATACAGAAATACACCCGGTATGATGCATTTTACATCATATCTTTCCTTTAGGTCAACCTCACACAGAAATGTGTACGTATAATACCTTGTGATGCACTAGTCTATGATGTTAAATTGTATTTCCTCAGGGTTGTGATAACCAGATGTTGGTAGACATGTTGCTGAGGCTTAAGTCTATTATATATCTACCTGGGGACTTTGTGGTGCAGAAGGTGAGTTTGTGTGTGTGTGTGTGTGTTTTAATGCCTGCCTCTATCTGCTGCTGCCAAAGCACTACCTTAAACATGTCAGACATAAACCTGTCATCGTATTGTGTAGAGGGAGACATGCATGAGAATGGAGAGAGAGAATGAGGGGGTGATAGAGAGATAAAGAGACTGAGTCATGGAATTAGCTGTTTCATGTAGTCCTATAAAGGAACTGTTAAATTGCAGTCAGCTCCCTTGATAAGAAGACATAGTTATTAACACACTGCGTAATCTGCTTTTTTTAATCAGCTTTATGTGTGTATATTTGGTTCCCCATACGGAGATAATGGTAAAGAGATGTACAGTGCTTTCAGAAAGCATTCATACCCCTTGACTTATTCCACATTTTGATGTGTTACAGCCTGAATTCAAAAGGGATACAGATAAATCTCACCAACCTACAAACAATCCCCAATGTTTACATACCCATGTTTTTAGACATTTTTGAATTTTTTTTGAAAAAGTATTCACAATACATGTTAGAATCACCTTAGGCAGTGATTACAGCTATGCGTTTTTCTGAGCAAGTCTCTAAGAGCTTTGCACACCTGGATTGTACAATATTTGCAAAAGTCTTCAAGCTCTGTCAAATTGGTTGTAGATCATTGCTAGACAGCCATTTTCAAGTCTTGCCATAGATTTTCAAGCCAATTTAAGTCAAAACTGTAACTAGGCCGCTCAGGAACATTCAATGTCGTCTTGGAAAGCAACTCCAGTGTACATTTGGCCTGATGATATTTTACTTTAGTGCCTTATTGTAAACAGGATGCATGTTTTTGAATAATTTTACTCTGTACAGGCTTCCTTCTATTCACTATTGTGGAGTAACTACAATGTTGTTGATCCATCCTCAGTTTTCTTCTATCAAAGCCATTAAACTCTAACTGTTTTAAAGTCACCCTTGGCCTCATGGTGAAATCCCTGGGTGGTTTCCTTTTCTCTGGTAACTGAGTTGTAGTGACTGGGTGTATTGATACACCATCCAAAGTGTAATTAATAACTTCACCATGCTCAAAGGGATATTCAATGTCTTATTACCCATTTACCAATAGGTGCCCTTCTTTGTGAGGTATTTGAACATTTCTCTGGTCTTTGTGGTTGAATCTGTGTGTGAAATTTACTGCTTGACTGAGGACCCTAACATATAATTGTATTTGGGGTACAGAAATCATGTTAAACACTAATATTGCACACATCACTTATAATGTGACAATTTTACACCTGAATGTATTTATGCTTGCCATAACAAAGGGGTTGAATGCTTATTGGCTCAAAACCATTCAGCTTTTCATTTTTAATTTTTAAAAAAAACACACTTTGACATTATGGGGTATTGTGTGTAGGCCAGGCACACACAATCTCAATTTAATAAAATTTTTATTCAGGCTGTAACACAACAAAATGTGGAAAAAATCAAGGGGTGTGAATACTTTCTGAAGGCACTGTATGTCTATAGCATAGCAGGTTTCTGTCTGACTATCTTGTCCCGTAGGGAGATATTGGTAAAGAGATGTACATCATAAAGTCTGGAGCAGTGCAGGTGGTTGGTGGACCAGATAACTCCATCGTGTTCGTCACACTGAAGGCTGGCTGTGTGTTTGGAGAAATCAGGTACAGAAGAGAGCTCTCCTGTGTAACATGAAATAATGGGCTGCATCTGAAATATATAATAAGGCTCTGTTAAAAAGTAATCCTCCTATGTACCCTAGACAAAAGTAGTGCACTATGCAGGAAATAGGCTGCCATTTTGGATGCAGACATGGTGTAGCCTACACTGATATGCCTTGTTGTGAGATTATATTATACAATTGGATGACTAGGAGTGTTTTTCTTCAACAGTCTGTTGCAATCGTCGAAAGATGGCGGGAACAGGAGGACAGCTAACGTCAAAGCTCACGGCTTTGCTAACCTTTCTGTCCTGGAAAAGAAGGACCTCTTTGAAATTCTGGTCCACTACCCAATCGCTCAGAAAGTTCTGGCCAGGAAAGGAAAGTAAGAGAGGAGATTAGCTGTATTATTGGTACTGCATTGGATTAGTTCCTCATTTTTATCTAAAATAATTAGTTAGTAGTAGTAGTCTCTTGTAGGGAAAACATTTAAAATACTAAAGAATACTGCTTCCCTTCTATCCTTTATCAATACCAATAGGTATTTGGATAATTCATCTATGCAGTAATAGCTCATCATACTCTATTTATAGTTTATTGAGCTATAGGTGGACTATTCAAATAAAATGTTACTGTAGTATCTTAGCTCTTATTACTAATTAATGTAATAAGAAAGACTCTGAATACAAGGAAGTGAACTGGAGCTTCACATTTACTAAAGCTAGTTAGTACTAGAATAACACTGCACATGACCAAGCGTGTTCCATTCTTAAAAGGGGACATCAGTAATTCATTTAATAGAGATACACTTGACACATTTTTGACTCATTATTTTCCAAGGAAACTGATGAAGGCCAAGGGTCCAGCTGCTGCTAAGGCTGTCGAAGATAAAAAGAAAGGAATGGCGCTGTTCGGACCCAAACCACCCACTCCTAAGATGCTGCGTGTCTTTGGGGGAGGCAAAGGCTTTATGGAGAAACTCAAGGTAAGAAACATCCCTTACACTCCCTTTACCTTTTGTTAACAACTTTATAGGTATACAGGTATGTTCAGTTACAGTTGGTAATGGTACAAAACAGCTTTATAAATACTGCTAGTGGCTCAAGCTGGTTTGTAATCTACTGTATTGTGGTTTCTTTCTCTTCTAGCATGCCACTCAAAATCAACGAGATTGAGAATATCAAACTGCATCATTTCTCATATTTATTACTTTTGCGGTGAATTTACAGTGCATTATTTGTCAATCCACTATTTACACTCACAGCTGAATGAACAGTCTGTGTGAGTGTGTATACAGAACACTATTTACACTCACAGCTGAATGAACAGTCTGTGTGAGTGTGTATACAGAACACTATTTACACTCACAGCTGAATGAACAGTCTGTGTGAGTGTGTATACAGAACACTATTTACACTCACAGCTGAATGAACAGTCTGTGTGAGTGTGTATACAGAACACTATTTACACTCACAGCTGAATGAACAGTCTGTGTGAGTGTGTATACAGAACACTATTTTGAGGGAATCTTGTAAGAGGGATACCACCACCCTCTATTCCTTTAGAATGGTTTAATCTTTCAAAAACTTTATTAAGATGTGCAATATTTTAAGAAAAGACAAAAAGTGAAAAAAATTTATCTATCAAAGTTTTTAGTTTGCTTTTGTTTTCATATAAATTATACATTATAGTTCAGGTAATTTTTTTTCCCGCCAATCACAATTTTTGTTTTTGCCAAAACACAGCTCATGTAGTTTGTGGTGACAGTTATGGATGCAGTGCCAATCAAATGATTTTATTTTTCTGTTTAATAGTTTAGCTACAAAACAAGCTACTTAAGTGACATTTGATACGACTCTGTCTGCTTTGTAAGATACATATTTACCTAAAATAAATCCAAATGTACTAATAATTGCATCAGTTCCATAGTATCATATTCTTCGTCCTGACCTGCTGTGTGCTGTGTTGATAGGCGCTGAAAATAAAAGAAAGACAACCATGGAGATCTCACTTGTAGGCTGCATCCAGTAATCCCCTTATTCAGGGCGGGACGTTGTGAAGTCTTAGCCAGGGAAGGGGCGGGACATTGTGATTTTTAATTACGTAAGTGGTCTCCTCTCTGTATCTGTCCCCAGCATTAACACTCAGTGAAGCTAAGAATAACCCAGATACAGTATATATATATATATAGTCACTTTAACATAGCTGAGTTTAGCCCCTACTTAAGAGTCACAGTGCAATTCTTATATTACTACTTTACTAGTGTATATTGAGAAATGTACAAATGTACCCGACTCTGGTGTTAAACCTATTTTGAAGTTCGTTGATCAACTCCTGGACTATCTATCAATTAATTTATTTCAATTAATGATCAATTATCCAAACTAACTGCCAAGCTTGCTGCAGCCATGGACAAGAAATGGAATGTCTCCTACTGTACAGCTGCTGCTCACTCAACACGTTCGAGTGTAGTACATTTACTAGACAGTCCAACGTCACAGGAAGGGTGTTGGGGATGTGAAGCAGCCGTAGGTGGCAGTGAGCTGCTCTTTGAGCTGCTCTTTGTTGACCCATCCCATAGGAAGAGCGGAGAGGAGATTGGGAGTTCCTATGAGGGAATTACTGGAACTGGAGATTAATTACCTGAGGCAGGCTGTCGTTCCAACTGTCAGGCATTCAGGGTTAGACAGTTGGTTAGACAGAGAGTCTAAGGATCATATCTGTAACCCTGGGAAGACTCGCCGGGTTCCCTGTAGCCCACACTGCCCACTAGCCCAACAACCACTATGTTTGGCAAGCTCAAAGCACTGTTCTCGGTGCCCGAGCCACCTCCGAAGCCGGATGCCGCTGCTCCTCCTGCACCAGCTCCTGCACCAGCTCCTGACCCTGCCCCAGCTCCTGCCCCTGCCCCAGCACCTCCAGCCAAGGTAAGGCATCGCCTCTCTTTCCAAAACACTACAGCAGGATATATAATTGAAAGTGTTTGCCAGCAGAACGAATACTTAGGCATAGGGGTTGAAATTAATTCATTTTAGAGCAGTTGAATAAACACTGCCTTTATTATTACCACTGATATTGTGGGACTTTAGTATAATGACTGGCTGTTAATGATATATGTAAATGTTGTTTAGGATAGTTTCTGAATGTCTTGAACTGTACACAGGATTAAATGGCCTTAAACATGTGCATGGGTTAGCTCTATAATATGGTTGACATATACAGTCAACATACAGTATGACTAATTAACCTTATCCCATGACAAATAGCTTGAAACAATATTGTCTTTATATTTAGTAATGCTTGATGTTTGCCAAAGAAGTGGCGGGGTGTCCACTCTGTTGCTGTTTGAATCCCAGATTGCACCTTTAAAGTGGACAAAATGTCATGTTCTAAACGGGTGTTGGATCCAAACGTATCTCTCAGCGATTGTGACACTGGATGGGGACACTGGGCAGTGATTCATGAGATGGTGAGATGGACTGGACAGCAAACCATGACAGCTGAGTCAGTCAGATCAGGGAAAGCCTCAGGTTGAAACAGCTTGGCTTCAATGCTTCAGAGCCCAGCCTATCTCAAATACCTCCTATCAACAGTTTAGCCTGGCACTAGAGTGGAGAAGCACTTATAGCCTGTGTTTCAAGCTGAGTAGTTGGCCTTTGGAAAGGAGAAGAAGCGTTTGGATGGAATATGTTTGACTCTCGCTCACAATTAAATTCTTGATGATTTATTTAGAAATTGTAACGTTTGGTCCATCAGTGGCCTCAGTCTGGAAAGTGTTTGTTATTGATGATGAGGAGGGAGTTCATGTATGAAAGACACAGAGAGGATGTTCACTGATTAATGATTGGATCATCCTTTTCTTAGGATATGATTTAAGATGTTTGTTAATAATACAAAGCCACTCCAAAGTCAGACAGATGTAATGTTTTCATACACTTTATTTCCAGCATGGATTCCACCCCCTCCCTCCAAGTACATCCTGAGCAACCCAAGCCCTCCGAAAAATTATAGTTTGATTATGTGAGATGTGATACACTTGACTGTTTCCACAGCAATCATACTTATGGATACTGGCGTACCGGACGCCCCCTCAGCCCTCGCAAGGTGGGGGGGCCCTCGAGTTCTGCGGGCCCATGCGCCTGTCATCAATGTCTATTTTTTTAAATGTAATAAATAATTTTGACAGTAACCCTCCAAAAGGTAATTAATAAACCTTTTTAAATGTAAGTGTTTGTTTCTTGGGCTTCAACAATGTGACTGGTCAAAAAACCTTAGGCTTTGAAAAATAAATAATGAAAGTAAGGGGATATTGTGAACAAATGCCTTGGTCAAGGCTATGGTGCCAGTGCAATGAGTGGAGCTTACTCAGGTGTTCAAAAGCACAAATCAGACCAAGAGCCTAATGCTTCTTAGGTAGTTCATTAGGAGTTTTAGTTTAGAAAACGATCTCTCTGCAGAAGCGACAGTTACAGCGGTGGTTAAACAGTTTGATTGCCGTAGCAACATCGGGGAAACTGGGCAGAAGGGAGTGGTGATTGAAATATAGCGGTTCTGGAGTATCTTTAATTGAGCCTCTCACATTCTCCTTCATTGCGGGCCTCAACTCGTTATGGAACGAGATTAGCTGTATAGGAAGCTCTGGGACATTATAATGCCCAATGTCTCAGGAGGACTTCAGAAGACCAGTATCTCAAGTTTGATTTGGCTGAGGCGTTCCAGTTTTTATATTTTAGGGAGGGGGGACTCTGACCTTGCAGGGGTCCAGAGAAACTGCGCCACGTCAGTGATATGGGAACCTGTCTTCATGTCTCATTGGACCATATCTAAGAGTAGGAGTGCTAATCTAGGATCAGTTTTGCCTTTCAGTTAATCATGAATAAGAGGAGAATCTGATCCTAGATCAGCACTCTTACTCTGCTGGTGAATATGGGCCATTGTTTTCAGTGAGCTAACAGTGTTGTGTTCACAGGAAGAGGAGAAGCCTGCAGAGAAAAAGGATGAGGAGAAGAAAGAGGAAGAACCTACGAAGGTGGAGGCTAAACCAGCAGGTACGTTGTTTTCTCTTGCTTCGATATGATATTGAACCTGCTCAGTTTTTGCCATATAATTCCCAAACACAAGGGGACAGAATTAAGTATTTTCATTGTTGGTGTTTTGGCTGTGGCATACCCTTTGGCACACACCCAGGAATGTTGCAGCCGCAACATCAACAAAGTCTCATTCTATCCTTTTGTCTATGGATTTCTGTAGTAGACATTCTAACTCCAGGAGAGATATGTTAATGGTGAACTCAGCTTTATTTTACCCAACGATCGATAGATAGATAGATAGATAGATAGATAGATAGATAGATAGATAGATAGATAGATAGATAGATAGATAGATAGATAGATAGATAGATAGATAGATAGATAGATAGATAGATAGATAGATAGGTACTTTATTGATCCCAGAGGGGGACTTTTTTTATTTTATTTACTGTAACAATGGGCTTGGTTTCAGATAAAGAACAGAAGTTAAAGGTTTCTGGCACTCTAAAGAATATTTGATTTGGGATCCAGTTTCTTTTTGTGTAACTAACAGAGTATACTGCAAACAACACATTGTTTATTGATTACATTATTCACAAAAAAACATTTTCTTACACTGGGAATCTGGTAGACCTCTAAATTTGATTAAACTCCCAAAGTTATTGTGACGTGAAGCTTTGGCTCGCTGATTCTTCAACATCCCCACTTTCTCTCATGCTCTCATTCAAAGATAGTAACTTCGACATTTTACTCCATCATATCGTTCAATTATTTTATTTTATTTAGGAACAAGGTTTTATTCAATTGGTTTATCATCATATCATCACAGTTAACTATTTCAATACTGAGGTGAAAGAGAAACTAATGTTTGGTCTACCTGTGTTGTGTTGCTGAGACATGAGTGCTGGTTTGTGAAGCAGGACACTCATGACAGCCTGATCGCTAGTCCATCGGTCTGTTCCTATACATCAGCAGCAGAAACAACACTGCCGCTGCACCTTTTCTCTCACTGGAATCCACATCTCAGAGAGACACACTGACCCTCAGTACATTCTAGAATAACAGATGGAATCCACATCTCACAGAGACACACTGACCCTCAGTACATTCTAGAACAACAGATGGAATTCACATCTCAGAGAGACACACTGACACTCAGTACATTCTAGAACAACAGATGGAATCCACATCTCAGAGAGACACACTGACACTCAGTACATTCTAGAACAACAGATGGAATCCACATCTCAGACAGACACACTGACCCTCACTACATTCTAGAACAACAGATGGAATCCACATCTCAGAGAGACACACTGACACTCAGTACATTCTAGAGCAACAGATGGAATCCACATCTCAGAGAGACACACTGACACTCAGTACATTCTAGAACAACAGATGCAATCCACATCTCAGAGAGACACACTGACCCTCAGTACATTCTAGAACAACAGATGGAATTCACATCTCAGAGAGACACACTGACACTCAGTACATTCTAGAACAACAGTGGAATCCACATCTCAGAGAGACACACTGACCCTCAGTACATTCTAGAACAACAGATGGAATCCACATCTCAGAGAGCACACTGACACTCAGTACATTCTAGAACAACAAATGCTTCATTTATGATTGCTTTTTGTGTGTAATGGCAGTAAGCAATTCCATTACTTTCAGATAATGTCCTGTTGTTTTCCCCCCCATGTAACATACACTGAGTATACAAAACATTAAGAACCATGACATAGACTGACCAGGTGAATCCAGGTGAAAGCTATGATCCCATATTGATGTCACTAAATCCACTTCCAATCCGTGTAGGTGAAGGGGAGGAGACAGGTTAAATAAGGGTTTTTAAGCCTTGAGACAATTGAGACAAGGACTGCGTATGTGTGCCATTCGGAGGGAGGATGGGCAAGACAAGTGCCTTTTGAAGGGGGTGTGGTAGTAGGCGCACCGGTTTGAGTGTGTCAAGAACTGCAATGCTGCTTGGCTTTTCACGCTCAACAGTTTCCTGTGTGTATCAAGAATGATCCACCACCCAATAGGACTTCCAGCCAACTTGACACAACTGTGGGGAGCATTGGAGTTAACATGGGCCAGCATCCCTGTGGAATGCTTTCGACACCTTGTAGAGTCCATGCCCCAACGAATTGAGGCTGTTCTGTTCAAAAATGGTGGGGGGGGTTCTACACTGATCCACTTGCTCATATTATCTTTTGTACACTACCCATAGTCCCAGACCCTGCCCCAGCTCCTGCCCCTGCTCCTGCCCCAGCCCCGGCCGCTGCCCCAGCACCTGCACCTGCAGAAGGGGACAAACCCGCTGATGGGGCTGAAGGGTAAGAACATGAATCACACCTGGCTATGAAACTGTCTATGGGCTATTAGTTCAGCCAGTGCCCCCCATAGGGACTGACAAATGAGGGTAGTAGGACATCACAAAGTTGTTAAAGAGATAGGGGAGAACATGGGGAGTGAGAGAGACTTCATAGTGGGGCTGTTCATCTACTGAGATGAGATGTGTTAATAATAGTCTAGTAGCCAGAGAGCTTATACTTTCTGTTTAATCTCTTCAGTGTTTAGTTAAAGAGATCTAACTGTCTTCCATGTAGCTATAACAAATCAGATAGTCTAATTTTATTTGACACATGCCGAATACAACAGGTGTAAAAAGCTTATACATGTGTTGTCCTTACACAGCACAGTAACATGTAGACTAGTCTCGTCCCACAACTGCAGTGGCTTTGTCTGTGGCATGTGGGAAGACAATAGTCTACATGTTACTGTACTAAGGACATAAACAAGACTACAAATAGCCTAATAGTGTGATGTATGCCTATATTATGGCTGCAGGCAGCTGCTTAGCGATGGATGGATGTTTTCCCTCACTACAGAATGACTTGCAGCTTGTGACTCCCAAAGTAGCTGAATAAGATTATGGGATTATGGGTATTTGTGACTTAAGAAGGTCAGGGGATGGGTGGCGGTAGTTCACGTGTAAGTTTTATTTGCAAAGGGTTTCTTTGTTTTGTCTCTGTACTGTAGCTAATTTCTGACTTCAAGGAAGTAGGCTAGATTTTACAGTGCAATAGTCACTGGTCTTGATTGAGAGAACTATTCTGTATTTGGCTTCTGTATAGGCTGACTTCACATACAGTGGATGTGACTTGTGCTGAAATCCTATTTTCTTGTTGAGGTACAGCCAGGTAAAAACAGAACCTGCTTCTATTTCTGTCTATACAGACTAGTAAGCTCCATACCTTTGTGTGTGTGTTTTCTTAAATGCTTAATCTAGTATAGTATTCTTATAAGATGCTATTTAAATGACAGGGTTTTCTAGTGGGAAATGTCTTTGATTACAGTACAGAGAATTTCCTGCAGTGGAATGACCAAAGCGCCCTCTAGTGGCCTCATGGGTGGTATGTTATTAATATTTTTCATAATTAATAAACATCACATTTTTTCATTTAAAAAATCTGTTTCTATGTCAAACGGTTTTGTTATATTTCAGTCTTCTGTGATGCATACAAAGTGTAATATTGTGATGCAAACTCAGAATACATTTCAACTCTATATCTGACATGGTACAGCTGTCTTAAGCCCATAACCATGTATATGATTTGTTTACTTGTTTTTCAAAGTAGATTGTTTAACAATACTAAGAAATACTATGTGACCCTGATTTAGCCTATTGCAGTAAATTAAATAGGGACAGATAAAAAGTGAATACAGCATCTTCTCAGAGTACATTAGGGACATACAGTTAGAAGGAAAGTATACTTAGTTTCCTGGCAATGACTGTGTAACCAACTAATCACTAGCACCAGGATTACCTCCAGTGCACCTGACATTATATCTGTTCCTAGTACTAGGCAAGTGAGTTAACTAGGCAAGTGAGTTAAGAACAAATTCTTATTTACAATGACGGCCAGTGATCAGTGGGTTAACTGCCTTGTTCAGGGGCAGAATGACAGATTTTTACCTTGTCAGCTCTGGGATTTGATCCAACAACCTTTTGGTTACTGGCCCAACACCCTAACCACTAGGCTACCTGCCGCTCCACATACTTTTCTGTGCTAAGTATGACTCAATAGGTCCCCATGGACAACACAGACATGGTGGTCGCACTGCGTTTACACAGGTAGCCCAATTCTGAGCAAAAGATCTGATCTGATTGGTCAAAAGACCAATTAGTTGCAAAAGATCAGAATTGGGCTGACTTTGTAAACACAACCATAATGAGTTATTTGAATGTAGCCAATGCAGCTCTGCACACAGAGGATAAAATCTAGACCCTGTCTTAGACCATACTGTCGGGCCAGTTCCCCAATTTGGCACTAGGGTGGTTTTATTTGGCCCCACAAGTTTTCTGCGTGAAAAAATATGGCACAAGGGGAGGACGAGCGGATACGAGGCAATCCATAATTTTGATGAAGACATTAATGAGCGAGCTAGGACGGACGTACTGCGACAGAATTCAGAACATGGGCCGTTCTTACGGTATTCTCCCTGTACACCAAGTCAGAACCGTAGGATACATAGAGGGGTCATATAAGCAGACAATGAAAGCTCTTACAATATTCGATGATTACATTTCTCTATTACAGGCTATAGGCTGCATGTGCACCACTAAGTCAGAACAATCTCAGCGCCAGGTCCGGACTGCCCTTACATGCAATATCTATTTAAGGAACATGCCATGACATTCATCCCTCTTTTATTTGGAAACAAGTCATGTTCTTCTTCTTCTTATTATATGAATTAATCAGAACCCTGTTGTACAATTTGTCCTCTTGTGTCTTGATGCAGTGAAGAGCAACCCCCTCCTCCACCTCCCCCGGTGGTGTACAGCAGGTATGCAGATGACACACTCCGGGTTGTTGTCAAACTGTTAAAAGACCGCACAAATGTCTACAAAGAGACAGTCGTTGACCCCTACACTACCACACCTGAAGTCAGCCCCCCTGTCAGTAAGTGGACCTATTGTACACAGATGTTTTTGTCAATGAGAGAGACATGTCAGTCAATTAGTCAGTCAATCAATCAATCAATCACTTTAGCTTTTTATTAGTTTACAGTTGTCTGATAATGTACAGTATATGTATCATAGTGTATGTACAGTATAATATATTATACGTCAATACATATGGTCCATGTTAGAATTTAGAATGCCTGATACTCAACTCTGCTATTCCATACCATATTGTTCATAATGGTTTCTGCTTCTCTATAGCCCCGGTCTTGAGGAAACCAGACTACCTGAGAAAGAAGGAGGCAGAGAGGATAAAAGCAGAGGAGGACGCAATAAAAAAAGCAGAAGCGGACGCGATAAAGGCAGTTGAGATGGCAAAGAAAAAGGAAGAGAAAGCGAAGGCGGACGCGGAGAAGAAGGAGGCAGAACGGCTAAAGAAGCAGGAGGAGGACCAGGCAGCTAGAGATGCATCTATTTGTCCCATCTTCAGCTTTTCCATCATTGACACTATGCTCCAACCAGTAGAAGACGCCATGGACTCAGTGCTTGGTAACACCATAGATCCATTCACAGGTAAGGCTCAGTTACACACTACAGTACAGTTATACACTTCAGCTTCACACTACACTACAGTTATACACTACACTACAGTTATACACTACACTATAGCTTCACACTAGTTATACACTACACTACAGCTACACACTACACTACAGTTATACACTACAGCTACACACTACACTACAGTTATACACTACAGCTTAACACTACACTACAGTTATACAATACACTACAGCTTCAAACTACACTACAGTTACACAATACACTACATCTACACACTACACTACAGTTACACACTACACTACAGTTATACACTACACTACAGCTACAAACTACACTACAGCTTCACACTACACTACGAGAGGTATGGACTACACAGTGCATTTCAGCTTCTTTCACATTGATTCATTCATTGTCTTTTCTTTCTTTTTTCTCCATCTGTATCTGTCTCTCTTTCTCTCTTTTTCTCTTTCTCTAGATCGCAAGTATATTGCTTGGATAACACTTGTAAGTGTGGCGTTCAACTACAACGCTTGGTTTACACCGGTTCGTTTGGTCTTTCCCTTCCACACTCCAGTGTCCATTCCTTTCTGGATAGTTGCTGACATTCTTGCTGACAGTGTCAATGTCATAGATATCGTCCTCTGGCAACCCCGACTGCAGTTTGTGAAAGGAGGAGACATTATTGTAAGTCATTCTAAATATCACTGGAGAGAGATGAAGGATTTGATATTGTGTGTGTGTGTGTGTTTCATTGGAGGCTGCTGAGTGGAGGACGTCTCATAATAATGGCTGGAATGGAGTGCAATGGATGGTATCAAACACATGAAAACCATGTTTTTGATATCATTCCATTTATACCAATCCAGCCATTATTATGAGACGTCCTCCACTCAGCAGCCTCCACTGGTGTGTTTGTGTGTTTCAGCGTGTGTGTTCGTATATGCAATTGTGTGTATGTGCATGCATATTTTTGAATGCACTTCTAACATATGTTATATTATTAGGCAACAGCTCCAGCGTAACGTAGAGAAACATGGAGATTAATAAGACTTCATGTTATATTTCAGAAAGAGCGGACGATGACGAAGCCACATTATCGGGAGATTTCCAGATTTAATGTAAGCTCTGATTTAATAATTTCTCATTTTCATCTTGTGTACACCTAGAAACCTTGTTGATGGTATTGACTCTGTGTATATTATACTATACAGAGATACACACAGTGCAATATTGTTCATTCCACTTCGAGGCAGAATTCAAGTAACATATCACGCATATTGATGTAGAAATATCAAGACCATGTACTGTACTGTACGTATGTTGTGCTTGTTTCAAATTGAGTATATTATTTCCACTAAACATTGTGTTTTCTTTCTGTTGGGGCAGTTGGATATGATCAGCATCATCCCATTCGAATTGCTAGGCATCCCGTTTGGATTCTCTGCTTTATACAGACTCAACCGTCTACTGAGGGTAGACACTGCAGTTATCTTTACCACCAAACATGATGTTTTGTTCTTTGTCTTCTATTCAATTGCTATATATTACATTAGACTAGAGGTTGACATTAGGACATAAGATAACATGCATGCACACCTTCTATGAAGCTTTGATATATGATAATAGATGCAATTTGGTTCCTTTTGTTCTCTCATTGCTGTACCAATGTTTTTCTGGCTGTCGTTTCGCAGATTGAAATGTTTTTTGAGTTCAGCGATCGGCTTGAGAGTATCATGGCCAAGGCTTACATCTGGAGGTACACCCATCAAGCAAATACAGTCAGGTCCAAAATGATTGGCACCCTTGATAAAGATGAGCAAGAAATACTGTATACAATAAATAATACAAATACTGAGCTATATTGTATGCACAAAAGGGGAAATGTACATTATTGTATACTAATACAATTGCTCAGGGGAAAATATTTTATTTAACAAGTATTACAAAAAATATCTCAAATACTTTTTCTATAACGTTTTATGATATTGAATAACACATTGGGCTGGATCTTAGACCATTCCGCCATACAGAATCTTTACAGCTTTAGATTCTTCGGTTATGGACTGCCCTCTTCAATTCAAACCACAGATTTTCAGTTGGTCCAGTGATCCAGAGACGACCATTGCAAAATGTTGATTTTGTGGTCAATTAACCATTTTGTGTATTTTGGATGTGTGCTTGGGGTGATCCACTTGCGGCCAAGTTTCAGCCTCCTGGCAGAGGTTTTTGGCTAAAATGTCCTGGCAGTAGAAGCAAAACAGCCCCATAACATAAATGATCCACCACCATGTTTACAGTAAGTATGAGGTTCTTTTCTGCATATGCATCCTTCATTTGAGGTCAAACCCACCACGGGTGTGCGTGACCAAATAGCTCTATTTTCACCTATTGGTATGGAGCTGGCGTCTAATTGTAGATTTGGAGACTTGGTGACCCAAGATGCGACCAAGTTCTTTAATTCTCCAATTATTTTCCTTGGACTTTTCTTTGCTTCTCGAACCATCTTCCTCACTGTTAGTGGGGACAAGATACGATATGTCTTCTAAAAGGCAAGTTTACCAGTGTTCCAGTGGTTTAAAGTTTTCAGTTTTTTTGTACCCATTTGCCTGATTTTATTGAAAGTCAACAACTAGTTGTCTCTTTTCATTTGTGAGTTCTTTGCTCAAGGTGATGGATGACAAATTGATTTTACATGCACGTTAAGACATTTTATACCCCAGTGAAACAGGAAGTCATGAAAGGCCACAATACAGTTCCCTAAATGTAGATTAATAAAAATAAAAAAGAATGTTAATGCAGATTATATTTAGTTAATAAAGCCCTTTTTGTGGGGAAAAACTAATTCTGATTGGCTGGGCCTGGTTCCCCATTGAGTAGGCCTGGCTCCCAATTGGGTGGGCCTATGCCCTCCCAAGCCCACCCATGGCTGCGCCCCTGCACAATCATGTGAAATCCATAGATTAGAGCTTAAATAATCTATTTAAATTGACTGATTTCCTTATGTGAACTGTAAAATCATTGAAAATTGTTGCATGTTGAGTTTATATTTTTGTTCAGTATATAAAAAGGAGTTGCCCGGTAATGTGTATGTATCTTTCAAATCTTGGAATTTTCTCAAATCGTTACTGTCCATGATATTGGTAAGGGTACTGATTCCACATTTGGACCCTTGGGGGAATGCAAAAGGCCACCCTCCAGATTGCAAGCCATTATTGTAAAATATTGGAGTATGGGCATTCCTTGATTCCTTGTTTTAAAATGTTGCACCAAATGGAAATTGTGTGAGCAGTAATTGGACCAAAGCATAGTTTACATTCTTAAGGGATATATCAGTGAAGATCACCTCTTCCAGTGCAATAGGAGACACCATATGTCTCTCTATACTCGGACAGGGGGCAGAAGAATCATGTCTAAACCAATTCATGATGTGGCAAAATGCTAGCACCTGGAAACACAATTTAAAGTTTGGTACGGATAGTCCTACACCTTGACACCTGTCTTTTTTAGATGGGTTGTATTAGTATAAAATAATCGAATTTATATAATATAAAACATTTGCTGACAATATACTGTAGTTTGGTATTTGTATTATAGATTATTTTTTTGCTAATCTTTATCAAGGGTGCGAATAATTTTGGACGTGACTGTTCTTTTTTAATCTATAAAATGGAACTGTCTGCTATGTGGCGTTACTCATGAAATGTTATACTTTAGTCTAGTTAGATGTGTGAATGATGGTAATAAATGATTAAGATGATGATACTGGATGAATGGAGGATGCTAGAATAGCTTTATCACAGCCTTGCAACAGACAACCATGATCGAAGACCTCTTCTTCTTCCCTGCATTTGTTCAGAGTTGGACGCACCACTGGCTATTTGCTGTACATGCTCCATCTCAACGCCTGTTTCTACTACGTGGCATCAGAGTACCTTGGCATTGGCAGCTCCAAATGGGTCTACGATGGAGAGGGAACCGCGTACGTAGAGTATATTATTGTATAAAGTATATACAGTCTCGGGTTTCAAAATTGCCAGGTTTTCCAGAAATCCTGGTAGGAGGATTCCACGTTTTCGGCTTATTCTCTCCTGGTTTTAGGAATATTCCAACTGGGATTTCTGGTAAAACCTGGGAATTTGAAGGAAATTAAAACATTCTATACTTCCAATATAGTCTGTTCTCTCCGAGACTTCTGTTACAGTTGAACAGTTTTTCAATTTGTAGTTTTCCCTAAACCAGTGTCTCCGTTGCCTTCACAGTGGATTAGGGGTGTGAGTAACCGCCTTCTTCCAAACCCCTGTATCCTTCCCACAGGTACCTGCGTTGTTATTACTTCGCTGTTCGTAGTCTGATCAACATCGGGGGTCTTCCTGAGCCTGGCACTGTGTTTGAGATCATTTTCCAGATGACCAACTTCTTCACTGGTGTCTTCGTGTTCTCCAGTTTGATTGGACAGGTACAGTATCACTATTCTAAAGACATGCAGAATGCACTCCAGGCAGTCATCCTCTGGTAACAATTATGATTGCGGTAAATTACATTTCAATTCAGGAAGTCAACTGACATTCCAAATCAAATTGTCCTAATTTCTTTTAAATGAGGAAATTGACTAAAATGTAATTCTGGAATTGACTAGATTGAAATGGAATTGACCCCAACACTGGTTTGTTGTGAGTGGTCCTGGATTGAAAGTATGTTCTTTGTTCTTCTGGTACAGATGAGAGATGTCATTGGGGCTGCCACCCAGGGCCAGACATATTTCCGGGCCTCCATGGACGGCTGTGTGGAATACATGAACACCTTCACCATCCCCGACTTGGTGCAGAACAGAGTACGCACCTGGTACAACTACACCTGGGACGCCCAGGGAATGCTGGGTAAGCAATAGATAATAGTGAGGAATAAATTCATCTTGACTCCATGCTGCCATAACCCTGCTGTAAATAATGTTAAAATGTCATTTTATGGCAAATCGTCAGTTAACTTGGTGTACTTTTGCTCTGTAGTAATGTCTTGAAACAATCTCTCTCTGTCTCTCTCTCTCTCTATCTCTCTCTATCTCTCCAGACGAGTCTATACTGCTGGAGCAGATGCCTCTTGTAATGAGAACAGCCATCGGTGTGGACGTAAACTTTGCCACCTTTGATAAAATTGCTCTTTTTCAGGTAAATATAGGTGGAAATGAACATGTCATTATGACTCCTTGTGCCCACCTGCATGACCCTCTGAATGTTGCCTAAATGTTATCTGACTGTTTTCTCGATGTCTTTGTCCCCTAGGGTTGTGATAAGCAGATGTTGGTGGACATGTTGCTGAGGCTCAAGTCTATTATATATCTACCTGGGGACTTTGTGGTGAAGAAGGTGAGTGTATGGGACTGTCACTGTAGTAAAATATAGTTAATAAGTTGTAAATGAGAAAAAAAAAAAAAAAGATTGATCACTTGTTAAATCCATTTCAATCAGTATAGATGAAGAGAAGGAAGGATTTTTAAGCCTTTAAGACAAATTAGACATGGATTGTGTGCCATTCAGAGGGTGAATGGGCAAGACAAAATATTTAAGTGCCTTTGAACAGGGTATGGTGGTAGGTGCCAGGGAAACCCATGTGTCAAGAACTGCAACGCTGCAGGGTTTGTCACACTCAACAGTTTCCAGTGTGTATTAACAATAGTCCACCACCCAAAGGACATCCAGACAACTTGACACAACTGTGGGAAGCATTGGAGTTGTGGACTTGAGTCACATGACTTGGAATCGAGTCACATATTTGATGACTTCAGACTCGACTTAATCGAAAATAGAATACCTTGAGACTTGACTTGGTGTCTCAAGACTCAACTTTTGCTTGAGATTGATCACTTGAACTAGCCAGGTTTTGTAACATTTTGTGGCGCAGAGTCTACAGTCGTATGAAAAAGTTTGGGCACCCCTGACAATTTCCATGATTTCCATTTATAAATAATTGGGTGTTTGGATCAGCAATTTCATTTTGATCTATCAAATAACTGATGGACACAGTAATATTTCAGTAGTGAAATGAGGTTTATTGGATTAACAGAAAATGTGCAATATGCATCAAATGATATTAGACAGGTGCATAAATTTGAAAAATCACATCAATATTTAGTATAGCCTCCTTTTGCTAAAATAACAGCCTCTAGACGCTTCTTATAGCCTCTAATGAGTGTCTGGATTCTGGATGAAGGTATTTTGGACCATTCCTCCTTACAAAACATCTCCAGTTCAGTTAGGTTTGATGGTTGCCGAGCATGGACAGCCCGCTTCAAATCATCCCACAGATTCTCAATGATATTCAGGTCTGGGGACTGGGATGGCCATTCCAGAACATTGTACTTGTTCCTCTGCATAAATGCCCGGGTAGATTTTGAGCAGTGTTTTGGGTCGTTGTCTTGTTGAAATATCCAGCCCCGGCGTAACTTCAACTTTGTGACCGATTTTTCAACATTATTCAATCTGCTGATATTGAGTGGAATCCATGCGACCCTCAACTTTAACAAGATTCCCAGTACCGGCACTGGCCACACAGCCCCACAGCATGATGGAACCCCCACCAAATTTTACTGTGGGTAGGAAGTGTTTTTCTTGGAACGCTGTGTTCTTTTGCTGCCATGCATAACGCGACCAAATAACTCAATCTTTGTTTCATCAGTCCACAGCACCTTATTCCAAAATGAAGCTGGCTTGTCCAAATGTGCGTTTGCATACCTCAAGCGACTCTGTTTGTGGCGTGTGTGCAGAAAAGGCTTCTTCCGCATCACTCTCCCGTACAGCTTCCTCTTGTGCAAAGTGAGCTGAATTGTTGAACGATGCACAGTGACACCATCTGCAGCAAGATGATGTTGTAGGTCTTTGGAGGTGGTCTGTGGGCTGTTTTTGACCGTTCTCACCATCCTTCACCTTTGCCTCTCCGATATTTTACTTATCCTGCCACTTCTGGCCTTAACAAGAACTGTGCCTGTGGTCTTCCATTTCCTCACTATGTTCCTCACAGTGGACACTGACAGCTTACATCTCTGCGATAGCTTTTTGTAGCCTTCCCCTAAACCATAATGTTGAACCATCTTTGTTTTCAGGTCATTTGAGAGTTGTTTTGAGGCCCCCATGTTGCCACTCTTCAAAGGAGAGTCAAAGAGAACAACAACTTGCAATTGGCCACCTTAAATACCTTTTCTCATGATTGGATGCACTTGTCTATGAAGTTCAAGGCTTAATGAGCTCACCAAACCAATTGTGTGTTCCAATTAATCAGTGCTAAGTAGTTACAGGTATTCAAATCAACAGAATGACAAGGGTGCCCACATTTTTGCGTAGCCTATTTTTCACATCTGATTTAATATTTAACTTAATATTGCTACACTAAAAATCTTTGTCTGGACAATACCCCAGTACTCAGCTTTTATTAGAAAATGAATGGCATGCCACTGTGATCATTTTCTGTGACGACAGAGTAAATTATTATGCAGCCTCAGAGGGGTGCCCAAACTTTTTCATACGACTGTATGTGTATTACTCTACATGCAGCCAGAGACAGTAGCTGCAGCATCGCCCTTGCAAAAAAACTGCAACAGATTGGCTGGTGAAACGCACACTCTGCAAACTGTCAATCAACACAGGTCGGGTGGTGAGCTAGCGAACAGAGATTTGCTGTACAGCTATAGGATCGGGTGCAGCGCAAACTTCAAACTATAGGAAGAGGATAGAAAATGGTTTGGCGATCAAGAATATTAACTCTTTACTTTCCAAGCTCATCAGCAATGGGGCAACAATTACTAGCATAGGCCTACTGGTATTTTGGTATGTAACAATTGCTTGAAATTGATAATTTACTTATGAAGCTTGCATTTGGCATTAATATGGAGTTGGTCCCTCTTCGCTGCTATAACATCCTCCACTCTTCTGGGAAGGCTTTCCACTAGATGTTGGAACATTGCTGCAGGGGCTTGATTCCATTCAACCACAAAAGCATTAAATGAGGTTGGGCGATTAGGCAGTCGGCGTTCCAATTCATCCCAAAGGTGTTCGATGGGGTTGAGGTGGGGGCTCTGTGGAGGCCAGTCAAGTTCTTCCACACCGACCTCGACAATCCATTTCTGTATGGACCTCGCTTTGTGCACAGGAAAGGGCCTTCCCCAAACTGTTGCTACAAAGTTGGAAGCACAGAATCGTCTAGAATGTCACTGTAGTTTTAAGATTTCCCTACACTGGATCTAAGGGGCCCAGCCCTAACCATGAAAAAAACAGCCCCAGACCATTATTCTTCCTACATTATGCATTTGTTCTCCTGGCATCTGCCAAACCCAGATTAGTCAGTCGGACTGCCAGATGGTGAGTGTGATTCATTAGTCCAGAGAACACTGCTCCAGAGTCCAATGGTGTCGAGCTTTACACCACTCCAGCCTATGCTTGGCATTGCGCATGGTGATCTTAGGCTTGTGTGCGGCTGCTCGGCCATGGAAACCCATTTCATAAAGCCACTTTAAAGCTAAGCCATTGTTGCTCCTAGACTTTCCACTTCACAATAACAGCACTTAAAGTTGACCGGGGCAGCTCTAGCAGGGCAGAAATGTTAAAACTGACTTGTTGGAAAGGTGGCATCCTATGACTGTGCCACATTGAAACTCACTGAGCTCTTCAGTAAGGCCATTCTACTGCCAATGTTTGTCTATGGAGACTGCATGACTGTGTGCTCAATTTTATACACCTGTCAGCAACGAGTGTGGCTGAAATAGCCGAATCCAGTGTCCACATACTTTTGTATATAGTGCATTACTGTGTCGAAGATGCACCATAGGCACAGCTCTTCACTTGCACTCTCCAAACTACCGCCAGTAGAGTGCTTTTTCTCTCGTTGAAATGCTTGCTCTTGCTTTCACACATTTAAATGCATATGTGGTAAATCTATATTCCATCTCATACTACTGTACAATGACTACTAGCACTTCATCATTCCATCCCCGTACAGTATATTGCAACACATAGACATTTCTGTTTCATAGGTACATTTTTATTAAGCCAACCATTTCTTACCCTCAGCGGGGCACAATGTTTATTGTGCACATGAACGTTCACAAGACTCATGAGGTAGAAGTTCAGTTTATTTCATTCAATGTATGTTTTTTCCTCTTTGTTCATATTTCCCGGGTTATGTCAGAGTTACGTGTCCTATGTCTCTGTCATTCTGCTTGTGCGTAATAGGCTACGTGGCCTGCACTCCACGCTTTGTAGTCAGAACGTTGAATAATAAAATGATTGTTCCATGTACGTATGGTGTTGGAATATCATTAATAATCAGTGCTTGACTTGGGCAGGAGCTCACCGGAGCTGTGAATGGCCACCTCAAGTTTACTGCTTGAGCTCCTGTTCCTCTTATAGAATACTAGCTCAAATGTATTGTGGAGCTCCAGAACCGAAATGGCACCCAACATAAGTACCTCAGCCCAAGTCAAGCACTGATAATAATAATTAAGTCTGATTTAAGACCAATGTAACAATGGAGCTGGAAATGGCCTTTTACATTGCAGAACCACATTGCCAATTGGGTAATTGTATGGTCCTGGGGGGGTTTACCCCTATATATATATATATATATAACCTTTTTGGAATTCCAGTTGAAACCAAATGCATTTTTTATTTCCTGTGATGGGGCAGCATTAAAGGGTAGAACTAGTGTTCAAGTTTATCCTGAATAATAACCATATTCTTCCAGAATGTTAACTAGTTTTTGGAAGCAAGTGTTCGAGTCAGTCATGTAAACTAGCACATCAGCAGCATACAAGGAAATGTGATGCTCTTTTCCTCTGATGCCTTGTAATTCATAATTCTGCTTTATCGCTTGGGCAAGGGGCTCAATATACAAGGCAAATAACTCAGGCGAGGTGCAACATCCCTGACGTGTGCCGCGTTGTAAAGTTATTTTATTTGTTCACTTTAATGATACATGTTTTTTTGGTAATAATTGAGGTGTATAGTTTAGTCATAATTCAAAATTGAGATGGCCAAGAATTACTGATATGTTCTTTTGTTTTTATCCTCTTTTGGTATGACAGTTATGATGGTTTCCTTCCATGAGGGAGGGGCTTCACCCTTTTTAAAGGTCCAATGAAATGAGGATTAAAGTCAGTATATAATTTCAGAGCATCCAGAACGCCACCATGTGGTTTTAAACTACATTTCCCAATCGGTGTTCTGTTTGATCGTTGTCTTCTTTAGGGTGACATTGGTAAAGAGATGTACATCATAAAAGGTGGAGAGGTGCAGGTGGTTGGTGGACCAGATAACTCCATTGTGTTTGTGACGCTAAAGGCCGGCTGTGTGTTTGGAGAAATCAGGTATTATCATTACACTACAATATTCCAATGTAATAATATTAACCTCCAGTAGAAGAGCTTCCCACTGGGCAAAAACTGGTTGTTTCCACGTCATTTAAAAAAAAAAATAATAATCTCTGATTGACATTGAATCAATGTGGAAAACTGATTCGGAAATTTCACATTTTTTCACCCAACTTTTAACCTAAATCCAATGACATTTTTATTTTTATTTTTTCCTTTGTCGAATTCACATTAGTTGACAACTCAAAATAAATGTAAATCAAAAGCAGACGTTGAACTGATGTCTGTGCCCAGTGGGTTACTATTGCAGATTAACTTGTGAGTGTTGGAGGATCTTCAAATCAGAGCTCTGAATCGGTGCTCTTCCTCAGTCTGTTACAGTCTGCCAAAGATGGCGGGAATAGAAGGACGGCTAACGTAAAAGCTCACGGCTTCGTCAACCTTTTTGTTCTGGATAAGAAAGATCTGGTTGACATCTTGGTCCACTACCCAAATTCCCAGAGAGTGCTGGCCAAGAAAGGAAGGTAAGCTCTTTGTGTGATCTAGCTAAGGTATGAGCCCTATACTAAGGATGAGCAAAGTTAGACTTTAAAATCAGAATGAAATCAAATTCTGTGTGTTTTTGATCAACCGCTCTGCAAGATTGTGGTGTGTCTCTTTGACTTTTGTGACTCTGCTCTGAAAGGAAATTGATGAAGGCGAAGGGTCCAGCTGGTGCTAAGGCTGAGGTTGACAAGAAGAAAGGAATGGCGCTGTTTGGACCCAAACCCCCCACTCCTAAAATGGCGCGCATCTTCGGAGGCTTTGGCAAAGGAGGCTTCTTGGAGAAACTCAAGGTCAAGTACAGTTCAGCTACAGCAGCCTTAACATTATTATTATTATACACTCCTACATTACACAGTACGACAGAGCACCCACATTACACATGGTAGATCTATAGCATCCACTGACAACAAGCTATATCTCTTGACATTGTAGCATTCCCATGCTGCACCCCGAGTTGAGCACTGTTACTGGGATACAGTGCTGTGAAAAAGTACGACCCCCTTTTGAAATGTTCTCTACTTTTGCATATTTTCGATACTGAATTATCAGATCTTCAACTAGAACCTGAGTAAACAAATAACAACAATTGCAACTCAGCAACACTTGTGGGTTTTCAAACATTAACTGCTCATTTCAAGTCCTGCCACAACATCTCAATTGGGATTAGGTCTTCAAATTTGTTTTTTTTTTGTTGCCATTTCTATGTAGACTTGATTGTGTTTTGGATCATTGTCCTGCTGCATGACCCAGCTGCGCTTCAGCTTCAGCTCCAACAAGCTTGAAGTTTTGGAATGGCCTAGTCAAAGTCCAGACCTAATCCCAATTGAGATGTGGCTTAAAAACCCACAAATGTTGCTGAGATAAAGCAGTTCTGCATGGAAGAGTGGGTCAGAATTCCTCCACAGCGATGCGATAGACTGATCAAAAACTACAGGAAGCATTTGGTGGTCGTGATTGCAGCTAAAGGTGGCACACCCAGTTATTGAGTGTACAGGGCAATTACTTTTTCACACAGGGGAATTGGGTGATGGCTAACTTTGTTAATTAAATATAGGTATCCATTTTCTTGTTATTTGTAAACTCAGGTTCCCTTTAATATTAGGTTTTGGTTGAAGATCTGATAACATCCAGTATAAAAAATATGCAAAAAGAGAAAAATCAAAAGGGATAAGTACTTTTTCACGGCACTGTAGATGTTTTCTGGCTTAGGTTATCAACCATTAGATCTCACACAGTATTTGATTTCTAAGGAGAAAGGCTACCTACAGTAGAAATATCTATGACTGAGGGTCATGTTTTCTTCTTTCTTTCCAGGCTGCACAAGCGACTGAGCAGAAGTAAGAGGAGAGGGTGAGACATCTGATCCTTTACTAGGATCCACCATCTTTGTTTATATTCCTCTACTGCAGTGGGGTGTATTCATTAGCACACACTGTAGCAAAACATTTAGAAACGCGTTTGATTTTTTAAAATTGTATTTATTATGTTTCGATTGATCTCGGAACCCAGAACCAAATTTAGCTTGCGTTGTTGACAATTATTATGCTTTGATTAGTCAGTGAGGAGTTCTGATCTGTGCTGCTAATATGATGGAGAATACCGGTATGTTAAACTTTGTACACTTTAAATATTACTTAATTTTTCATAAAAGTATTAAAATGTTTACTACAACTGCAGTGTCTTGCTATCATTTTCATTTCATTTTTCAGTTAAGGAGCCCAATCACATTAGATATATTTTAGAGCTGAATGCAGGACTCGCGCACGTCGGTCCGCAAGTCGATTTTACAATAATTGAATAACATGTATGTGTACACTTATTTTGCAATGCTCGAGCATGCGGTGCCAGCAGTATGGGCAGTAGCATCCTGCGGAATCAATGTAACATTAAAAAAAAACTAGTTGAAGAAGCAAACAAGGTTGTTTTTTTTTTCCCTAAGAAGGACGAGATAAGTAGATAAGCAATAACGTTTACTTCTGATCATCATACAATAGTAAGAATATGCTTGATTCCTTTGGGGGGAAAAACAGTTATAACGGCACAAGGCACACATGAGTATATGGCTAATATACCACGGCTAAGGACTGTTCTTATGCACAACGCAACTGGTTACCAAACTAAAAATAAAATGTTTTTGTAATACCCATGGTATATGGTCTGATATATAACTGCTTTTAGCCAATCAGCATTCAGGGCTCGCACCACCCAGTTTATAAAATAATATAGGATATTGACATAACATGGAGAGCAGAAAGAAACCATTTGATTGTGTTACTTACTATAGTAGTATCTATAATATAAGGCCCTCCATTTTTATGAACCCATAAACTGTACACAATTAATAATCAAAATAACTAATCAGTTGAACTTCCAGTTTTTAGGCCAAATTAAACCAGATCAATTATCGGTGGGAAAGGAGAGGTTAAATAAAATACATTTTTTTATCAACATTACCTATACTGTATAACACAAAAAAAAATGTATACTCTAAAGCTAAAGCTGACATTATATAATTAATAATGTCATAATTGAATTCCATTACCTTTATTTATGCTCAAATGGAATAGGAACTCTGCTAGCTATTCAATAAAGTGGCTATGCGAGCATAATTGGCACGAGGAAGAAGCGACTCAATACACAAACATCAAGTAATCATCATCATTCTGGAGTGGAACGATTAATACACTATGACTGTCATTCACAACACAATATCCAATTTGCTAAGCCGTCAGTTTAAAAACTATTACTTAAAAAGAAGCATGAATTTCGCCTGTTTGAATAAACTAAATCCAAACATTAATTTGAGGACTGGACAATTACTGTAGATATAGTGGTAGCCACAGCTTGATGACTGAGAATCTATACAGAGCATTAAACTTAGTAAGAATACAGGCAAATATAAAAATGTGCCAAACTAGGTTTATACTGAAATAGGGCGGCTGGTAGCCTAGCAGTTAAGAGCGTTGAGCCAGTAACTAACCTTAGTTACTGGTTCGAATCCCAAGCTGGCTAGGTGAAAAATCTGTCGGATGTGCCCTTGAGCAAGGCACTTAACCAATAATTGCTCCTGTAAGTTGCTCTAGATAAGAGCGTTAGCTAAACATTTCTCAAATCAAATGCAAAACAGTATAAAATAGGAGCAACTAAGCAGCATTCGGCTACTTAAAAAATATATACAGTGCCTAGTGAGTCTACCTGCCACTTCCACAGGTGTCACATTCTATCATCTTAAAAAGCTATTACATTAATGTTTTTTCATACTGATCGACAAAGCCTTCTGCACATTTTGAAATTGAAAGAAGTAAAGAAAATAGATGTCTTGATTGCGTATGTCTTTACACACCAGAGTTAATACTTGGTAGAAGCACCTTTTAGCAGATATTAAAGTAGCGATGGGGCAACAATTGATACAGTTACATGTCGCATTTGGACGACATCATAGCGATACATTAACATGTAAAAAAAAAAATATATAAAAATAGTTTTGCTAGCTAGCGCTAGTTGGCTGTACCTGCGCCAAAACTCTGGAATTTTTCATCCTTTAGCTTGTTCTCCATCTTCTTTTGAAATAGTACGCCAACGCTTTTCTTTCTGTGACTGATCGCAATTCATATAGAATCGCAATACATATCGTAGGAAAAAATACAATTTAATCCCTTTTTAGATTTAGTTTTAAGGCAGCAAAATGTGACATCTGTGTAAGGGGATGTGTAGACTTTCACTAGGCACTGTGCATATGGTTATATGTACACATGCTTGTGGGCTTGGCCTATTGACGGAGATTGGGAACAAGCCAGACTGGACAAATGTGTGGTTGGTTGTTGTAAGTACACATGCAGTGTTTTGTTTTAAAATGGAGAAGTTCCTCCTACAAGACTTCCGCCCTGCTCAATCCAACCTGATGCATGCTAGTTAGTAATGGCTAGAGCTTTGTTAACCTGTCATGATCTCTTTTGACACAATGATAGATAGCAGAGATATTATGGTAGCTACTAAGATGAGCGACTGTCTACTCATCCTGACAGTGTACTTTGGTGAGGTGAGGACGGGTTGGAGTGCTGGGTACTGGGGTTGGTGGTTGGTTCCTCTCCTGGGCACTAGGAGGTGGTAGCTGCCGGTGTAGGGACGGGGGCAGGGGGAGTGTCGGTGTTGGGAGGACTGAGCTTGTTCATGTTGAAGTAGGTGACCACCTGACCAGGGACTTCAGCCAACACAGACTGGGCCAGAGCCTCTTTAGGTGACTGCAAAGGAGATGATGGAGAAAGTAAAGACACAATAACAAAGGAAAATGTAGAGGGGAAAAAAATAGTTAGTTCTATTTTTTTTTCTACAACTGATCATATAGGGCAGTCATTTTTATAACGATTCAATACCAGGCTGACAATACTGGGGTGAGCAGAACAATGCATTGAATAGGTCTACTTTCATTCATTCAAGTCCCTCAAGACCATGAACTTGTATTTTAATATTCATACAAAATATATTGTTAAGTCAATGACAACAATAGGAACGGGTGAGCCCAGCAAGCAGCCATGCAATAGGATTATTCTAAGCTAGCTAGGACAGGCAAGCGTTGGGTTGAAGAAGCCAATGGGGAGTAGCTGAAGTGTTTGGGGGATGTATCCCTACATTTCTACGAAGTACTGGGAGGCTGGGATTCATAGGGCTGAGGCTGACGGGGCTGAGGGCTGGGACTCAGGGTCATGGGGAGGCTTCAGTTTGTGTATACTGAAGTAGGACACCACTTGTCCAGGCAACTCTGCCAGTACGCTTTGAGCAAGAGCTTCCCTGGGTGCCTGAAACAAGATGAGAAGGTGCAGTAACAATGCTGGATGGGAGAGGCTCTAAGGGTTGCGGCGATGATTGAAGTGATGCAGAATTCAGTAATTGAGGAGCCATGATGATTGGAAAGGAGATGCTTTGATCATTTGAGGTGGTTAAACCCATGCTGGCTGGCAGCCTTAGTTAAATCAGGCAGTTAAGTCAGTACACAGGACACAGACTACAACCACAGACCTAGAATGAGTAGAACAGGCTTCCCATTCAAGTCAATGATGCCATAATTGAAGACATCATTTTTCTATGGTATCAGCACCTCCTATAAAACAACATTGTAGAAACCTATGGATACTATCATCCAAGCCTTTCCAGAGAGCAGAGCGGCTTTAAGCAGCATGACGATCTACTCACGTTCTGGAACTGTCTGAAGGGGACGAACTGGACGATGTCCCGCACAGCCGTCTCCCCCGTTGGCGCCCTGAGTCGCCCGTCGTCACCGTCCAGGAACTCCATGGAGGTAAAGTCGGCCCCGCCCACACCGATGATGATAATGGACATGGGCAGACGGGAGGCGTTAACGATGGCGGAGCGTGTCTGGTCCAGATCCGTGATCACGCCGTCCGTTATGATCAGGAGAACAAAGTATTGCTTGGAAGAGGAGGGAAGCGATGAGGAAGAGGAGTATGAATTAGCTTATGAGGTTGGAATCCTAAGCAACCTGCCTACATGTTGTTTGAAGTACAGAAGACCAACATAGCTACTGTAGTAGGTCAAAGCTGTGTGCTGGAAAACCTTACAGTACAGACAGAGGCAGTACAGTATGTTGTATAGCTACTCACAGAGGCAGTACAGTATGTTGTATAGCTACTCACAGAGGCGGTTTTCTGCTGGGTAGCCTGCAGAGCGACTCGGGCTACCTGGTTGATGATGGGAGAGAAGTTAGTGGGGCCGTAGAGCTTCACCTGGGGAAGACACACTCTGTAGGCCTCCACTACACCCTCGATACCTGTAGACGCACACACAAACAGTGAAAAACTAACACACCCTATATACATGTTAGAATTGTTTCCTTAATGAACTGTCTGCACACATACCTGTGCAGAACGGATTTGCAGGGTTGAAATTGAGAGGGAACTCATGAGAAACCTGTAAAACACAATACATCCAGAAAATTCTAATGAGAATTTCTGCTAGAAATAATACTTGTAGATCCAAATGGGTCCAGCTTGAAATGACGTGCAGATTATATAAAGCCTTCATGAACACTACATAAATGTGTTACAAATCTATAACCGTATGTCATGCTCTATAAAGGGTTCATAAATGTGGGATAACTGTGTGACATAACCACCTATGTCAAATGTGACATAAACCTATGCTTTATTAAGGGTGGCAGAAAGACCGCCTAATAAAGGCTGTATACATCATATTAAATTGAGGCTTCACAAAGCATTTATAACCCTGTCATGCATCTTGGTAGAGCATTGCAACGCCAGGATATTGGGTTCGATTCACGGGAACACCAACATATAAAAATATATTCACGCTTTGAATAAAAGTCTGTCATTATATTCATTAAAACATTTCTAGGATGGCCCAACCTCTTTCCCTCTTAGTCAATATTGGACCGGACATAACTTTCCTCAAAATGCTGTGCTGCAGTATGGCACGCACTATAAAGCCTTCAAACTCAACTCTGGACCTCAAAACCAGTTCCACTGCATGTTTTCATTGTTCCCCTCTAATAAGGGACTGATTTACACCAGGTGTGTGCAATTAATTATCAGGTAGAACAGAAAACAAACCGGCTCCGGATCTCGTAGGGTAAGAGTTGAATACCCATGCTCTAAAAAGTCTTAAGTGCAGTAATGCACAGAAAAAGCGTTGGTACGGCCTTTTTAAAATCCATGTGTATTTTTTGCCTACATCTGTTTTTCCCCGAATTCCGTTTTTCTTGGTTTCTGGTTTACCCAGTTTTTTCTCTCACACTTTTTTAAAATAGAAAAACAACAAAACGACATGTTCTGTGTTCACAACAATGCTTAAACCACATCAAGGGATTACTTTTGAGGTCTGGGAAAAATCTAAGAAATGTTGATTGAGTGTAGTTGCCCTTTAATTCAGGGAGCATGCCCTGCGCTGTTGTTTGGTTAGCGTGTTTTCTGTAGTGCAGTAAGCTCACGTAATGGGATTCGGCCACCAATGGAATGGGTGGAGTAAAAGACCAGCAACACTCCATAAAATTCAGAGCCCCATGAAATGACATAATATATACATTCTACAGACCCTACTGAGTATTCCTTACAATACTTTTACTGCTGCACTGAGAATAGTTCTTGCTCTAAGCCAATATGTATTACATATAAAGTGATTCACATTGGGGGCATTTATTTGACCTTGGAACATGTTTTAAAACCCACAATTTAATGCAAATGTCACTTAAATATGAACAAATATGAATCATTGTTAATGTGCAGACAGTCATTTTTCATAAATCACGAATGGTTGACACTTTTCTACTAATACGTGGGCGACTTTGATTTAAAACATTTCCGAAATTCTGTGACCCGGCAGTACTTTTTTTTTAGTGTTGCTGACGAGACGCTGATCATGTGATGAGTTCGCAAAACAAATGCCCCGCTTGTGCGGCCAGTGGACAGCGAAAAACAAGTAAGTTAAGCTTCATTTATTGTAATTGAAATTAGTTTGTAGTAGTTAAATTGAGTTGGATTACATACTGTAGCTAACTCAGTCGTTATTTCAAATAATTTGGGTGACTTCACAGCAATTAATAGCTAGCAGGCTCTGCGAAATACAAATCCCCCTAGAAACAGCCATATCACTTCATGAGATTTTGTAAATGAAAGAGGAATATAATAATACGAATTGAATGGAGTTTCCCAATCTTCCCCTTAACCAGATGGTGTGACAAAGGTGTTTCCTAACAGACATGCTACCTTTCTTTGTTCTTACTTTAAGGTTGGAACCGACATGCAGTACCTCCAGCAGGAAGAGAGGCAAGAACCATTCGTCTGCCAGCTCAGGGACAAGCTACACTGTTCACAGCCCTGTGTAAACACTTCTGTCTGACGTGAGCTGCTCAATATGTTTAGGTAATCCTTTCTAACGCTGCTTTTTTGAAAGATACCACAAAAAAAAAAACTGCATAAGTGTTGCTAATGCTCTCCACTTTCTGGAGGACAGTTTTGAAATCAGTGGAATGCCCGGTGGAAGTAGAGTATGATAGCTAAGGGGATGGAGAAAATTCTGGCGTTTGATTGCAAAATATGCGGAGGGAGTCGAAAAGAGAACACACAGAAGGCTGTTGTATAAAACACGTGTCTCCGGACTGCATCTTCAAACTAGGGGCATCCGTGACAGAGAGGGAGAAGCGTTCATCCATGTATACAGGTAAGAGAGTCTAGTTAGCTACATTTTCAGATATTATATGTTGGTTAGCTTTACCTACCTGCAGATTCATGTATGGTAGTAATGTTATGAGTTGGGATTAAATAAAATAAAAAAGACTATGCAAGTAACCATTTCACTGTACCGTTTAAACCTTCTGTATTCTGTGCATGTGACAAATAAAGTTTGATTTTATTTGATATGTGTGTTTACCAGAGATGGTAATGCGAAGAACAATATGACCTGCACCAAAATCGAATTAGGATATAACGTTAGGCCAACGAGACGGTGTCCAAGTTCAAAAATTCTTAGGTAGAATGCCCTGCTTTTATTGTCACACTCACAACCATAAGCTATTTTCTGTAATTAGCTCGCCATTAACTTGTAAATTGTGAGTTTACTTTCTGTAATAATGAATACAAATTAGCTAAAGTTAAGACATTGTCAGCTATGATATGGTCACTATTTGAACTGGCTCACCAGCTAACTTTGCGTTAGCTAGCTAACAAGCTAGAAACTAAACAAAACATTGTTTAGAAAGTTGCTTTTAGTTGCCTTGTTTGCTAGGTTCACAAATAGCTAATAATTTTTAAGCGGATGGGTTTATTGGTGTTAGAATACACTATGCTATTTTGGACCGCCAGGCTGCTGATTTCTTGTCGTTTTTGTGTTAATACATTTTCCTAACAACAATTGAAAATGTATGATGTCACTTCGACAACTATCTACAGACATGTCGATAGAAGTAGTATAAACCAGCCTTTAGTCTTGAAATCTTTGGTTGTTTATTACTGTACTGACTCTTTAGCACATGGTCTCACATTAATCCTTAAAGAGATGGGTTGGGCTAAGTCTTAAAAGGGTGAGAACAATGCTGATTGGGTGTAGAAAATGAAGAGCTCTCCAGTAGATGTACCAAAACATTCAAGGCCCATTTTCTCAAAAGTGGGGTTGCAAGTTTATTAACTCTCAAAGCAGAATTACTTTCCCATTGTTCCTCAACTGTAGTGTATGATATACCATTTTCTAGCTCTGAGTCTCTACTTTTATACAATGTAAAAGACCGAATACATCAGACCGAATAGAGCCGGTCAGTCACTTATAGTAAGTACAGCGTCATATGATACAATGCATTTATGTATGTGTTATAAAATTACCAAATGGATCTGACTTTAAATTAAGTACAGTGTCATGCGATAGTGTTTATGGATGTGTTATGAATGACCGAAGGTGTCTCACTTCAAGCTACGTATTACAGGCCACTACATAGTGTCAAATAGGTTAACATTCTGCTGATTTCTTTCATGATCCACAGGTTACTGTAGGGCAAAGCTTGCATGTGTGTGTCAGAACCAAGATGACTTGGAGTAGTCCAATCTGAGACTACCGCAACAGCTATTCCTCTTTTGTTCCCATGCTGGAGACCATGGCTTGATTACAACCTGTTACAATGGTGCCAACATTTTGTGGCTGATCTTTCAGCTGGGAATTGGGTGAATGAATCAAAGACTTTACTGGGCCCAGCACCGTGTGGTATGGCTCGTTTTTGTTGTGTGATGTTTGTGTTCTGAGGAACATGTAACTTGGTTCCAGAAGAAAGACCCTTTGAATTTCTTTAGGTTAGGGGCTTTATCAAGGCAAGTGACGCAGTCAAAAAGTTAGAATTATCGCTAATCCCTGCCCCTTTCCACAATTTATCTGATTAAAATTTGAATTTAAACCTAACTAATGAAGGCCAAGTTTGATGCGTTGGTCTACCAGACCTTCCGGGCATTTGGGTGGAATGCCGTATGCCGTCCTTCAGCACAACATGTCACACTTTATAAAGCACGTGTTCATATTCAACATTGGTGATTGTCACAGTTACGCAACATTTATGAACCCTTTTAAAGAATGACATAATGTTATAGATGCTTTGTAACACATGTAGTGCACATTATGGCTTTATGAAGCCTTTATAAACTGAACGTCATTTAAAGCGGGACCACAATGTTCACAATCTCAGAAACCCAGAACTAAAACCTTGCCTGATAGAGTGGTGAGAAGGAGGATCTCGACGTTCCCTTTGTGTCCGGAAGTAATTTAGCCATTCATTGTAGTCATTGAGCTCTGTAGAGTTGCTATTTTTCTTGTCAATTAACTTGACATTCCTGGATTACTCATTACATTAATAAAGTCTGATTTAATCCACAAATACGACAATTTAAGAAAGGTTAAGGATACAATATTGTGTACATATCTGGTTGCGTTGGCAAAACCACAAAATATCCCATTGAGTCAAGCGGGGAGAGGCTGCCAGTTGTCACAGTTCCAAGACTAATCAAACATCCAGCTAACCCTACGCTAATGATACCAGTGGATCACTGAACTGGGATCTGCGTTAAGTAGCACTGATATCCTTCACCACAGTCGTTTTACGACGGATATCGCAAACCAGTCATGACTATTCAACAAAACAAATGTCGATTTCCACGTTTCTTTCCAGCGAATGTCTTAGGGTTGGGCGGTATACCGTATATGTCGTATTTAGAAAAAGACACGGGATGGTTTTTCAATAACGTTAAAACAATTTCTTTGAAGTTTTTCAATAAATGTGCATTTTTGTAGCTACTTTTTAAGTTAATACCTGCAGTCAACTTGTGCAATACGTTAGGAGATACAGCAGATCGCGTTCTTCATTTCACCAGTCACATCATTTGACATTACTAGAACTGTTGAGCCAGTTACGTGTTTGTAAATATCACAACGGGAGAAAGCGGGAGCTGGCGAGTCCATAGGGTTCTATATCTATCGGCGAATCTCTGCTGTGCTGCGCACATGAGGTGATAGTTACACTTGTATGCAATTCACTACTAAAGGTTTGCCATCAGATGTCTTTCTGCCAGAAGTCAATGAGTCATCTGTACAGCTGCCATTTTTTTCCTGTGCTTCCTACAAGCGTTTTTTCTTTCTCCTCACTTCTTCTCCGTGTACGCATGCTGCTCATCCTTCAGAAAAGGATGCATCACAACTTTGTTCATTTGCACAATTTCTCTTGTTCATTTTAGCTTGAAATGTCCACACTCATCGAAAAATGAGATTCAGTAGCAACTAGCTATGCTTGTATAAGTTTATGGATTTGCATGTCTTTGCAATGAGGTTGTTCATTTTCACTCGTTAGCATTTAGCTAACATTGTCTGTGATTTCACTATTAGTTTGTGCTAATTTTATTAGCATTCTGATAATAGGGCTTTTCTTGCATTTTTTTGTGACCCCTTTTGTGCTATGTTGGTAATACTGTAAATCCCAGGATGAAAGAAGGACAGTATGACTATATGAAAATCTGGATACCGCCCAAACCTATTACATGGTTGTATAACTAGCAAAGGAGTTTTGAAGTTGAGGGTGCAGTATTTATAACGTTTGGCAAAGAGGACAAAAACTAGCATAGTTCAGCTAGTTTAGCCAGGGAAAACGAGCTTGGGACTAGTGCACGTGCGCACTAATTCAGGAGATAGATTGTAGTTGTTATGTCCTTTATGCCTTGAGCTGGCGGCAAAAAAGATGAATTAAACAATTCAAGAGACAAACAAATAAGATTATCAGATTACTTATAATTAAAGGACAGCGAATTGATATACAATCTCGAAATCAGCTGTAACTGAGTATAACACAGCTTAAAATTATATTTGAGTGAACCCTGAATACAGAAAATGTATGGTGAAGTCGCTTCCGGACACTGTAGACTCCTCCTCCTCCCCACTCTATTGCGTCAGATGTCTGATTAAGTTCTCGGGGCAAATGTGTTAGAAAATATACTAGAATGAGGAGAGGATGCTGGTCAATAGCGCCGCCCCCCTCTATCTGCAAGTATATAGGCCAAATTTCCCCTCCCAAAATTGGAAAGACGTGAACACCTACGAAATTCTCATCTGTCCAAATGATCAGAAACTTTGTGGAACAAAGTTCCTCGTTAGTCGTCAGCATTCCAGTCTGTTGACCGATGCTACAATACCATCCTGTTACGTATGTCTGTCCACGATAGATTACGAGGTTCACCATATGAAAATCTATATTTACCTGCCAGGTGGGAGGGATCTGTGCTCCAAAGCCAAAGGCAGGGAACATTTTGTCACTGCAGGGAACATTTCAGTCAGATACTTCCCTTTCATTCAAAACAATGATACAACCACAACGGAAAACTAAGAGGCATGGTCATGTCCTGACACCTTGTCTATGGAAACCACCTTAGTCTAACTAAAGAGCTAACTTTAAAATGCATCAGCACATTCCATCTTTAAACATGAATATCCACACACTCACTCCTTCTAAAATCATTAACTTTCACACATACAACTACTGCCTAAGGTTAACAGAATGCAAAGCCGGATTAAATGGTAGGACCGGTATTATTGGATCCAACAGTGCCAGGGGCAGGCAGTACAAACAAAAACGTACCTCACCATTTGAATTTACATGGGGAAATAAATAATTCAGCATTATGGGTGTGAGTTTCCCCAGTCACCGCACCTTACATAATGTAGTATATAGGGAGCAGTACAGGTCGGATTACCTGTCGTAGTCTTGGATCACCATGCCAACGGACCAGATGGCAGACAGGTATTCATTGACCCCCTGTGGACTGATGTAGTGGAGAGACTGGGGAGACTTGGGGTCACCGTTTGACCCTGTAAAGTCAATACCCACCTAAAGAGGGAGAGAGAGAGACCAGGCTTGTTGTGGTGGCAGTTCAATTCAATACAATGAACTTTATTCAACCCTGTGAAGACATTTTTGCTGGCAGACATAGGAAACAAACTGAACCACAGTTAATAATTAAACAAAATAGCCCAATGTACGATACAGAAAAACTCCGCACGAAACCTTCCATTTCTGTGCTAGAGGTCATTTAGAGAGAAATCTTTACTCACAGTGAAGTTAATCTGGCAACCGCCCATTATGTAGTCCAGGAAGGTATACTCCTTCACCACCTGACACAGCTTCACACTCACCACACCAGAGTTTTTGTATCCCTTCTTTTTCTGTTGCTTTTTACTGTTGATACATTCAAACTCAGCCTGGGGAGGGACAGAGGAGCAAGGGTGAGAAGAACCACACAGGCAGACACACAGACAGACAGAGTAACCCTTGCACTCCAACTCACCGGTGAGGTGCGCAATGCCTCTTGCAGACGTGTCATGGTGGTCTCAAAGATTCCAATGAGGTCATGAGATCCATCGTTGTCATAGTCGTAGCACTCCACCTTAGGACGAGCATAGAGTCGGAGTTAACAACAGGTTGACTCCTCAAAAAGGTGTGGGTAACGAACACAAACTGTTTCGAACCCCAAACAAACATAATTCACATCATATTCAGTAAGAATCAGACAGAGGGTGAACAAGAAGATCATGCAATGGAAAACACCAAACCAAGACAGCAAACCAAACTCAGAGCAATGTTGACACACACTAAGTTAACTAACACTACTGCACAACAAAAAAGATGATGCCATGATGACAGAGGAGGCTTCATCATCAATTTCCACCATTTGTCCAACAAAGACAATATGAATGTCTATGGAAGGGCTGGATACAGCCTACTACAGAGTAAGTGTTTCCCACCCATTCTGACTACTGGCTAGTCACTTCACCCTTCTACTGAAGGCACATCAAGGTTTGAGTTGGACACACACTGTGCTGATGACGGTAACTGACCTGGGTTTAAATAAGATTTGTTTCCTCACAAATACTTTGTCTGTGCTCGATTGAGCTTGTCTGTGACATTGAAACCAATGAAAGAGTCCTTAAAGTGTAAGCACAGGCAGGCTCAATCAAACCCACATTTGAACCCAGGTCCGAGGGTAACTCACATGTCCTCCAGTGTGGGTATCAGTTGTTCCTTAATAGACTGATTTGGGGTATTTACAGCTGAAAAATCACCAATTGTCAACATCAATTAATGCCCTCTAATGCTGTACAGACCATGTACAGTAGAAGTCCACTTAGCTAATAGAAGAGAAAATAACCATTTAAAATGTATTATAAAATGTAAGCGTTAATTCAGCTCTGTTTAAAACAGTTAACAAGTACAGTCACCTCCAACATTATCGGCACCCTTGATAAAGATGAGCAAAAGACTAAAATAAATCATACAAATACTGAGCTATATTGTATGCACCCCAAAAATTGGGAAATTATTATTTTACACTAGTACAATTTCTCAGAGAAAAATATTTTGTTAAACTAATACAAAAAAATCTCAAGATAGGTGTCAAAATGATTGGCACCCCTAAAGATTCTTACAAAATAAAACAAAATAACATCTGCATTAACATTCTACTTTTTTCAAGTTTAAAATCAGTTTAAGGAATTTCGTGGCCTTCCATGGTTTCCCGTTTCACTTGGGTATAAAAACTAGGTAACACGTGTCAACCATCACAAAAATGAAAAAAGAAAGTCATGTTTTTTTGCCCTTCGTACATTGCCATCAGAAAGTATTCATACCCCTTGACTTATTCCACATTCTTGTTACAGCCTGAATTCAAAATGTTTTTTTTTCTTCCCCCTCACACATCTAAAACACAATACCCCATAATAAAACTGAAAACAGGTGTATTTGTCTGTGCAGAAATATCTCATTTACATAAGTATTCACAGCCGTCAGTCAATACCTTGTAGAAGCACCTTTGGTGGCGGATACAGCTTTTTGGGTAAGTCTCTAAGTGCTTTGAACATATGGATTGTATAATATCTGGCCATTATTCTTTTAAAAACTCTTCAAGCTCTGTCAAGTTGATTGTTGATCATTGCTAAACAGCCATTTACAACCTTAAAATAGACTGTCAAGCAAATTTAAGTCAACTGCCTGTGCTTAGCTCTATTCCGTTTATTTTCATCCTAAAGTCATTCCACGGAGGGTCTGCAGGTTTTCACTCCTCCCTTGAACTTGATTGATGAATTTAGATCACTAATCAGTAAGGAACTCCCTTCACCTGGTTGTCTAGGTCTTGATTGAAAGGAAAAGCCAAAAATCAGCAGACACTAGGCCTTCTATGGAATGAGTTTTACACCCCTGCCCTAGCTAGTCTTTGCCAATGATAAGCATACCCATAACATGATGCACCCACCACCACTATAAAGAGTGGTACTCAGTGATGTGTTATGTTGGATTTGCCCCAAACATAACGCTTTGTATTCTGGACAAAATAATTATTTATTTGCCCCATTTATTTCAGTATGATTTAAGTGCCTTGTTGCAAACAGGATGCATGTTTTGGTATATTCTTATTCTGTAGAGGCTGTTTTCTTTTCACTCTGTCATTTAGGTTAGTTTAGAGTAACTAAAATGTTGATCCATCCTCAGTTTCCTCATATCACAACCATTAAAAACGGTTTTAAAATCACCATTGGCCTCAGTGAAATCCCTGAGCAGTTTCCTTCCTCTCTGGAAACTGAGTTAGGAAGGACGTGTGTACTGATAGTCATTCAAAAATCATGTTAACCACTATTACTGAATACGGAATGAGTCCATGCAACTTATTATGTGACTTGTTTACCACATTTTTACTCCTGAACTGATTTAAGCTTGCAATAACAAAGGGGTTGAATTCTTATTGACTCAATACATTTTAGCTTTACATTTTTTATTCATTTCTAACATTTCTACCACTTTGACATTATGGGGTATTGTGTGTAGATCCTATGGTCACATCTTGGGTCACCAAGCCTCCAAATCTACAATTAGACACCAGCTCCATGCCAAAAGGCTTTTTGGAAGGGTTGCCAGAAAAATACTTTTTGGAGAGCAACCAACAAATGTAAACGCCTGGAATTTGCTAAATGGAATTGGCAGTTGGAAATAGAGGTATTTGGCCATGCAAAAAATAACGGTATTTGGCCATGCAAACCAGTGGTGGGTTTGGCTTCGAAAGAAAGATGCATATGCAGATAAGAACCTCCAACTACTGTAAAATATGGTGTTGTATCTTTGATGTTATCATGAACTCTACCAGGACATTTTAGACAAAAACCTTGTTGCCTCTGCCAGGAGGCTGAAAATTAGCCGCAAGTGGATCTTCCAGCAAGGCAATGACCCCGAGCACACATAAAAATCAACATTTTGCAATGGTCATCTCAGTCTCCGGACTTGAACCCCATTGAAATCCTGTGGTTTGAATTGAAGAGGGCAGTCCATAAGCGCAGACCAACGGATATCCAGAATCAGGAAAGATATATAATGGATGAATGGTTTAAGATCCCTCCCAATGTGTTCTCCAATCTCATAAAACATTATAGAAAAAGGTTCAGCGCCGTTATCCTTGCAAGGCGAGGAAGCACAAAGTATTGAAGGGCTCCCAAGTGGCGCAGCAGTCTAAGACACTGCATATCACTGCTAGAGGCGTCACTACAGACACCCTGGTTCGAATCCGGCTGTGATTAAGAGTCCCATAGGGCGGCGCACAACTGGCATAGCGTCGTCCGAGTTTGGCCGGTGTAGGCCGTCATTATAAATAAGAATTTGTTCTTAACTGACTTGCCTAGTTAAATAAAAGGTTAAATAAATAAAAAATATAATAAAAAAAATACATTGAAAACAGGTGTCAATAATTGACACCTATCTTTGAGGAAAAAAATATAACTTGTTAAACAAAATCTTTCTCTGAGCAATTGTATTTGTATAAAATTACAATTCCCCACTTTTTTTGCATACAATATAGCTCAGTATTTGTATTATTTATAATGCTTTTTTTCAAGGGTGCCAATAATTGTGTAGGTGACCGTATCTTAAGGTTATTACCTGTGTTACTATCATGCAAACCACACACAATTCCAGGAAGGTTGTTACATCAAAACATTCCCCAAATCAAATACAAAAGATATGGAATATTTCAGTCTGTGCAGTGAGAGAGTTGCTGATGTGTGAGGTAGGTTAGTACTGGTACAGGTGTGGTTGTGTGTCTTCATACCTTTATTGGTTTTCCCATGTCTCCTCCACACAGAGACTGCAGTGGGATTCTGAAGGGTCTCCATGTTGGGTTCAGGTTGTTCTTCACCACCTTATGCAGGGCACAGGGACACATATGGTAACCATTATCTGTATCGCATTACCACGAACCACTCTGTATCGCAACGCCATTGTCTGGACACAGTACAAGAGCAGACACTGATTAGCTACATTGCATTTGGTTCAATCACATTATAGGCATCTGGACAAAGAATAGGAGGAGAGTTATTCGTTTTTTGACAAAAGGAGAATACCATAAATGTTATAGTCGATACAAAATAAATACTCTACTCTCTTGACCAATCAGAATGATGCAGAATGCCACAACAGCAGACAGTGCGCAGTTGTTTTCAGGGTGCTAGCTCTGTAGTTTTTGGCTAACGGTAGCCTTGGCTAACAGCAACAGTGAATGAAGTCTGATGTTCGCCATCGAAGAACTGATTTGCAGTGTTTTGCATTGATCTGTCAGGTCTTATGGACCCTCCAATGTTGTGTATGTAGGCTAATCCCTAAAGTGGGGAAAATAGCATACTGTTGGAGGGCTAAATGCACTATGATAGTAAAATGCCTTTTCATGTAAAACATAATTAGCTTGAAAATAAAAACTTTGTGGATCCTCAGAACTGTAGGCTACATTTAAACAATGTACTGTCAAAGCTACATGATGTCTGAAGCAGCAGTAGCTCAATGCAACGTACATAACCACTACATTCGTAAGTTGGTTGTTTTATTCAATTAAGCATTTCAAATGTCATATCCTTGTGTATAACAATGTCTCATGAACAATTTAACTTAGACAAAGCTTTTCATTTTTATAACAGGCCTCTCGTCTGTTCGGATACCTGGATATTCAATTAACCGTGCCCATCTCTAGTGTGCAACAGGATATTATGTAGTCTATGGTTATTACATGCATTTCACACAGACAATGAAACTTCCTATAACATTCACAATATGCAAAATAAGACCAGGAGTACAGTATGTGCGTCATAACTGGATGGAAGTCGTATATAGTTGTAAAACCAATCAAAGAGTCTCAGTTGAAATGGGCCGTATGAGAGTCTGTGTTGTACTCCATAGAAATATGTCTATGTTGTACTGTACCTCTGTTCTATGAGCCAGCTGCCATCCAGTCTCTGTCTGCTTGTAGAACTCCAGGTAAGGATCCGACTTCCCAAAGAAATCCTGGAAACAGTCATAAAAATAAAAAATAAACTGTCAAACAGACACAAGCAACTAGGCTAACTATTGTGTGCTATATTTCTCGCAATTGTTGGCTTTACAGAGCAGCAAGTATCACTTCAAGAGATTTGTCACTCATGGGATGAACCGTGCTTGGAGCACATTCTTCAATATTGTATTG
Organism: Thymallus thymallus; assembly: GCA_023634145.1. Taxonomy (NCBI): domain Eukaryota; kingdom Metazoa; phylum Chordata; class Actinopteri; order Salmoniformes; family Salmonidae; genus Thymallus; species Thymallus thymallus. The sequence goes on from CM042418.1 coordinate 5,056,669, forward strand.
ATACCTTGTTGTCCAGTTTCCTTGCTTCAGCCTCAAAATTCACCACCCTGTTGTCTTTTATTTCTTCAGCACTTATCTACAAACAAAATGAAAACAGTTTAAAAAAAAAACCAGAAAAACGGACAATGAAAAACATAGATGATCAATAATAAACATCTCTAAATGACTCACTGTAATGCTTCCTCTTCCTGCAGGCCTGTTGTTCTTCAACACCAGTGGTCTAGTATGCTTTCTACTAGACACCACCTGGAAAAGATAATTTGACGCATAAGAAAAACTTAAGCAATAAGGCCCGGAAGGGGATGTGGTACATTGGCCAATATACCACGGCTAAGGGCTGTTTCATAAGTATTCACCCTCCTTCGATTTCTTCACATTTAATTAGGTTACAAAGTGGGAATAACCAGTTAGATGTAAAAAAAATATATATATAATCGAAAACGTGATCCCCAAAAGTAATTATTTATCATGAGAGGGCCATAACCAATAACTAGTAATGCTGAATACTCAAAAGAAAAAGAAAATCTCACATTTCTGGTAAAATCAGTTATAAATTGCTGAGGTGTAGTCACTGTTGAGGACACAAGCTCAAGTACACTGTACAAATATGAAGATATTAAATATTTTATATGATGTATTTCCTATTCAACAAAACTGTTTGAAAAAGGCTTGAAATGACTTATATGCTTTCTAAATATAGCATAATCAAATTATAAAATGACTAACTTAAGATTTCACCTTCCTTATAACTAAAATAGATATTTGTATGTTTAGTGTTAGAGAAAACATTTGCATATTTTCTAAAGGTCTCTCTTGATCAAAACATTTGCCCCAATCTCTGTGAACATCTCAGAGCTCTAGCTTGACTTCCTGAACTCACCTTTCATCTCATACTAATATTGTCTGTCTATGACAAACAGAAAGTGTTCGCTTAAAATCTACAGTGGGGAGAACAAGTATTTGATACACTGCCAATTTTGCAGGTTTTCCTACTTACAAAGCATGTAGAGGTCTGTAATTTTTATCATAGGTACACTTCAACTGTGAGAGACGGAATCTAAAACAAAAATCCAGAAAATTACATTGTATGATTTTTTAATAATTAATTTGCATTTTATTGCATGACATAAGTATTTGATCACCTACCAACCAGTAAGAATTCCGGCTCTCACAGACCTGTTAGTTTTTCTTTAAGAAGCCCTCCTATTCTCCACTCATTACCTGTATTAACTGCACCTGTTTGAACTCGTTACCTGTATTAAAGACACCTGTCTACACACTCAATCAAACAGACTCCAACCTCTCCACAATGGCCAAGGCCAGAGAGCTGTGTAAGGACATCAGGGATAAAATTGTAGACCTGCACAAGGCTGGGATGGGCTACAGGACAATAGGCAAGCAGCTTGGTGAGAAGGCAACAACTGTTGGCGCAATTATTAGAAAATGGAAGAAGTTCAAGATGACTGTCAACCTCCCTTGGTCTGGGGCACCATGCAAGATCTCACCTCGTGGGGCATCAATGATCATGAGGAAGGTGAGGGATCAGCCCAGAACTACACGGCAGGACCTGGTCAATGACCTGAAGAGAGCTGGGACCACAGTCTCAAAGAAAACCATTAGTAACACACTACGCCGTCATGGATTAAAATCCTGCAGCGCACGCAAGGTCCCCCTGCACAAGCCAGCGCATGTCCAGGCCCGTCTGAAGTTTGCCAATGACCATCTGGATGATCCAGAGGAGGAATGGGAGAAGGTCATGTGGTCTGATGAGACAAAAATAGTGCTTTTTGGTCTAAACGCCACTCGCCGTGTTTGGAGGAAGAAGAAGGATGAGTACAACACCAAGAACACCATCCCAACCGTGAAGCATGGAGGTGGAAACATCATTCTTTGGGGATGCTTTTCTGCAAAGGGGACAGGACGACTGCACCGTATTGAGGGGAGGATGGATGGTGCCATGTATTGCGAGATCTTGGCCAACAACCTCCTTCCCTCAGTAAGAGCATTGAAGATGGGTCGTGGCTGGGTCTTCCAGCATGACAATGACCCGAAACACACAGCCAGGGCAACTAAGGAGTGGCTCTGTAAGAAGCATCTCAAGGTCCTGGAGTGACCTAGCCAGTCTCCAGACCTGAACCCAATAGAAAATCTTTGGAGGGAGCTGAAAGTCCGTATTGCCCAGCGACAGCCCCGAAACCTGAAGGATCTGTATGGAGGAGTGGGCCAAAATCCCTGCTGCAGTGTGTGCAAACCTGGTCAAGAACTACAGGAAACGTATGATCTCTGTAATTGCAAACAAAGGTTTCTGTACCAAATATGAAGTTCCGCTTTTCTGATGTATCAAATACTTATGTCATGCAATAAAATGCAAATTAATTACTAAAAAAATCATACAATGTGATTTTCAGGATTTTTGTTTTAGATTCCGTCACTCACAGTTGAAGAGTACCTATGATAAAAATTACAGACTTCTACATGCTTTGTAAGTGGGAAAACCTGCAAAATTGGGAGTGTTTCAAATACTTGTTCTCCCCACTGTATTAATTATTTTAGATAAATCGATCTCTGAATGTGCTACCGTGATGAAACCACTCTCTCCTGCGATTGCAGGCATGTGCTTTGTCAGTGGCTGTGATGTAGGGTTCAGCCAGGAGTTGATGTACAGTCAGAAGAGCAATGGAATGATAGGAGGGACATCCCAGCTTCAAGTGGTTTCAGATTTCAAATCCTACGTCACACAGGCTCAGAAAAACATACTAGTTTGTCTGCAGGAACCAGGGCTATCGCTCAATGCAAGCCATTTCCATCTACGGTGTCCACAGATCACTTTATAATCAAATATGTCGATCGGAACCGGTTCCAGAACCACACAGGTCCCCTTACATCTAAGATGTTTTAAAATGGATTTGTCAGCGATCTACACAAAATACTCTGTCAAAAATTATAATAAAAAATAAAAAAACGAATATATCTTGATTAGATAAGCATTCACCCCCGAGTCAATACATGTTACAAACCTCTTTGGCAGCGATATACAGTTTACATACACTTAGATTAAAGTAATTAAAACTAATTTTTCAACCACTCCACAGATTTCATGTTACCAAACTATAGTTTTAGCAAGTCGGTTAGGACATCAACTTTGTGCATGACACAAGTAATTCTTCCAAACATTGTTTACAGACAGATTATTTCACTTATAATTCACTACATCACAATTCCAGTGGGTCAGAAGTTTACATACACCTCAGACAAACTCTGGTTAATTCTTGGGAGCAATTTCCAAATGCCTGAAGGTACCACGTTCATCTGTACAAACAATAGTACGCAAGTATAAATACCATGGGACCACGCAGCCGTCATACCGCTCAGGTAGGAGACGCGTTCTGTCTCCTAGAGATGAACGTACTTTGGTGTGAAAAGTGCAAATCAATCCCAGAACAACAGCAAAGGACCTTGTGAAGATACTGGAGGAAACAGGTATAAAAGTATCTATATCCACAGTAAAACGAATCCTATATCGATATAACCTGAAAGGCCGCTCATCAAGGAAGAAGCTACTGCTCCAAAACCACCATAAAAAGCCTAACCCTATAGAAAGTTTGAGGGCAGAACTGAAAAAGCGTGGGCGAGCAAGGAGGCCTACAAACCTGACTCAGTTACACCAGTTCTGTCAGGAGGAATGGGCCAAAATTCACCAAAATTGTTGTGGGAAGCTTGTGGAAGGCTACACGAAACGTTTGACCCGAGTTAAACAATGTAAAGGCAATGCTACCAAATACTAATTGAGTGTATGTAAACTTCTGACCCACTGGGAATGTGATGAAAGAAATAAAAGCTGAACTAAATCATTCTCTCTACTATTATTCTGACATTTTACATTCTTAAAATAAAGTGGTGATCCTAACTGACCTTAGACAGGGAATTTTTACTAGAATTAAATGTCAGGAATTGTGAAAAACTGAGTTTAAATGTATTTGGTGTATGTAACTTCAACAGTAGCTGAGAGTCTTTCTGGGTAAGGCTTTAAGAACTTTGCACACCTGTATTGTGCAATATCTGCCCATTATTCTTTTCTAAATTATTCAAGCTCTGTCAAGGTGTTTGAGGGATCATGGCTGGACAGCAATTTTCAAGTATTGCCGTATATTTAAGTAAAAACTGTAACTCAGCCACTCACGAACATTCACTGTCATAACATTGTGTTGTTATTTATTGACCGGCTGAAAGGTGAATTCCTCCCAGTGTCTGGTGTAAAGCAGACTGAAGCAGGTATTCGTCTAGGATTTTGCCTGTGCTTAGCTCCATCCGGTTTCTTTTTAGGCCATGGCTGCTGATCCACCTTTTTCGAGTTGGGGATCTTTAGTCAGCTTCCCGAAGATTCTGCATGTGTTTTCTCTACTTTACGCACAGAGAACAGGATACTCGGGCGAATAGTGCTCGTTTAATAAAGTTAGATCAAGCTGAATCAACGTCTGCAATAGCTCACATAATGATCCCAGGATAATACCAGAGTATAACATTACTGTAAGACAAAAACACCACCGCATTCAATCGTGAATGATAATTCTTTTAAGTTTTACCCATAGTAAATCAACTATTTGATCTTAATTAGTTGCACTTAGATCTTGCGTTACAGTGTTGTGTCGAAGTAGCCTACAGTGTTGTTTTGAATGATGCACAGTGAGCAAATTTTAGAGCAGATGGTGTTAAGCTGTAGCATTAGCATAACCTACCTGTGCATTTGCCTAGTGGTTCGCTCGGTTGAGTTTTGGCCACATGAGAGAAAAATGTGCTGGTGTTTTTGTCATCAACAGTGACGTGTTGTGTTGGATTTGCACAAAACATAAGCCTTTACATTTAGGCCAAAAAGTGTATTTTGCAGTATTACTCTAGTGCCTAGGATGCATGTTTTGGAATACTTTGTATTCTGTCATGGTCATTAATGTAGAGTCAATGCAATGGTGTCGCTGTTGTAGTTGAATCTGTGCATGGAATACTTGGAGGGACTTTTTGTTGCATGTATGGGGAACAGAGGAAGGGCTAGTCATTCAAAAATCATGTCAACCATATGTGGCTTATGTGGTTTGTTAAGACAAACTAAATGTAGGCTTGCCTAAACAAAGGGAGTGAATACTTATGCAACAACTATACTTTAGTTATTCAATTTGTATTAATTAGTAAAAAAAAAAAAAAATCACAAACAGTCAAAATAAACTTTTGGTGTCAAGTCAGTTTGCACAGCCACTGCACATCTACATAGGGGTTGAATGCACTGTGCATGACACTAACTCTCTACGTGAGTGACAGTAAGACACGGACCAGATTCACCAAAACAAACCGCTGCAACGTCTATCAATAGTTATACAATGGGTGGGTCTAATCCTGGATGCTGATTGGTTAAAACCGCAATCTAGATATTATCTCCCATTACTTTTAGACTAGCAAATTGGTTTTCAATAGCGGAGATTTGTATAAAACTTGTGATCTGTATCTCTGACATTTGCTAAATTGTTTCTACAGTTGTCCCATAGTAATGAACGTGTAGGGGTCGGGGGTCAGGACGAGACAGACAGGCAGGCTTTACTCAGCATCATTTTTATGGACATATACAAATAAATGTCACTAGAAAACAACTTAAACAAATGCAAAGGCAGCTACTTTGCTGTTATTCTGGCGGCACTGTTTGACGTGACTGTAAGTTAGCCGTTTTTGGCTAGCTAGCAAGCAAGGGATACGAAGGTTGCCAGCCAGTATGGCAATAGAACATTTCAAAACGAACAACTGGGTCGGGTCCATAGATACAGAACAAAAAGACTGAACAACTGGGCAGACTGAACGGCATACACTCAACGTCTCTGGCAACCGAACCGATAGAACAAACAACTAGCCAGCTTGGGTAGCAACCCTAGATTTGTGTCAGGACTTTCATCTTGTGGAAGGATGAAATAGTATGAATAAATTAATCAAAATAAAGTTTAATAACTAAAATATGTCAATCATTATTTGAATATGTTCGTAAAAGTGATGCCCTCGAAGCCGGTGTTTGGCCTAACAACACCCGTGCCAATATATCCTCCAAACACCGGCTTCTCAGGAATTATCACTTAAGTGAGGGGGGGAAAAAAGACCTCACCTGGCCCAAGGTACACTCCAGCTCCCCCAGGAAATCATCATCACTTAGGTCAACAGTTTTATTGTCGATGTCGTAAATCCCAAACTTCAGCTTTTGCACTATTTCAAAGTAGTAATCAATGATGAACTTCTTGGCAAACTTTGGCGCAAGGCAATTCTTTACTTTCTCTGTGCGGCCCACCTACGAACACAAACATTTCAGTCTGTTAGTAATCAAATCATAAACATCCTCACACCCACGTAAAGCTAAATCAACAACATCAGGTGATACTGAATTGGCCCAACATTTCAGATTCTTCCTGGAAACAGGTAATACTCGCTTTAGCCATTCTACAATGCTGAACAGTGAAGCGGAATACTGATGATTCAAGCTAATCAATTATTGCATGATGATGGCTTCGGGGAGAAATCTTTCTTTAGCCTAGTTGGGTTAACATTTTACAATGTCACAATGTTTCTGCCTAGTTGGGTTAACATTTGACAATGTCACAGTGTTTCTGCCTAGTTGGGTTAACATTTTACAATGTCACAGTGTTTCTGCCTAGTTGGGTTAACAATTAACAAATGTCACAGTGTTTCTTGGGCAAACAAGAATCTGTGACTGACCTCGTACCACTGTGACCCAGTAGTGTTCATGAGAAGAATACACAGAGGGTCAGACTTGGAGCCAATGTCCTTGTCCAGAAGATTCTCACAGGAGACAGTCAGCTCCACCTTTGTCACACACTGTGTCGCCATTGGACCCGTCTGTAACACACAGACACAGGAACAGACAGACACACACACACACGTTAGCTGTGAAGAGACAGATGTCCCTAGGCAAAATTAAACATTATCTGTGAGCTACTGTACATACAAGCATCCAAATACATGTTTTTTCTAACTATGTTTGATGTTAGTTTGTTTTTATTACAGATACTTTGCCAACATTAACTGTGAGGCTAGGCAATAAACCTGAGTAGCAAGGGTGTGGACAGCTAAGCTAAATGTTTAACGTTACTATTGTTTTGTCTGTTGACGCACTACAGTAGGAAACATTAGCTATTATATCAATACAGTTGAGTTAAAACTGCAATATGTAACTTTTGGGGAATGTGAATTATAGATCTGTCATTCTCATTGAAAGAAAGTATAAGAAGTGGTAGATATGTTCTATGTGCGTTATTTCTATGCTTCCCGTTCTTAAGTTTCGTTTTTGTGTCTTTTACTTTCGGTTTTGGTTTTGTAAACCAGCTTCAAACAGCTGAAAATACAATATATTTGGTCATTGAAAATAATTTTCACAGCAGTTTAGATGGTACAATGATTCTCTACACTGTCATGACTCTCCTGAAAGTGGATCAAAGGACACATCGGCTAGGCAAAGGTTTGAAGATAGCCAGACCCCTCTCTCCCACACTAGAAAGGAAGGGGAGTTGGGCCGTTTTATGACTTAACAGACGGTCGAAAGAAAGAAAGAAAACTCCTTTGTGTAGAGAAAGACTTTTGCCTAAAAATTGTTATCATGTTTGCAATGGTCAGTGGGGATCTAAAGAATAATCATGTCACATGGTTTATTATTTTGTGATGTCATTAAGAATGGTATAACAACAACTGTATCTCTGAGGGTGTACACATTCTAGTTTTATTTATTTTTTAATTTGAACCTTTATTTTACTAGGCATGTCAGTTAAGAACAAATTCTTATTTAAGGACGACACTGGGCCAATTGTTCGATGCCCTATGGGACTCCCAATCAGGGCCGGTTGTGATAGTCTGGATTCAAAAACCAGGTTGTCTGTAGTCTATAGCACTGAGATGAAGTGCTTTAGACTACAGCGCCACTTGGGAGCCCCTAGTTTGCATATAAATGTTGTATAAAATATATGATTTGGTATGATAATACTTTTCTTCTAAATGAGATAATGGTTTTACATATAAACTTTTGCTCAGTCAATGGCCACGTCCAAGTGAGCCCAGACATTGTGTAGAACGCCCCTTTTCACCTGAACATAAAAGCCTTCGTAACAAAATGTACATTAGACCAGTCAACGTGAAGCGTGAGCTGACCGTTACAAATGGTTAAACTCTTCAGACCAGCCAAAGTGCAGTGTGAGCTGAATATGGCAAAATGGTTTAAACTATAGAAAACATGAGACGGTAGTCCATTCGTTCTAAATGGTGAATCTCTGAAACTCTACGCAAGAAGAAACAACTCCCTAGACCGTAGCATCTGTCTGCAGCTGGCATGTGAAGTAGTCTATAACTTTGACTAAAGACACAAGGAAGGTCTCTTCAAGCGACCATTGGTACATCTGAAGTAGCCGTTCTAACGACCACTCCACTACCAGAGAAGCTCTACGAAGGACATTGTGACCTCTGGTGGACAAACCAGACTTACATCCCTCGATTTCAATAAAGAGAGACGACGATGAAGGACAGCTATGCGTAAATATTTATTGCATTTCTAATCTGAATGAGCGGTGATTAGGGTGCTAAGTATTCGTATTTCCGTGAGCGTAGCTTACAAATGTCCCGATAGTTTAATCTCGGTCTCTTCCTTTCCCTCTCCTTCGGATTCCTCCATCTTTTTATAACCAAACGGTAATGCTTTTTAAGTCCACTAGGGACCTGTATTCATTGTATTACATTAGTGTGTGCTGGTATTCTGTGTTATTATTTATTTAGTTAGTAATTATGCGCATTTTTGTATTGCTGATTCATCAATGAGGTTAGGGTTCTTGCAGATATTAAAGAAAATACGACGTTCAGAATGAGACTGATATGAGGTAATTGATTAATAAGTGACTGTTATTGATATATATATATTCTTGAGTTAATTCGGGAGATGGTATCTCATTAAACAACTTTTTCCGTGGTGCCTCAAATTCCTAATGAGTAAATTGTTACATGATTTATTTTACAGTCATCACATTAATCCAAGTCATGTCACGACAACACTATACATTGCTTGTTTTGTCACAAACTGAAATTAGGCATACTATTAGAATTTGAGCAGGAAATGATGGAGCAATTTCTGCATATTGCATATTTAATCATAATTTCATTCCTAAATGCAGGGACGGACTGTGACCAGATATCAGCCCTGGCATTTCTAACACACTGGACAATTTTTTTCCTCGAGCCCCCACACTGGCCCATTTTGTTTCTTGAGGCCCCCATTATTAGCCAGATAATAACCATTTTGAGCAACAACAAAAAAAATAGTTAGACAGGTTCACTAGGCAGGCGAATGAATCCAGTCCGCCCTGCCCAGACACTTCTGTCCAAATGCAACAATGAGTTAATGCTGCAATCATATCCAAGTGGGAAGGTGGTATTTACCACATAGAATTGGGAAAAATCCACTTGAATGCCCTTCCAACTCGTAATTACTATACTGAACAAAAATATAAAAACGCAGCATGCAACAATTTCAAAGATTTTACTAAATTACAGTTCCTCTAAGGAAATCAGTTAATTTAAATAAATTCATTAGGCCCCAATCTATGGATTTCACATGACTGGGCAGGGGTGCAGCCTTGAGTGGCCCACCCACTTGGCAGCCAGGCCCACCCACTGGGGCGCCAGGACCAGCCAATCACAAAGTGGCTTTATTACAGACAGAAATACTCTTCCAACCCAACCCAAGCTATCTATTAGTATGGTTTTTTAACACAATAATTTTACAAGCATAATAGCTGTACTTTTAGGTGATGAATGACCCAGCTTGGTGGCCATTAGCTAATTGGTGTTTCTCAACGAGTTCAAAGCACGTGAATGCATCTAACTATTATTTACAATTTCACAAATGTAATTACCACCTTCCCACTTGGTTATGAACGCAGCATAAATAAATCAAACTGTAGTTAGGCTAATTGTATGCCAACTAATTGAATAACATAACTAACTAGATATCGGTATTACCTATACAATGTTAGACATACAGTAATCTAATTACAGTTGTGACTAACTTTCCATCCTGGTTTTGGTTTGACATGTGACAGCTGGTTAGCTAGCTAGATGTTTCTCTAGCTAGCTAGCTAGCTAGCTAGCTAGCTAGCTAACGTTCGCTGTTTCTCTTAGCTACTGAAACACAAAACATCACATCACATCACAGTCGGCAATAGCTAAACATAGAAAAGCCAAGCACGGCATTATTTATTAGCTAGTTACTTACCTAAATGAGTTTACTTAACAATACTTAGTGAGTAACTCTGAAGTAATCTGGGGTGCTAATTCGGATCCAGAAGTGTTCCTAAACTGTTCAGTGTCGAATGAACCCTCCGACCCAAACCCCGCCTTGGGTGCGCCCCAGATACACACTTTGCGCAGTGTCGAAACAAAACGGACAGAACAGGGAGGGACTAAACGTTTCTAACGAAACCTTTTCTGTTGCAAAAGTGTTGCTACGGTTTGCAGCGGTGGGCAAATGGTCTGCATATAATCATATATTCTGTTGATCTCAATTATGACTACGGAACCTATGAAGTCCACTACTTGTTTCTAGTCGACACCATAAACCGAGGACGTATTTTTCAAATATGCATTTAAGACCATTCTGGAAAAGCCGTTTTGAACACCGTAACCACCAACGCAATCATTTCGAAGTTGAACAGTTGATACCAGAGAAATCTTGTGGGAAATACAAGTTAAACTGTGTAAAATTGAGCGATCAATCTTAAACACTTTTACAACAACCTGCTTTGAAGCTCGTGTTGTTTCGCAACGTTTTAGCGTATTGCGATCTTGAATGACCCACGTTTGTATCGCATTCTACCTTTTCGAAGCCCTGTCTGTGTGGCTCAGACTTGGAAGTGATCATTCAGCTCTTGACTTGATTAGGGAGAAGGATGGCAGGAGCAACTTTCATTCGATTTGCTGCCCGGACTGTGCTATTGGCACCTGCTTGTAAATCCGTCAAAATCCGAGGATATCATCGGCAATACATGACTACTTTGAGGAGCACTACCTCAACTATAAACGTAAATAAACCTCCATTTACTTCTGACACTGTCATCGGTCCAGTTTCTCCTGAATTGCTTATATGAAAGTGTTACCTGCGACCTGGTAGAATAGAACCAGAGTGGTAGGCTATTTGTTGGAAGTATCTGACTATGTAAAACGTACAGTAACTAGATAAACTAGCCTGATCTGAATGGATGTAGGTAAAAGGTCAGTAGGGAAGGTACGGTATTCTTATGTGATGTGATTATCTTTGCACATTGTTTAACATTTGTTCAGTATCACTATTGAAAGGACAATAGGATGCACGATACATAATAAACATGTCAATATACATTACATTTGACAATATTGACAAATGGTTATTATCATTATTATCGTTGTGTTCATTTGATATTACTTGAGTACAATAAATTGTTCTCCCCTGCAAAGCATAGACAGGTTCCAAGACAAATAACAACAGTGTTTCTTGAATAAACCGGCTAAGGGGCCTACTGCTTTGATTATATATTCCTTGTGTCCTCTCTCCTCGCCTCCTTCTAAAAACCCATTGGATGAGAAAGACAGAGGTCCCACCCCTCTGACCTTCTCCTCCAATGGGTTTTTAGGAGGCGCGGAGCGAGGACACAAGGAGTATGAAGTTGAAATTCTCCCTCAGAATTACCCCTCGGCATTTGTTGTGTCTGGTACTTTCGGGACCTGAGCCAATTTGAGAATTTGAATAACAAAATGTCTCAGGCACACCAACAAGTGGATTCCTCACAAGGAAAGGGGGGCGGGGTCTAATATAGACTAGATAGGTAGATAGATACTTTATTGATCCCAGAGGGGACATTTCTTTGTCAAGCAGCTACAACAAAACATAGGGCAGGTGCAAAATACCAGAACGAAAATACACAAAAGACAGATACACGATACATGATACATAGTATGATGTAACTAGCCAGCGAGGTAACTGTGGTGCAATCTTCGATATAGGCCTGGTCTACCTACTTTGCATATAAGGTCTCGTGAAGCACTCTTTAGTCATATCTAGTTTTATCAGTTTGTGACTGACATTGACTAGTGTTTTATGACTTTAACTCAATTACCTCTGTCTCTCTCACTCTCTGGTGCAGGGTGGAAGAGCTGCATTCCTGCTTACCTTACCAGCACTATCTTATCTAGGCCTGGAAGCCTACAGGAGGGTGCAGAGTGCGACTGTGGTCCATGCTCTGGAAAAAGGTACACACCACCAGAAAATAGGTCATTCAGAAGGGTTTTTAATTATATGCAATATCAAAATGATCTGAAAGGGAGACGACTATTGAATCCGACATTCAAATTAGGAGTTTTCAAATCCTGATTAAACATGCAAATGTGTGATTTTGGATCCAGTTTCTCTATCCAATGGTACCTCTATTTTGCATTTTAGCTGAAGAGGTTGTGGAGCAAGCAGACTATCTGTACAGCTGTGGGGAGACAGAGAAACTCTACCAGCTTCTGCTACAGTATAAGGACAGGTAGGTCTACAGTATGTTGTTTACATGTCAAGGCATGTGTATAAGACAGACAAACAGAATGGTAGTATGTATTGATTGGGTTTGGCTGGGATCCAGAACGACAGTCCCAGTCAGGTTGTCTCACTGTTTAGGCATCAGTTTGGGGTCTTTGAACTAAGGAGTAAAAAGCTGGGACAAAGCTACTGTACAGTACCATTCAAGAACTCAGCAATCGAGGTCAAGTGACTTAATCCGTAAGACAACAACACTGAATGCCCTCCAAATACCGTTAAAATGTTTTTCTGTACCACTAGATCCTACTGACCAGTCAGCAATTACATTTCTGGAAATAAAATATTTGTGTGTGTCCAGTGATGATGCTGAGTTCCTGTGGAGGCTGGCGCGGGCATCTCGTGACTTCTCCCTCCTCGCTCACATTGCTGCTGAAGAGAAGAAGAGGCTGACCTTTGAGGCATTTGAATACAGCAAGAAGGCCCTGGAGAAAAATGAGGCCTGCTTCGCGGCACACAAAGTAATAAAGCCTATGGTTTCTTCTCATTGAATCTCTGGAGAGAACCTACTACACTACACTATAACTGCTGTGAAACTAAGCTAAATCATGGTTTTGATCAGGTTAATTTGTCTGCATAATTTTGGGGCTACGGTAATAAGATCCGGTCTTATTATCGTACTTATTACAAGTCCGGTCGAGGCAAACATTCTAAAACAGAGCTTTGGTGAAAGGTGGTCATGTGAAAATGAAAACCCTAATAGCACCAGAGGCAAAAAAAAAAAAAAGCCAATAGCACAGTGGGAAAAAACCATGTCTAAATGTCTCAATGGGCTGCTGGTTAAAAATCGAATTGTTCTTTGAGTCTCAAGATTATATAGTCATTCTGAACTACGTATACATGCAACAGTACAGACAGTTGGTTGAAAGGAAACTGATACAACTTTCAATTGAACAGTGAAACATTTGCTACTTCGTCATGTTTTCTGGTACAGAGAGGGAAATTCACCAAGTGCATGGTTGGATTGTCTGTTTCTGAGGCCTAGAATTCTGTGTTCTGACCTCTGATAATGGAAAACACTCGTAGATCTATAAAATACTTCAGACTGCTTTTAAGTTGTGTAAGCAATTACGTAGGCTAATCATTTTATGATTATAAGCAGAAGTATGTGAGGATACGGACATTAATCTCGGTCGTTGTTTAGGCATCCTGGTCGGCCCCCACGGTATTTATGTGGGTACTCTAATTTTTCTAATTCTCTCTCTCTCTTGGTTAGTGGTATGCAGTGTGCCTCAGTGACATAGGCGATTACGAGGGGGTCAAAGTAAAAATAGGAAATTCTTACATCATTAAAGAACATTTAGAGGTATGTGTTTTTTAATAATTTACAGTATGTCATATCATATGATTATTAATTAAAATAGCGGCATCGTTTCTAAAATAGTGTTTCTTCCATAGAGGGCCATCGAGCTAAATCCAAAAGATGCCACATCCATCCATATCTTGGGTTATTGGTGAGTTATATACTGAGTATACAAAACATTAAGAACTCATTGCTCTTTCCATGACATAGACTGACCAGGTGAAAGCTATGATCCCTTATTTATGTTAAATCCACTTCAATCAGTGTAGATGAAGGGGAGGAGACCGGTTAAAGAAGGATTTTTAAACCTTGAGACAATTGAGACATGGATTGTGTATGTGTGCCATTCAGAGGGTGAATGGGCAAGACAAAAAATGTAAGTGCTTTTGAACAGGGTATGGTAGTATGTGCTAGGCGCACCGGTTTGTGTCAAGAATTGTTTTTTTTTTCACCCTCAACAGCTTCCAGTGTGTATCAAGAATGGTCCACCACCCAAAGGACATCCAGCCAACTTGACACAACTGTGGGAAGCATTTGAGTTAACATGGGCCAGCATCCCTGTGGAACGCTTTCGACACCTTTTAGTCCATGCCCCGACGAATTGAAGCTGTTCTGAGTGCAAAAGGGGGTCTATATTAGGAAGGTGTTCCTAATGTTTGATATACTCAGTGTAGGTTATTTAGTATGGAAATTACTGTTATTTCTTAGACAAGTGTATAAAGATACCCAGCCTGTTGTGCCGGAGTCTGGGGTAGCGGTCTAAGTTCCCGAGTCCAGACCACACATGCCACCAGGGCAACAGGGTTTTCATGGGTTCGAGGCCCAGGTATCTATCTATCTATATATCTATGCTGTACCTTCTGTTTATCTTCCAATCTTTAATTATTTGTGTTCTGTCTAAAACAATATCAAAATACCTACTGACACAGCCCGCTTTCTCTTTTAGGTGTTTTGCCTTCGCTGAGTTGGCGTGGTATCAACGTAAAGTGGCAGCCATGATCTTCGCCTCTCCTCCCACTGCCACATACGAAGAGGTGTGTTACGTCCTAAATGGCACCCTATCCCCTATAAACAGTGAGCTCCAAAAGTATTGGGACAGTGACATGTCATTGCTGAAAATGTGTCACTGTCAATGAGTGCAAACTTGAACGTTGAGAAAATTCTGTGCAACTTCCAGCGCGGGTTTAAGTTACAATTTTTAACAGTGGCCAAGTAGGCTACTGTGGCTATTTGATCATAACGTAGGCCTACCAGAGTGACAATGGAGAAAAACGCATCCCATAACATTTTAACATGGGAACAACCACTCCACCATTGTTGACTAGAAAAACTGGGCTAATAACTCACTAACTAGCAAAGAATATGAACAAATGCGCACGTGGCTACATGCAGCTCTCACTGATCTCAAAACAAGCGTATCTACACATGACCGCTCATACTGTAGCCTAAACACAGTCCAGTACAAAGTCAATGGCACAGATCCATATATGGCAATGGCTATTTGCATATAGACCTACTTCAGCTTTGATTGGTTATGGCGCCAGTCTGTGTAGAATACGGGTCCGAGTTGTGCCTGTCAATGCAATAGTATCCTACTCCAATGCGCTCTGCCTACAATAATCTATTGCATAGTTTTGCATTAGAAATCTTGCACAGTTTGTTTTGTTTCGGTATATTACATTGAAAGTGGCTATTATTGCGTTGATTCGTTCACAATTGCCACAGTAGAGCAAAGCGTTGATAGTGTTAACTATGGAAAGTTGAGTGAAATTCAATATCGTGCTCCTCTTTGCTGGCTCATATTTATTCTGTGAGGCCGTCTGAGGTGAGCTGTGTAGTAGAGGGAACATTGGACTGTCCAAATACTTTTGACCAGGCTATACGGGTACTAGTCAAAAGAAATGTACTATATAGGTGACAGGGTGCCATTTGGGACAGATGCGTGATGTCATACTTTTTTATTTTTACCCCCAGTTTTTTGTAGATGAAAAGTACAAGATATTTGACTGTAAAATGTAAGGCATCATGTATGACTATACTTTTTGTTTCACCTCAGGCTTTGGCGTTCTTCCTGAAAGCTGAAGAAGGTTTGTTGTGCTAAATGCAAACTTCTAACACAATACAAAGATAAACCACAGCCTGTCGTTTCCAATAGGAATAAATTAGTCATAGTAGGCAGAATAAGCAAGGAGGGGGGCAGAACAAAGCATGAGCTAGCGAGATCCTATTGGCACATTCTAGCATGTTTTTCAGTTATGGAACGCCTACTCCGATGTGTGCAATAACCCAATTCGCCCCTTGCACTCCTAAACAATGTAATTTTTCAAACGGTCAAATCTACCAAACGTATTCCACTCTGTTCTTAACAGATTTTAGTTTTGGGAAAAGAAACTGTATTGAAATCAGATGCTTAATCGCTGAGAGAATTAGCATAATCTCTGCAAAAATCTCCCGCTCCAACTTTTCCCACTGCCGGCCACTGGGCTTCCTCTCATCACCATATTTGGTAGTGAGTGGAAATGCCAACCGGATGTTTCACACTTATACTTTCTGTGAAATATCTGGCTCATTGTTCTGTGTTTCTAAAGCCACATTTGATGCAATACAAGTCAACGTTTTATCTCGTTTGATCATCTTTCCATAGTGGACCCCAGCTTCTACAGTAAGAATCTGCTTATGCTGGGAAAGTCCTACATGGCTTTGAAAGACCAAGGGAATGCTGTGCTCTGGCTGATAAAGGCACGGGACTACCCTCCTCATACTGAAGAAGACAAGGAGGTAAAATACAATACTGTGTGGGCCGGTTTCCTGGATATTTATTTAACCTGGTTTTGTAAATTCTTAATTGAAAGTGTGTTTTAGTCCAGGACCGCTTAACCTGTGTTAAGAAACCGGCACTATAACTGTTACCTGTAATTTATGGAACATTCACGTGCTTGTCGGAAGTGGGAAACTTCCCAGTAAGAAAGTTGCAAGTCTGACATTATGTTCAAGGGCCTTTGAAGTCGGAAAAATTATGCAACCAATAATATTTCAGCTAGCTAGATAATCAAGTGAAACTGCCCAGTCGGAACTCCGAACTTCCGATAACTCCCACAGCACGTGAACGCACCATTATCACAGTATACTCTGATTGGATAGGAGCTCATTTGTTTATTTCCTGTTCTCCATAGGTCCATAAAGAAGCCCTTCAGCTTCTGAAGAAGCTCGGTGCATAAGATGACCTAGTCACACAGGGCTAGAGGGCATTGTGTTGATAATAGGTGTAGGTCTGTGTCAATTTTTGTTCCCAACGCAAGAGTGTGGATATAGGATATACTGTACGGCCTTAACAGGAAATTATACATGCCTGTGATTTAACTTTAAATGAATGCTGTTTTAATTTAATATGCTTATGAAGTCTGTAGTGATAGCTTGGCATTGTAACATTCAGGCAGGCGACTTATGGTCTTTGTAAATAGAAAGTAGAATGGGTGTCGGAATTTAAAATCCCAATATGCAGTCAATGAATGGGATCCAATGTGTTCCATGCAAATATTAACATTAGTCAGTGGTGGTCAATTCATTGTTGAAATGGCAGTTGAGGTGAAATGGTATTCAGTCCCAACCATGGCCTTAAACTATGCAGTTTCACTCCCAATTATTATAATGAATTCAAACTCAGTTATAAAGATGGTCAGATATATTTATTAAATATGGTTCTTTCCACAGGCAAGATCCAACCAAAAAAAATAAATGTTTATAACATAAAAATAGGCGACAGGTTTTTGTGAATCCTGAGCAGAAGGCCTCAGACACCCCCACGTCTCTCAAAACAGAAAAGCATGAGGGGCAGGGGTTTATTTCTTTCTCATACCTCCATCTTCTATTCATTCATTAACATGGGTAAAAGCAGATCAAAAATTAATTTTCTACACACAGTCTCAGGTAGGGGGCACTCTGTACAGTGTAGTATTAGGTGTTTTACAGTGCATCTACATCGATATGTTACAGTTCATCTCTGATATGAATGAGGCGTCACAGAGCCTGTCTCTCGATGTTGGTGAGGCTCTGAAGGATAATTATTAAGTACTTAACATTTTGACTTCATTTTCATATACAATTGATTTCTTTGATTATGGATTTGTTCAAAAGGAAGCATGTTGTCATTATGTGGCGGGTTGATTTCCTTCTGTCATTTGTACAAGGGTAGTTACATGCTCCTTTTCCTCCATTTCTCACCAATAGGAAGTGGATAGATGTTATAAACACTCATGACTAACTTTACCATGAACCCCTAACTTTAATCTAAATGATGGTTTGCACTGCAGTGGTCAGAAGCAGAATTCAACACATACTGCTTTGTCGCCACAGCTGATGGGCTAGGGCTTGTCCCTCCCTCACCAGACAATCTAAACAAAAGAAGCACCAGAGTTGTTAGAGATTTCACATTTCAAGAGAGAAAAATGTCAAAAAAAAGAAAAGAAAAAGAAAACGGGCAGCCTAAAGCTTCAAGGTTGGCATGGCCGGTCATGCTTTGCTGACATACTAATAGAACTTGGACTGGCATAGGGTGGGGTTTGCACTGTAGAAGGTTACCACAGGCTATTCTATTTGACCGGTGATGGCACAATCCTACACAATAGCTCAAGGGAGTTGGAGCACCTATGTATCCTTGCACAGAGACAATGCAAATGGCCTTGTTTGGTTTCAAGGGGGGGGGGGGGGGGTGATATACACTGCGTAACACTAACAATCATTGTCCCTTCCGAAGGCTGCTCAGTTACTTAGCTGCTAAGTCTAAGAGTAAGAAAAAGGTCACTCGCTGATTTTTCATTCATTTCATGGTAAGGAAACACTTTACTGCATTTTTGTACATCTTTTGTTGAATGCATGAACTTCCAAGACGCACGCATTCAATTAGTGGGTAGCAACTAGCACTAGGAAGCACTTCTGGCGTTGAGATTTAAGTTGTATGCATGTGACATACAGATAAATATCTTTAGCAGGAAAAGTCAAGTAACTAATCAATTTACTATTGAGTGTGTGGTGCGCTAAGAGCCACGGGATACATCCATAACTAAATGTCTTATTTAAATTTTACGTTTTATTTCTCCATGAGTAGCAACTGCTTTGCTTCGGATGAACATACAGCATTTGAGACAAAGGCTATATAATCTCTCTCAAAAAGACAAGAAAATAGAACATTACTCAATAAATTAAATAGGCAGGTAAATTATGTTGTAGCAAGAAGAGGAGCAAGGTTCAGAGCCATGGCTTGAGAGCAAAGATTTGACTGCCAGTGATAAACCTGCCACTGCAGCCTGGGAGCCCCCAACCCCAAACCAGCTGGATCCCACCACAGCCATCAGTCAGTCACAACAGGTCTCTTTCAGAGCCGGTGCACACAAACAGCCAGTAACAAGCACCCATAGAGGTCCTAGAATTCTAAATTATAGGATCTCTATGCAAGTTCCATTCTATCAGGCAACTGCATAATAAAAAATAAAATGGGTCCCATTAACTCATTCATAAAATGGCACCACTGATTTGATCCATGTCCTCTTCTGAAGCAACAAACCTGTGTAGGCTACACACCACCATGAAGTACAAACTAATGGTTGTTCTCCTTGAGTCAGGTTCTCACAAATCTTGACAGTGAAGGCTGTCGGTTCTTGAGCCCAGAAAAGTCATTTTACACATATTCCGAGGTACAAGACTGGATAATCTCATGTGAAGGTGCCATCCTCTCATCCAGACTTTAAAGGCCCAGTGCCGTGAAAAACTTGATTTTCCTTTTTGTTTATGATAGATAGAGAGATAGAGATATATATTTCCACACTATGAGGTTGGAATAATACTGAACATTTTGAAAATGATAATGCCCTTTTAGCGTAAGATCTGTTTGGAAAGACCGCCTGAAATTTCAGCCCGTTTTGGTGGGAGGGTTTCGGCATTCCATGGTGACGTTCCAAACCTCTCTGCCAATAACAGCTCATTTACAGTTTTCCCCCTCCCATCTCAAACTACGCCCAGATAGTCCTAGCTAAAATTGCTCTTTGCTAAAAAGCTATTAGTTTATTTTTTACCATTTTAATTTAAAACAATAAATCACAGTAAGGTACTTATTTGTTACCCAGAAATGATTTTATATAGATGCATTGGACTTTTAATCCAGATGGTCACCATACACCCATCTCTTGGTGCAGAGTTGGGTGTATGGAGGGGAGGGGGCTCAAGTCAGGGCTAATGAATACTGGTTTTTTTATTCAATGACAACAATACTGACTGGCTGATGGGTAGCTGGCTTCAGTTGATAGGAGTGGATGTGCACTTGGGGTTGGAGGCAGTCTCCCTCTTTTCTGGAGGCAGCCATGCAAGCGCAGCACAATCACAACTACAGGTCAAAAAAACCCAGGCACCAGACCAAACACTACAATCACCCTTAAAAGCTCTATAAAACTAGAGCCATAAGTTATGGTTCAACTATAAAATCCTCTCTACGTTTTCAGTCTCCTTTTAAAAACCAGCCAAAAAGGGGAAAAACATTTTTAAAAATCATATATAGATTTTTTTCAGTTTTTAAAAGCGGAAATGCTTGCATATTTTATGGGGTATAATATAAGTGGGATAGCTAAAATGTAGTTGTGAATCAAGATTTGGTTTTTAAAATGACAAAATAGCTTATGTACATTGGTAGTTATCTGTGCAATGTTTCATTTTTTGTTGTTTTACATGGCTGGATATACTCTGGTATAGAGAGAGATGTCTTTCTCTACTCTTGGCCAAATCCTTCCGTTTCCTCGATGGCAAAGAGCAGCTTCTCCTTCAGCTGTTCAAAGCTTTTGTACGGGGGCAAGTCCAGCCTGTTAAAGCTAAAGAAAATAAGCAAAAATAATGTAATTGAGTACGGAGGTGAAACAAGAAACAGTCATTTAGTATGGAGGCGAAACAAGAAACAGTCATTTAGTACGGAGGCGAAACAAGAAACAGTTTAGTACGGAGGCGAAACAAGAAACAGTCATTTAGTACGGAGGCATTATTTACACAACACATTATTTGACATTGAAACATCATAATTCATTGATTTGATTGACAAGCAGGATGTTGCTGTGGTAACGGACCACTCACCAAGTGTGACTCCGAGGGAGCCAAGTGTCTTTTCCGACCTTCTCAATGCAGAACTTCTGAGGCCCGTTACTACCTACAGACACAAAGATGAGGTGAACAAAATAAATCAAAGCAAATATCTGCCAACTAAATATCCCTTTCCTCAGTACTACCTACGTTTTCCACAGAAGAGGGTAATTAAGTCTAGGACAAGTAAGCCTTCTCCGAGCCACATAGATAAATCTTGACTAATTGTTCAACTCCAGAACAGTAGACGTGGAGGTTAGTCGTCGTGTGTGTGAGTGAGTGACTAACCCATGAGCTCAGCGAAGCCCCCTAGAGGCAGTCTACAGGTCCCCGTAACAAATTGCATGAGTCTCAGACGCACCTCGTTGTCCACCTCCTTCACCAGCTGTACACACACACACACACACACACACACACAGAGAGGGAGCCGTAGACAGCAGATTAACACAACATATACCCCACCTGTACAGAAACATATGGGAATACAGGAGGGTGTCCAAATCACTAAGGATATAAAATGGTCCACACACACAAGCACACAGTCGTGAAGAACCCATTTCAGGAGGTTGAAAACGTTTAGCAAAAAGTTCTACAGCTGCACCGTTGAGAGCATCTTGACTGGCTGCATCACTGCTTGGCATGGCAACAGCTCCACCCTCGATCGCATGGCGCTACGGAGGGTGGTGCGGACGGCCCAGTACATCACTGGGGCCGAGCTCCCTGCCATGCAGGACCTCTATATCAGGTGGTGTGAAATGAAGGCCCAGAAAATTGTTAAAAGATCCCAGCCACCCAAGCCATAGACTGTGCTCTATGCTCCCACACAGCAAGCGGTACCGGAGCATCAAGTCTGACACCAACAGGCTCCTGAACAGCTTCTACCCCCAAGCCATAAGACTGCTAAATAGCCAACTAAATGGCTACATGGACTATCTGAGTTGACCTTGGATTATATTTTCAGACTCTCTATACACACACACACACACACACTCACTGGGCCCTACACACTCACGCACAATGACACTCCAGCACACACACATTTATACTGACTCTACCTATACGCTGCTGCTACTCTGTTTATCATATATCCTGATGCCAAGTCACTTTACACCTATATGTACATATTTACCCCTATCCCTCCAGTATCCCTGCACATTGTAATGATGGTATTGGAACGGATCCTGTATATAGTCTGCTTACTTTTTTGTGTTCTTATTGCTTATTTTTTGTTTTAGTATTAGGTTGTTATTGATTACTGCATTGTTGGATTTAGAGCTGGCAAGAAAGGCATTTCACTGTACTTATGCATGTGACATTGAAACTGAATGGAGAGGCAGTCGCGGAGATTGAACCCACAACCTTTGGGGCTCTGATGTACCTACCTGCCAGAACCAGATGATCTGCTTACTGTTCCTGGTGTAGTGGCGATACACAGTGTTTCTCTGCCAATCCTGTAGGTCCACCTCCTGCATGCCACATAGCATCACCTCCAGCTCCTTCTCATCAAAGTACTGGAGCCACTGCAGAGGCACCACCTCGTTGAAGCCGTCCAGGAAGGCTTTGGTCTGGCCCTCCACGCCGCGGGAGAACCGCCACTCTGCCATCAACCTGTAGGAAACAGGGTGTAGTGACAGTTAGGGTCTCATCTTTATAATCATAAGCAGCCTTTGGTATTATCATAGTAAGGAATGCAAAGATCAGAAATATTTAGCTAGTATATCGGGCCAGTTTCTAGGACACAGATCTAGCCCAGTCCTAGATTCAAAAGCATGTTCAATGGAGAATCTCTACTGCAAGTACCCTTAAGCTAAAAAAAAAAAAAAAAAGCCATTATAATACAGCAGTAAGAATAGCAAAATGAGGATGTACATCACAAATAATCTTAATCTATCTGCGTCTCCGTGAACAAGCTGCTCTGTGATTGGTCCATCGCTCGGCGCCTCCTCCTTCCTTACCCGATGTACTCCTCCTTGTTCTCCTCAGTCACAAGGAGGTCGCTTCCGTCAGGCTTCAGGTCATGTGACGTGATCTTCCCCAGGATCTCCATGTCCACAGAGAAGTACATCTCTAGACTACACTCCTCGATGTTGTTATCCCTGTTATGAAGGAAAAACATATTATCCATCCATCCATCCATCCATCCATCCATCCATCCATCCATCCATCCATCCATCCATCCATCCATCCATCCATCCATCCATCCATCCATCCATCCATCCATCCATCCATTTACATACATACATTTAAATTCCTGAAATGTAATCCTAGTAAAAATTCCCTGTCTTAGGTCAGTTAGGATCACCACTTTATTTAAAGAATGCGAAATGTCAGACTAATAGTAGAAATAATTATTTCAGCTTTTATTTCTTTCATCACATTCCCAGTGGATCATAAGTTTACATACACTCAATTAGTATTTGGTAGCATTGCCTTTAAATTGTTTAACTTGGGTCAAACGTTTTGGGTAGCCTTCCACAAACTTCCCACAATACGTTGGGTGAATTTTGGCCCATTCC
The DNA here is from genome assembly GCA_023634145.1 of Thymallus thymallus. Classification (NCBI taxonomy): domain Eukaryota; kingdom Metazoa; phylum Chordata; class Actinopteri; order Salmoniformes; family Salmonidae; genus Thymallus; species Thymallus thymallus. The sequence goes on from CM042418.1 coordinate 5,080,235, forward strand.
TCCTGACAGAACTGGTATAACTGAGTCAGGTTTGTAGGCCTCCTTGCTCGCACACGCTTTTTCAGTTCTGCCCACACATTTTCTAATACCACTCGAATACCTTGACTTTGTTGTCCTTAAGCCATTTTGCCACAACTTTGGAAGTATGCTTGGGGTCATTGTCCATTTGGAAGACCCATTTGCGACCAAGCTTTAACTTCCTGACTGATGTCTTGAGATGTTGCTTCAATATATTCAGATAATTTTCCTTCCTCATGATGCCATCTATTTTGTGAAGTGCACCAGACCCTCCTTCAGCAAAGCACCCCAACAACATGATGCTGCCAACCCTGTGCTTCACGGTTGGGATGGTGTTCTTCAGCTTGCAAGCCTCCCCCTTTTTCCTCCAAACATAAAACAGTTCTGTTTTTGTTTCATCAGACAGAGGACATTTCTCCAAAAAGTACAATCTTTGTCCCCATGTGCAGTTGCAAACCGTAGTCTGGCTTTTTAATGGCGGTTTTGGAGCAGTGGCTTCTTCCTTGCTGAGCTTCCTTTCAGGTTATGTCGATATAGGACTTGTTTTACTGTGGATATATATACTTTTGTCCCCGTTTCCTCCAGCATCTTCACAAGGTCCTTTGCTGTTGTTCTGGGATTGATTTGCACTTTTCGCACCAAAGTACGTTCATCTCTAGGAGACAGAACGAGTCTCCTTCCTGAGCGGTATGATGGCTGCGTGGTCCCATGGTGTTTATACTTGCGTACTATTGTTAGTACAGATGAACGTGGTACCTTCAGGCATTTGGAAATTGCTCCCAAGGATGAACCAGAGTTGTGGAGGTCTACAATTTTTTTCCTGAGGTCTTGGCTGATTTATTTTGATTTTACCATGATGTCGAGCAAAGAGACAGTGAGTTTGAAGGTAGGCCTTGAAATACATCCACAGGTACACCTCCAATTGACTCATTAATTATGTCAATTATCAGAAGCTTCTAAAGCCATGACAATTTCCTGGAGTTTTCCAAGATGTTTAAAAGGCACAGTCAACTTAGTGTATGTAAACTTCTGACCTACTGGAATTGTGATAAAGTGAAATAATCTGTCTAAACAATTGTTGGAAGAATTACTTGTGTCATGCACAAAGTAGATGTTCTAACCAACTTGCCAAAACTATAGTTTGTTAACATGAAATCTGTGGAGTGGTTGAAAAATGAGTTTTAAATTACTTCAACCTAAGTGTATGTAAACTTCCGACTTGAGTTTATTTTTCAGCAAACGTGTAAATATTTGTATGAACATAAGATTCAACAACTGAGACATAAATTGAACAAGTACCACAGATGTGACTAACAGTAATGGAATAATGTGTCCCTGAACAAAGGGGGGGTCAAAACTAACAGTCAGTATCTGCTGTGGCCACCAGCTGCATTAAGTACTGCAGAACATCTCCTCCTCATGGACTGCACCAGATTTGCCACTTCTTGCTGTGAGCACTGATGGAGGAATTGTACTTAGGACGCTAAAGAGAAAGGCCTCTTTAGTGTCCTAAGTTTTCATAACTGTGACCTTAATTGCCTACGGTCTGTAAGCTGTTAGTGTCTTAGTGACCGTTCCAGATGTGCAAGTTCATTAATGTTTATGGTTCATTGAACAAGCATGGAAAACTGTGTTTAACCCCTTTACAATGACGATCTGTGAAGTTATTTAGATTTTTACGAATTATCTAAGCTTAGGTCCAATGTTAACTGAGAAATATATCCCTGGATATGGTGGAGACCACCAGTGTGAAAGCTCTGGACAAACCTAACTAACGTAAAATAAACACCTGAGAGGGGCACCCACATCCGCTAAGGGTAGCTCAGGGCATCTCCAGACTAATGTTGTTATCCCTACACAGGAGAAGATCGCTTAAGGGTTTGGTAGTCAATGGTAAAATGGGTAATCACCTTCCTAATATTGAGTTACACCACCTTTTGCCCTCAGAACAGTCTCAATTCGTCGGGGCATGGACTACGTGTCGAAAGCGTTCCACAGGTATGCTGGCCCGATTTTACTAAAATGCTTCCCACAGTTGTGTCAAGTAGGCTGGATGTCCTTTGGGTGGTGGACCATTCTTGATACACACTGGAAACTGTTGAGCATGAAAAACCCAGCAGCGTTGCAGTTCTTGACACACTAACTGGTGCGCCTGGCACCTTCTACCATACCCCGTTCAAAGCCACTTACATCTTTTGTCTTGTCCATTCACCCTCTAAATGGCACATACACAATCCATGTCTGATTGTCTCAAGGCTTAAAGATCCTTCGTTAACCCGTCTCCTACCCTTCATCTACATTGAAGTGGATTTAACAGGTGACATCAATAAGGGATCACACCTATTCAGTCTATGTCATGGAAAGAATGCCACTTAGCAGATGTTTTTATCCCTGTGGGAATGGAACCCACAACCTAGGATGGGCCAAGATAGCGGCAGGTCAGCCTACCTGATCCAGATCAGAGATTTGTAGAACTCAGGGTCGATGGACTCCAGATCTTTGATGATGAGCTTCTTGTTCAACATGCGTTTATAGAATGGCAGAGAGAAGCCTGTGTCGATAAACTTCCCGTGGAAGAGCGCCTGTGGACAAGAGAGAGACCAGGAATGTTCACAGAATTCTGCCGGAAGGAGTGTTTGTGTATGCTAAGACTATGTACACGAGTGTATTTAAACATGCGTGTGCTGTTACCATGGCTATGAATCGCCCTATAAAGCAGAAGTAAGAGAGGTGGTCAGGGTTGATGGTGGAGGCTGGGTTTATCTGCAGACAGTAGTTACTCTTGCCAGCGTACTCAAAGAGGCAGTACATGGGGTTGAGCACCTCGTGGGATAACAGGAAGAACCACTCTCTGTGGGGGAGGAGAGAGAGAGAGAGAGAGAGAGAGAGAGAGAGAGAGAGAGAGAGAGAGAGAGAGAGAGAGAGAGAGAAGACTGGCAATGAAAACATGTCATTTTACTATGCATGTTTCTTTCAACAACAATTAATTGGAATAATCTTACTGACAAGCATATGCTTGCACAAATGAACTAGAAAGACAAATGCGATGTGTGTGGTTGTGACGGACCTGGCCAGGCCACCGTAGTCCAGTCCCTCTTCTCCTCTGAAGATTACGTACAGTCTCCTTCTCAAGTCGTAAGGTTTCAGGGCCATGATCTGGAAACACAAATACTTGCGTTAGCCTACAGAGAACTGGTCACTGTAAAAATGTTTTATCCAGAGTGAAATGTGGTTTGCAGGCAGGGGTAACATAGTCCATACAGAAAAGTTAACAGATAACACAAACTACGTAAAAAAAAAACAAATAACATCATGCTGCAACTTATCACTTGTAATAATACAATTGTCTCACTTTGAGTTGCACAAATGATATACAGTCAATGAGGAACAATGTGACATGCCATAAGGAACTGAACTGTGTGTTTCTGTTTGTGTGTGTCCTGTACATTATGCTCTAACAACCAGTTACACAGAGGGAGGTCAACTATCTTACTTGTTGGAAAGAGTCTTCGAACAACGTCTGCCTAGACACGGTGATCTTAACATGGCTGGGTAGTGCGTTGGACTGGAGAAAGAAAGGAAAAAGTGGCCGTGAAATCAAAAGTGACTGGAATGTGCAAAACAACCATCCCTTCATCCAAACAAAAGAAGAAGTAAAAAATAATAATACAAAAATAATAATAATAGGGATAGCAATATTACCTGGCACAGGTAACGGAAGTGTGCTAGTTTCCACCTGAAGCTGCGCTCGTACGCTATCTGTGGGCCTTTGGTGCTGAGGAGGGAGTGGCAGAGGTTAGAGGTCAAGGGGCACAGTAACATGATGTAACTAATCATCGTCATGTGACCACAAGCATTGTTTGATGAACCCATAATGAACTGGAAAAATATCTAATAGATCTAGATCAAATAGATCTTAAACAATTCAGAGATGTTGGTGGTTTTCTTGAGTATGTAAATTAAACAATAACTACAAGCAAAGAGGTTTGCTGCTCATTGCCTCACAAGACACTAACTAATGACTGTTTAAGAGCAGCAGCTGCTAAAACAGAACTTAAAAAGGCCCAGTCTGTGATACGTACAGCCCCCCGAAAAAACAAGAGTTCAGTCCACTACTTACACAGAGGACTTCCCTGTGCGCGGATCACTGAAGGTGGTGGTCCGGGTGTTGTGATCTACGAAGTAGCGGACGCCCTCCCGTGTGTACCGGATCTCCCAACCCTGAGGAAGAGGGTCCTCATTCTGTAGCCTGGGGGGGTGTGGGTGAGTGATTGAGGCAGGCAGAGCGAGAGAGGCAGAGAGGCAGAGAGAGTTCATTCAAGAAAGGAGATACTACTAAATGTGTTTTTGTTGGATACTTATCAGATCAATATGGCAGGACATGGAGTTGCCACAGAGCTAGCTGTTCTCACCCTTGTGTGCGGGGATCTTCCCACTGTGTTGTCTTGGTGCTATGGTTGACAAAGTACACCCGGTCGTTGGAGTCCACACGTCGCTCTGGGGGGGAACACAGGAGAGATGAGGAACAACGACAACAGACAAGACTGCAAATAGTGTTCCAAAAGGATTGGTTTGACAGAAAGAGTCCAAATACGCATGAAAAATACACAAGATAATTTTAGTATCAATCCTGTACATCTGGCCACAAACCAAGACAAGATAAACCATCATGAGCCAACCTCACATAACCTCATTGCAGATCAAATAGCGGACACAGTGGGTTCTGATTTGAGAACAAAGTCAGAACAGCATCAGCACAACTTCAGAACTGAACTTACCCCAACCAGGAGGTAGCGGGCCCAGAGGGTCGTTTTCTGCCGACATCATTGAAGCCTGGAGGAAGCGTGGAATGGAGATCATGTACATGTCCATACAGCACCGATAGGGAGAAGAAACAAAGAGAAAGTAGTCAGATTGAGATGATATTCCAACTAAAGTGAGTAAACACATACAGTATAAAGCTGACTGACTGACAGAGCAGCTAGCTAGTCTGCTATCATCAAAATGCTGACTACATCAGATCCCTCCATGGTAGTCAGTCAGTGTAGTGTGCTAATCATCGTCAGAGCAGATTACAGGATAATTCAAAGGGTTAGGGGAGCCCATTGAAACCCTACTCAAAGGCCAGTACATCAGAGGTGTCAATGGTGGCTATAGGGGCCAAGTCTGAGCGATCACTAACACTGTGAGCACTAGGGGTGGGTATGTCTATAGGTAAGATTAAGATTCACTCATGTCTGTGCCTTTACAAACATTAATCAATGAAAATATTTATTTGATTAATTTTTTTATTAAAAAGACTTGGATATGAACACAAAAGGTGAATATACTAGATTCGTTTTAGATTTTTTTTTAAATGGAGTTTTTCCTGGAGTTCTTCCCTAGCTTCAGACCAGAGGCGTATCCGGTTTGTTTATGCTGATGAGTAATTGGTTGACAATCATTCTGAGAATAAACGGTCAAACGCATTCAATAATTTGATTGGCAGATTAGCGCTAAACTGTTGGCAGGGAACAAGGGTTTATTCAAATGGGCCAGAAAGGTCAATATGAGTACGCAATATGTTACACAGAACCAACATGACTATTTGCTCCTCACAAAACTGAAAATTGTATCTGTTGCATAGAACTGAGAATTTTCTTTCCTCCTTCAGAAAGTATTAACTGAAAATGTTTGTCTCTGGCCTACATGCAATACTCCATCATGTCACAGGGGAAATATGTTTTTTTTTCTCCAATTTAATTAACAATGAAAAGCTGAAATGTCTTGAGTCAATAAGTATTCAACCCCTTTGTTATGGCAAGCCTAAATACGTTCAGGAGTAATAATGTCACAAGTCACATAAGTTGCATGGACTCACTGCGGGCAATAATAGTGTTTAACATGATTTTTGAATGACTACCTAATCTCTGTACCCCCACACATACAATTACCTATCTGTGTGGTCTCTCAATCAAGCAGTGAATTTCAAACACAGGTTCAACCACAAAGACCAGGGAGGTTTTCTAATGCCTCGCAAAGTGCACCTAGTGGTAGATGGGTAAAAATTTTAAAAGCAGACATTGAATATCCCTTTGAGCATGGTGAAGTTACTAATTACACTGTGGACGGTGTATCAATACACCCAGTCACTAAAGATGAAGGCGTTCTTCCCAACTCAGTTGCTGAAGAGGAAGGAAACCACTCAGGGATTTCACCATGAGGCTAATGGTGACTTTAAAACAGTTAAGAGTTTATTGTCTGTGATAGGAAAAAACTGAGGATGGATCAACAACCATGTAGTTACTCCACAATACAAACCTAATTGACAGAGTGAAAAGGAGCCCCTGTATAGAATAAACATATTCCAAAACATGCAATAAAAGGCATATAAGTATCACTGCCAAAAAATGTGGCACAGAAATAAACGTTATATTCTGTTACAGGACTAAGATTGAATCCTACTACACCGGCTCTGACGCTCATCGGATGTGGCAGGGCTTGCAAACTATTATGGACTACAAAGGGAAACCCAGCAGCGAGCTGCCCAGTAACGCAAGACTACCATAAGACCTACATTTATTTTATGCGCGCTTCAAGGCAAGCAACACTGAAGCACGCATGAGAGCACCAGCTGTTCCGAACGACTGTGTGATCACGCTCTCTCCGTAGTCGATATGAGCAAGACCTTTAAACAGGTCAACATTCACATAGACGGATTACCAGGACGTGTAATCAGAGCATGCACGGACCAACTGTCAAGTTTCTTCACTGACATTTCAACCTCTCCCTGACCGAGTCTGTAATACCAATATGTTTCAAGCAGACCCCAAGAGTCCATCATCCCAGAAACCCTAGACCCACTACAATTCGCATACCGCCCCAACAGAGCCACAGATGACGCAATCTCAAAATCGCACTCCTCACTGCAGTTTCCCACCTAGGCAAGAATCAACCGGATCTGCAATTCTGCAAATTGTAACAAATGTGATCTGCAATAAATAAATTTAAACAAAAAAAAAAGTCTTACAAAAGGGTGGTCAGTTAATTGTGGGGGGCGGCACCTGAGGGTTACCAGGGTTATACCAGTTATATAGGGGAAGTTTAGGCGGGTTTTTAGTCAGTCTTGTTTTTCCTTGTAGCATGTTCCAACCTGTGTTCCTGTGTGTTAGCAATAAGTGTTAGCATATTCTCCCGTTTCTGTTCCGTGTGTTTCTACTTGAATGAGTGCGTGTAGTTAGGGCGTGGGCAGTAGCCTATAGCTGCCTGAGTTTAGTTTAGCCTTAATAAAGCGTTGGAAATAACATCTGTGCCTCCGGCTCCTTCTGTACGTCGGACTGAGACGTTACAGTTATATTACAAACAATTTACTGTTATTTAGACAACAAAAATTTGAACAAATTCACTATAATACATTATAAAAAGGAGGACGTTTCGTAAACTAGAAAACAACATTTACCGCGCCCACTGTGTGACGTTGTTGAACCAGGGAATCCGTGTGTCCACCACGACAAATGAGCCTCATTGACTTTGTATGGGTGTTGTTTCTGTGGTGCCGACACGTAATTTCAACTCATTCTGTGCCACCACCACGTAAATCGGGGTTAAGTGGTCGTGTTCATTTCACGTATTTCTGGGAGATCAGGTTGGCAAGAATGCTGTTCATTGATTACAGCTCAGCATTCAACGCCATAGTGTCCACAAAGCTCATCACTAAGCTAAGGACCCTGGGACTAAACAACTCCCTCTGCAACTGGATCCTGGACTTCCTGACGGGCCACCTCCAGGTGGTAAGGGTTGGCAACAACACATCTACCACGCTGATCCTCAACACGGGGGCCCCTCTGGGGTGCGTGCTTAGTCCCCTCCTGTAGTTCCTGTTCACCCACGACTGAAAGGCCAAGCACGACTCAAACACCATCATTAAGTTTGCTGACGACACAACAGTGGTAGACCTGATCACCGACAACGATTTTATACTCTATAGGGAGTGCCAGGACAACAACCTCTCCCTCAACGTAAGCAAGACAAAGGAGCTGATAATGAACTATTCACATCGAGGAGGCTGTAGTGGAGCGGGTCGAGAGTTTCAGGTGTCTTGGTGTCCACATCACCAACAAACTATCATGGTCAGTCGTGAAGAGGGCACGACAATGCCTTTCCTCCCTCAGAAGACTGAAAAGATTTGGCATGGGTAGGGCTGTGGCGGACACGAAATTGTGTCAGCCAGTGATTAGCGTCTCCTGGCTTCCACACATAGCCTCCAAGCCACTGATGCAGACCTTTGGAACATCAACATTTTGAAAAGTCTAATATAATATAGCCTACACCTTCACAATAAATCCATTATTTATTTTTAGACAGGTCTAAAGAAGCATAATATGAAGAACATTTAGTCTATTTCAGAAGAAAAGAATAGCATTCTCTGAGTTGTCCTTATGTTAGGTCCTAATGTGGCTATGACAAATGGCTGTGGTCTACACTAGTTAATTTAGCAGACAAGATTTGCTTACAATTCTGTGGCATTATTTTATAGTATGAAGAATACAATTGAACAAAGCTGAATAAAATTGTCATATTTTCTCCAAACTATTTGAGGGAGTGTGCACGTGGCTATTCTGTGTTGAGCGGTTAACAAAGTAATAGGTACTCCTATATGATTCATTTAGAGATAATGTAACTTTAGTCATTCTACAAACGTTGGGCTATATGTTTTCATTTTTAATACATTGAAAGTCTGCATAATGAGTCTAATGATGAAAAGTTGCTTGAAAGGCATGACCTCCGCTTTGTTTTTTGTGCAGGCTGTACACACTTCAATAGTGTCCCATTCACAATTTGACAAGCACTTCATCCCCTTTTTGGCCATAATGCCCCCTTTACCCTGAGTGTTTCGCAATCCGAAGCGCCTCTCAATCACATGGCTGTCCATCACGTGATCTGGTCTTTCCTCACAGGCTACAAGTGAAGACGGACACATCGGGGACGCAACTGCGCACTTCGATATCCAATTCCGAGATGCATATTGAAGATATTGGAAGAACTGTCCACATTAACTTTTCGTAAGCCAACAAGATAAGTAGGCCTCGGGAACAGCAAAAGCATTAGCCTATGTCAATCTACTATCCCCCATAGTACAAAGGTCGACCTATATAACCTATAAAGGTCGACCTATTCTATTCTGTGCGAGGAAAAAATATTACAAACATAGTCTGGGACAGTTCTGGGGTGCAATAGATCCAAATGAATACAAAATTTTTTACGCAATGTGGCTGACGCAACAGATCAAAACATTTAGCTTAAAATGTTGATAAACTATTAGGATATTTCTTCACATTATAAGCGCAGCAATGCGTACATGGCAGTAGGCTATAAATGCAAAATGTTCCATTAGCGGGAAAGCAAAAGTGACCGCAAACGCGATTATGCATTTAATGCTTTTATTATAAAAAAGGTGCATTTCTATAGTGAAAATTATCTTCCCAAAACTTGAAACTCACGCGCTGCTAATGTATACCAGTTAGGCTCTAAACCCCTTGTAAAGCGGATTAATGTGCTTAATTTTAAGAAGTTATTTGGCCACTTTAGTTGTGATACAAACCTTATCAAAACATATAGGCCTTGGGCTAGGCTACATGAGGTGTACGACTATGATTTTAAAAAGTTGTGGGAAAAAAGGCAGTTTCTTATGCTGGGCATCAATCACAAATCATAATATATAATTCACAAGCGGAAAGCTAATATTGACACCCATCAGACTATTCTTGGGGAATGGACCATTATCATGCAAACTGTCTGGAATCAGACAGGCTATACTCCTGTTGTAAAGATAAACAACGTATTTAATATTAGGAAAGTTGAGAAATAAATAGTAAGCCTAACCTATAGAAAGCTGATGGGATCCTCCTCTTTTTAATAGAGGCCATCACTCGGTTTTCTCACTTAGCCTACAGAAATGTTGCGCAACATGAGCTCATGGGCTCTCATTAAGTGTTTGACTAGATTTTCGATTACATTTGCATTGATGTCAGAGTGATTAGAGGGACAATAGAGTGCTGAGTACCAGGCACTTAGCAAGTTTGGTAGGACACTAATGACCATCAGCAGCATCAGAGCTTGGAGAAGCCTAATAACCTGACTAAACGTTCACATGGAATTTGACTGCCGTCATGACTCGTGACCACCGGGGTGGCAGTAATACGGTCACAACAGTCCTAGGCAAGGGTCACCAGATCCTGACCGCCTGGTATGGCAACTGCTCGGCATCCGACCATAAGGTGCTACAGGGGGTAGTGCGTACGGCCCACTGTTCCTGAGTGGCCTAGTTACAGTTGACTTAAATTCAGGTTGAAAATCTATGGCAAGACATGAAAATGGCTGTCTAGCAATGACCAACAACCAACTTCACAAAGCTTGAAGACTTTTAAAAATAATAATAATGCAAAGTTCTTAGAGACTTATAGCTGTAACCGCTGCCAAAGGTGATTCTATCATGTGTATTGACTCAGGTGTTTGAATACTTATCTAATCAAGATAGTGTTTTATATTTCATAACTTTTTACAAATGTTAGAATTGTTCTTCCACTGACATTTAATAACACTTTGTAAGACAACAAAATGTGGGGAAAGTAAAAGGGGTGTGAATACTTTGAAGGCACTGTAATATTTCATATCAGCCACGTTGTCTGACATAGCCAACGACTGGTTGCTGGGGGCAGGGGTAAGGAGGAAGATGAGGTCCCTACCGAGTAGAGGTATCTCTGGTTGAACTGGTGCATAGCCCCCTGGAGCTGGCTGCGCTGGGACTGCCATGCCTCAAAATTACGCACTGACTCCATGGTGGGCCTCTGCCACGTGGTGGTTCTGGTGTTGTGGTCCACATAGTAGATCCTACCCCTGTCATCCACACGCCTTTCCCAACTGAGAGAGAGTGAGAGAAAGAGCGAGAGAAAAAGAGAGAGAAAGTATATATATTATTATATGCCATTTCGCAGCGATTACGTAAAAAAATGTATGCACGCATGACTGATGGAGAAAGACAAATAGTGAGAGATAAAGAAAGAGGAAAGGGAGAGGGGGAGATAAAGAAAGAGGAAATGGAGAGAGAAAGAAGCCTTACAAGTCCTACTCTAAGGGATCGACAATAAGACATATGGCAGAGAGAAGATCCTCTGTTAAAGTCAACACAGTGCAAATAGTAATCTTACTGACCCCGGCGGGAGGGGCTGTGGTCTTTCCCATGTTGTGGTTTTGGTGTTGTGATCCACATAGTAGGTTCTTCCATGAGGATCCTTCCTCTGCTCCCACCTACAGAGGTATACACAGAGTCACAACACAGGATTACAACACAAACACAGATATTAAAACACATCGACACAGATAAAGCCACAGCAGAAACACACAGTTAAAAATCCAGTGAGACATCACCTACCCAGGGGGCAGGGGGTCTGAAGTGCCTGCGTTGGGGGCCTGTTGTCTGGGCTTGGCCTCGTCTGTTTCTGCCCCACTGGAGCCCACTGCTGCCTCCGCAGTGGGGGTGGAGGAGGCTGGGGCTGCCTGGCCTGAGGCTGAGGTTGGGGCTGAGGAGGAGGAGAAGGGGGGAGCAGCAGCACTGTCATGCTCAGTGGAGGGAGCCTCTGTGGTGGGTTGAGGGGGAGAGGGACCAGGGGTGGAAGTGGAGTCTGGGTCGGTGGCTGGGGCACGGTCAGAGGTGGAAGCGGAGGTGGTTGTGGCTTCGATGCAGTCCTCAGGGCCGTCTGCAGGGGGCAGGGTCTCGTCTGTGAATGTGGAGGGGGCCAGAGCAGCAGCAGAGATTTGACAACAGTTTTTAAAGGTATCATAAACACTATTTGATGAAACATTGAATTTGGCCTTACGGCTATTAGCACATAGAAACACATTGAATAACAGCTAAATACATGGATAAACATAATTTTTTTTACTATCTAAATGGAAGTTTGGAAGAATATATCAGGAAACTACACCCGTTTTTTTTACCCGTTATGTTAAGCAATAAACTATTTCCGTATACTGTATACTTTCATAAATGTTTTAACTGGTACCTGACTACCGTCAGACTAGTCTTGAGGCATGTACAGTGCCTTCGGAAAGTATTCAGACCCCTTTAATTTTTCCACATTTTGTTACGTTACAGCCTTATTCTAAAACGTATTAAAATTGTTAATTTTTTTCTCCTCCTCAATCTACACACAATACCCCTTAATGACAAAGCAAAAACTCGATTCCTCAGTACTTTGTTGAAGCACCTTTGGCAGCGACTACAGCCTCGAGTCTTCTTGGGTTTGATGCTACAAGCTTGGCACATCTGTATTTGGGGAGTATCTGCCATTCTTCTCTGCAGATCCTCTCAAGCTCTGCCATGTTGGATTGGGAGCGTTGCTGCACAGCTATTTTCAGGTCTCTTCAGAGATGTTCGATCACGTTCAAGTCTGGGCCCTGGCTGGGCCATTCAAGGACATTTAGAGACTTGTCCCGAAGCCACTCATGCATTGTCTTAGCTGTGTGCTTAGGGCCGTTGTCCTGTTGGAAGTTGAACCTTCGCCCCAGTCTGAGGTCCTGAGTTCTCTGGAGCAGGTTTTCAATGATCTCTCTGTACTTTGCTCCGTTCATCTTCCCCTCGATCCTGACTAGTCTCCCAGTCCCTGCTGCTTAAAAACATCCCCACAGCATGATGCTGCCACCACCATGCTTCACTGTAGGGATGATGCCAAGTTCTCCAGATGTGACAGTTGGCATTCAGGCCAAAAAGCCGTCTTTAGGTGCCTTTTGGCAACCTCTAAGCGGTCTATCGTGTGGCTTCTGTCTGGCCACTCTACCATAAAGGCCTGATTGGTGGAGTGCTGCAACAATGGTTGTCCTTCTGGAAGGTTCTCCCATATCTACAGGAGGAACTCCAGCGCTCTCTCAGAGTGACCGTCGGGTTGCTCAGTTTGGCCGGGCGGCCAGCTCTAGGAAGAGTCTTGGTGGTTCCAAATTTCTTCCATTTAAGAATGATGGAGGGCACTGTATTATTGGGGACCTTCAACGCTGCAGAATGTTTTGGTACCCTTCCCCAGATCTGTGCATCGACACAATCCTGTCTTGGAGCTGATAGAAGTTGGCAGATCGTCTGTACCGACTTCAGACGAGTCCTGTGACACTTGTGGTGGTCGTAGAGCAAAACGGAGAACACCACGACAATCTCATCATGGAATTTTTGTGCATTCAAATTGCCATTGATTAAATGCAAATTGGGTTTGTGGTCCGTGGCCTATGCCTGCCCATACCGCCACCATGAGGCACTCTGTTCACCCTGACATCAGCAATACACGTGGTCTGCGGTTGTGAGGCAGGTGGACGTACTGCTAAATTCTCTAAAACGACATTGAAGGCAACTTATGGACATTTAATTCCCTGGCAACAGCTCTGGTGGACATTCCTGGAGTCAGCATGTCAATTGCACGCTCCCTCAAAACTGTTGCATTGTGTTGTGTGACAAAACATGACATTTTAGAGTGGCCTTTTATTGTCCCCAGCACAAGGTGCACCTGTGTAATCATCATGCTGTTTAATCAGCTTCTTGATATGCCACACCTGTCAGGTGGATGGATTATCTTGGGAAATGCTCACTAACACGGATGTAAAATTTGTGCATAAAATTTGATAAGAAATAAGCTTGAAAACATATATATTTTTGTTCAGTGTAGTTTTGTAGGCCAACCCGTTCAGACGCTACAGACTGACAAACATCGCTCTAGCTTTGCCACCTTTCACTGCAGATGTGGAAGGGCGACATTGGCGGATGCAGTGATTGAGACGCAGCCCTTGCATGAAAACATCTCTCTAGCTTAAACTGACGTACATTGGGGCGCGGACATAGACATAGATTAAACAATGATTCCAACTACCTACCTTACTATGGTTCAGACCTTACTCCAATCATTCTTTGAGAGCCTAGCTAACCATATTTGACCTCTCCACTGTGTCTGTGGCTTGCCTAACTATGCCTGCTTGCTCACTGCTCTCCTCCATGTCTGGCTGATCTATCCTAGGGGCTTTCTTAGAGCCAGAGGTGCTGACAGGACAGCAGCAGAGGGATTACTGGCTGATCTTAATGAAAATGAATCCATTCTGTTCTGTTCCCTCAGATCAACTCAACCATGACCAGGCTAGAAAAAACAGTAGGGATATTAACTCTGCAGCAGCCCAGATACGAACACTGCAAACATATTTAATATGAATAAAATACTTTTTAGAGTGCCAAAACTCTTGCATTTTGGCATGTCCCACTCTGCACGCTCTGTGACTTCAAGGAAGTTTTCACCATCATTGTAAAGCCTTATTATGTAGCTTTGACAAAGTCATTTCTGGAGATTCATATTTATTTCATGTGATTATTAGAACTCACTTTAATATGGTTTTAAATATTTTTAACATGTAATAGTAAAAATCAGTGTAAAAGCAGGTTAGATGGTTCTACTCTGTTTGGCAATTTTCTGGTCTTTTGTGGAGGAAAAATGAGCAGGTCAAGCATAACATCAAATCAAATGAAAAAACGAATCTAATTGTTTTGTCACATAAGCATATTTAGTAGATGTTATTGCAGGTGTAGCGAAATACTTGTGTTCCTAGCTCCAATAGTGTAGTAGTATCTAACAATATACAACAATACACACTTATCTAAAAGTAAAAGAATGGAATTAAGAAATATGTAAATATTAGGACGAGCAATGTCGGAGTGGCATAGACTAAATACAGTAGAATAGAATACAGTATATACAGTGGGGAGAACAAGTATTTGATACACTGCCGATTTTGCAGGTTTTCCTACTTACAAAGCATGTAGAGGTCTGTAATTTTTATCATAGGTACACTTCAACTGTGAGAGACGGAAAAAAATCCAGAAAATCACATTGTATGGTTTTTAAAAATAATTAATTAGCATTTTATTGCATGACATAAGTATTTGATCACCTACCAACCAGTAAGAATTCCGTCTCTCACAGACCTGTTAGTTTTTCTTTAAGAAGCCCTCCTGTTCTCCACTCATTACCTGTATTAACTGCACCCGTTTGAACTCGTTACCTGTATAAAAGACACCTGTCCACACACTCAATAAAACGGACTCCACACACTCAATCAAACAGCTGTGTAAGGACATCAGGGATAAAATTGTAGACCTGCACAAGGCTGGGATGGGCTACAGGACAATAGGCAAGCAGCTTGGTGAGAAGGCAACAACTGTTGGCGCAATTATTAGAAAATGGAAGAAGTTCAAGATGACGGTCAATCTCCCTTGGTCTGGGGCACCATGCAAGATCTCACCTCGTGGGGCATCAATGATCATGAGGAAGGTGAGGGATCAGCCCAGAACTACACGGCAGGACCTGGTCAATGACCTGAAGAGAGCTGGGACCACAGTCTCAAAGAAAACCATTAGTAACACACTGCGCCGTCATGGATTAAAATCCTGCAGCGCACGCAAGGTCCCCCTGCTCAAGCCAGTGCATGTCCAGGCCCGTCTGAAGTTTGCCAATGACCATCTGGATGATCCAGAGGAGGAATGGGAGAAGGTCATGTGGTCTGATGAGACAAAAATAGAGCTTTTTGGTCTAAACTCCACTCGCCGTGTTTGGAGGAAGAAGAAGGATGAGTACAACCCCAAGAACACTATCCCAACCGTGAAGCATAGAGGTGGAAACATCCCTGCAAAGGGGACAGGACGACTGCACCGTATTGAGGGGAGGATGGATGGGGCCATGTATCGCGAGATCTTGGCCAACAACCTCCTTCCCTCAGTAAGAGCATTGAAGATGGGCCGTGGCTGGGTCTTCCAGCATGACAACGACCTGAAACACACAGCCAGGGCAACTAAAGAGTGGCTCCGTAAGAAGCATCTCAAGGTCCTGGAGTGGCCTAGCCAGTCTCCAGACCTGAACCCAATAGAAAATCTTTGGAGGGAGCTGAAAGTCCGTATTGCCCAGCGACAGCCCCGAAACCTGAAGGATCTGGATGGAGGAGTGGTCCAAAATCCCTGCTGCAGTGTGTGCAAACCTGGTCAAGAACTACAGGATCTCTGTAATCTCTGTAATTGCAAACAAAGGTTTCTCTACCAAATATTAAGTTCTGCTTTTCTGATGTATCAAATACTTATGTCATGCAATAAAATGCAAATTAATTACTTAAAAATCATACAATGTGATTTTCTGGATTTTTGTTTTAGATTCCGTCACTCACAGTTGAAGAGTACCTATGATAAAAATGACAGACTTCTACATGCTTTGTAAGTGGGAAAACCTGCAAAATCGGCAGTGTATCAAATACTTGTTCTCCCCACTGTACATATGAGATGAGTAAAGCAAAAATGTTAAAGTGACCAGTGATTCCATGTCTATGTATGTACATAGGGCAGCAGCCTCTAAGTTGCAGGGTTGAGTAACCAGGTGGTAGCCAGCTAGTGATGGCTATTTAACAGTCTGGAGGCCTTGAGATAGAAGCGGTTTTTCCATCTTCTGGTTCCAGCTTTGATGCACCTGTACGGACCTCGCCTTCTGGATGATAGCGGGGTGAACAGGCCGTGGCTCGGGCGGTTGATGTCCTTTTTGGCCTTCCTGTGACATCAGGTGCTGTAGGTATCCTGGAGGGCAGGCAGCGTGAACCTGGTGATGCATTGGGCAGACCGCGCCACCCGCTGGAGAGCCCTGTGGTTGCGGGCGGTGCAGTTGCCATACCAGGCGGTGACACAGCCCAACAGGATGTTCTCAATTGTGCATCTGTAAAAGTTTGATGGTCTTGGGGGCTAAGCCGAATTTCTTCAGCAATCCTGAGGTTGAAGAGGCGCTGTTGCTCGTTCTTCACCACACGGATTGTGTGGGTAGACCATTTTAGATTGGCACTCACCCCCTCCCTGTAGGCTGTCTCGTCATTGTTTGTAATCAGGCCTACTACTGTTGTGTCATCAGCAAACTTGATGATTGATTTTGAGGCGTGCATGGCCACGCAGTCATGGGTGAACAGGGAGTACAGGAGGAGGCTGAGCAAGCATCCCATGTGGGGCCCCTGTGTTCAGGATCAGAGTAGTGGAGGTGTTGTGTCCTACCTTCACCAACTGGGGGCGGCCCCAAGCTTAATGATGAGGTTGGAGGGTACTATGGTGTTGAAGGCTGAGCTACAGTCAATGAACAGCATTCTTACATAGGTATTCCTCTTGTCCAGATGTGATGTGGCAGTGTAAAGTGCAATGGAGTTGACAATGGTGATCGCATCGTCTGTGGATCTATTGGGGTGGTATGTAAATCAACCCTGTTACCCATAAGCTTCTATTCCTTTTATTTATTTAAGACAAAAAATCGTCAACCCTGTTACAGTGTCTGCTGATCTGACTATTACAGGATCTTCATTTGCTCAAAAATGTTCTCTCATGTGGCCAAGTAGGTTATGCTACAGTTTGTTAACAGCACAATTATAGAAAAATAATTGATAACTCTAGAACCTGAATTTCAATATTCAAATGAGCCGTTTTTCCTCACCAGTCCTATTGGCTACATCACTGTCGGTGGGGGCAGGGTTGGGTGTGGGCTTGGGGATGGCCGTCTGGTGGGTCGGGGAGGATGCTGGATCACCGTTGACAACGGGGGCGGGGCCGGAGTCGCTGTGGGCGGAGGTGGTGGAGGGACACTCACTGTCCACCCCGTTATAGGTGGGAGCACACCCCGTACCATTCATTGCGCTGTAGGAGAAGTTAACAATTGTAATCTGTGCATGTGGATAAAATATTTGATATGAAGGTAATGTATTAAGTGCATTTAGAAAGTATTTAGGCCCCTTGCCTTTTTACATTTTAAAACATAAAATATATTTTAAAACATTTTAAAAATGTATTCAATATTTTTTTCCCCTCAATATAAACACAATACCCCATAATGACAAAGCAAAATCAGGTTTAGAAATTTTCACTAAAGTATTAAATAAAAAAATAAATAATAATAATAATAATAATAATAATAATAATAATAATAATACATTTACATAAGTATTCACACCCTTGAAGCACCTTTGGCAGCGATTAAATCCTCATGTCTTATTGGGTATGATGCTACAAGCTTGGCACACCTGTATTTGGGGAGTTTCTCCCATTCTTCTCTGCAGATCCTCTCAAGCTCTGTCAGGTTAGATGGGGAGAGTCGCTGCACAGCTATTTTCAGATCTCTCCAGAGATGTTCGGTCGGGTTCCAGTCCGGGCTCTGGCTGGGCCACTCAAGGACATTCAGAAACTTGTCCTGAAGCCACTCCTGCGTTGTCTTAGCTGTGTGCTTGGGGTCGTTGTCTTGTTGGAAGGTGAACCTTCGCCCCAGTCGGAGGTGCTGAGCGCTCTGGAGCAGGTTTTCATCAAGGATCTCTCTGTACTTTGCTCAGTTCATCTTTGTCTTGATTCTGACTAGTCTCCCAGTCCCTGCCGCTGAAAAACATCCCTACAACATGATGCTGCCACCACCTTGCTTCACCGTAGGGATGGTGCCAGGTTTCCCCAAGACGTGATGCTTGGCATTCAGGCCGAAGAGTTCAATCTTGGTTTCATCAGACCAGAGAATGTTGTTTTAGGTGCCTTTTGGCAAACTCCAAGCAGGCTGTCATGTGCCTTTTACTGAAGAGTGGCATAGTCATTAGTCATTATGGGGTATTGTGCAGATTGATGAGGATTTTTTTATTTATTTATTTATTTAAGCTGTAATGTAACAAAATGTGGAATTTGTCAAGGGGTCTGAATACTTTCCAAATACACTGACGGTATAAGGAGACTTAAGAAAGAAACAGAAATAAGATAATTTTCTTTCAATAAACCTTATTTTACTATATAACGGTATTGATGCATGGACCGGTTTGAGTTTTTACTTTACCTTCTAAATTGGCATTTCAATGTTTGGTTTGTTTAATGTGATAAGCAACTCGGGAGCTTATAGTTCACTCCGTTCGATACTTGAGTAATTTCTCTCCCTCTCATCTTGCATGATGCTAAACACATCAAGCCGTGCCTCCTGTCACTCAAGGAGAGAGCAGTTGCTCGACCACAGAATCGCGTGCACTTTCTTGCCATTCACTCTGCATGGTCAGATGAATGCAACCATGTTGGTAACATGCTGCTTTCCACAAGCATTCTATAATTACACTATTAGTTTGTGTGCGTGTGTGTGTGTGTGTGTGTGTCCTACTGTCTGCAAACTACTTTCTTCTAGTTTGTATATTCTTAGCAAGGTGTTGCTAAAATAATAAGCGTCAGCCGCTAATGCTAATCGCTAGTTAGCTTGCTTGCTAAATGTGCTAAGAGTCCTAGCTAGCTAGCTAGCTAATACTGCCTGGTACTAGTGCTGGTGTAGGCCTAGATAAGCATTCCTTTCTGGCTCAATCATTCCTTGTCATTTCAAACAACAATTTATTCAAGGCTCTGCCACTGTATTCCAGTTATAGAATTAGAATAATCATTATATTTCCATGATTCCAACCGTTAAATTAACTAGGCCTAGAACTTTTGCCCATATCATACTGCGTGGAACAGTGTCTAATTAAGCAATAATGGGTGTGGTATACGGCCAATATACCATGGCTATGGGCTGTTCTTATGCACGACCCTACGCAGCCCTCAGGGGCCAAATCCCAAGAACCACCAAGGTGCCTTATTGCTATAATAAACTGGTTATCAACATAATTAGAGCAGTAAAAATAAATGTTATATAATCATACCCGTGGTATACGGTCGGATATGATATACCACGGCTGTCAAGCAAAAATCGGCATTCAGGGCTCAAACCACCCAGTTTATAAATGATAATAAAAATGCAAAAAATGCAGACTATTTTTGTTTGAACAGTATAAATGGAGAAAGACCCATTGAAATCACTTATAATAATAACGTTTATTATTGAAACATAAAATACCGTTAAAATATAATATATGGTGTCCATATCGCCCAGCCCTACAAATAGGACATGGAAAATAAGTCTGTAATGCTGAGTTCATCATCCATGTGTGCAGAGACAGATCCTATGTGATTAAACATGGGGGCAGTAGGCTAGACTCCCAATCATCTGTCAGGAGGTGGCCCCTCTGGCCTCCCGAGTGGCGCAGCGGTCTAAGCTGCGTCCCTACAGATCCTGGTTCGATCCCAGGCTGTCTCGCAAATTGGCCCAGCGTTGTACGGGATAGGGGAGGGTTTGGCCGGCCGGGATGTACTTGTCCCATTGAGCTCTAGCGGCTCCTGTGTCGGGCCAGGCGCATGCACGCTGACACGGTTGCCAGGTGTACAGTGTTTCCTCCGACACATTGGTGCAAATGGCTTCCGGGTTAAGTGTGCATTGTGTCAAGAAGCAGTGCGGTTTGGCGGGATCGAGTTTCGGAGGACGCACGGCTCTCGGCCTTCACCTCTCCGAGTCCATACTGGAGTTGCAGCGATGGCACAAGACTAACTACCAGTTGGACATCACGAAATTGGGGAGAATTTTTTTTTTTTAATAAATAATAAAAAATACATAAAAATTATTAGGCACCTCGTCTTCCCACAACACAATGGAGGTGACGAATCACTGGCTGAAAGCAGTACTAATGATGGAGCGTGCCTGACAGCACACTCTCCGTAGACTAGTGTTTGTGGTGTGTGTGCATGGTGTTTTGAGTCTGTGTGTTGTAAAAATGTCTAACCACCACAGAATCTCAGAGCAGCAAACAAAAACCATTACCTCCACTAACACTCTTCCTGTCTTTCAGGCACATGCATCCTACTCCACTTCCTCTGGATCAATGCTTCTGTGGCACTTCAGAGTGCAGAGGGCATGTGAGTGTGCGTGCATCTGTGTGTGTGAAGGAAGGACTTGTGATGTGGAAGTAAAAAGGGAGCCTGGGCGCTCCACTCTGCGTATGTCCTGTTCTGTAGGGGGCACTACTGACTCAGTCCTTGGTCTGAGAAGAGGCAATGCTTTGTGACATTGAGACTATTGTCATGCAGGGCAGAGGAAGAGGAGGAGGGGGCAGGGTGCTGAAGGACAGCCTTTGTTCACAAGGTTGTGTCTCTGCACTCACTGCCACAGACCACACGTCCCAGGGACACACGTAACTAGCCTACATGGAGGCAGGCGGCACGGCACATACAGTATATTTTGCCACAATGTGGACAATCCAAACACACTGGACAGTGTTTTTTCTGGAGGTGTATACTGTGACAATTGGGCCTAGTGGGACAGTGGAAGTGTTTCAACAGCTGGGAGCAGGGGAACTGGGGCTACAGGAAGTGTCTTCCTCACTCTGTTAGTGGATAAACAAAGAGAGGGAGAGAGAGCGAAGATGGGGGACAGATGGAGAGAGAACAAAGCAAGTGCAAAGGCAATGCAGATGAAGTCTGTCTGCCATCTCACCTCTGTCTGTGAATAAATTGCCAACAGTCACTTTTTGTGGATTCTAATAAAACCCATATTCGCCCTGTTAACTACACTTTTACAGTGTGAGTGAGATAATAAAGATCAGGGTTGTGTGGCTAGGCCTGTATGAAAGCTGTCATGATTCAGGGACAGAACAGCTCTGTTCAATTACAAAGGTAAGAGTTCGAATAGCCCCGTCTTCAAGAGCCGGACAAATCTAGTCCTTACCACAATGATGTAAGGCAGGAAACTGGGCTCTGTGTGTGTGTGTGTGTGTGGTTTGAGAAGACTGCATTAATTTTCAGCATTGGTTTATGGTTTCCTCTAATATGAGCAGAATCACATTTTCTGCTGATAAAATCCTCTTTCCGCAGCCATCTAAACCAAACCGTATCACGTAACATCAAGACTAGTTCAGTGCCCATTCATTCACAACATGGTTTTCTGCCAGAAGTTTTTCCTTTTACCTGTTGGGAGCCCTTGATGGAGTGTCCCCTCCATTTTCATGAATGGCGTCGCCGTTCTGCTGGACTTCTGAACGGGAGGAGACGGCACTGTTATCCTAAACAATATTCTACAACTAACACAAACTATCTAAACATGCATACATACTATAGATACATCCACATACACAGATATGGTGACAAGGTGCACGCATACTTAGACTACACACACACACACACACACACACACAGAGAGAGAGCAGTACTCACTGCTAGAGGTGGCAGCGTTGCCATTGTGCAGCTGTTCCTGGTTGACGGTTAGACCGTCCAGGAACACGGTCAGTTCTCCCGTAGCAACCACAGCCCCCTTATGGTCCAGCACCAGCTTCAACACCTCCTTCACATTCTCCACTGGAGAGGAGAGACAAGAGAGGAGAAGACAGGGGGACATGGCATGGCAGAGACAGGTAGAGGGGAGAGGAGAAGACAGGGGGACATGGCATGGCAGAGACAGGTAGAGGGGAGAGGAGGAGACAGGGGGACATGGCATGGCAGAGACAGGTAGAGGGGAGAGGAGGAGACGGGGGGACATGGCATGGCAGAGACAGGTAGAGGAGAGAGAGAATGGCAGAGACAGGAAATGGCAGAGACAGGAGACAGGGTGGAAGAGAACACACCTATTAGTGACACTTACTCATTTGCGAGAAATGTCTGAAACGTTCAAGTAGGGCCCCAAATACTGTAAAAACATTCTAAACCTTTTACTGTAGAATACTGTGTCTAACAGCCAAAAGGCATACTGCAGTTCATCCTGAAGTGTAAGAACATACTCTTTCTGGGGCAATTATATCAGAGCTGACTTCCTGTTTAGTTTGTTGCCTATTGACATTGTTCTTGTCAAGGTTAGAACATAAGGGAGAAAAAGAGATGAGGCGGGCTGCCAGCTACGTACATTTCCTGTCGTGCTGCTCCAAGGCCTGGAGGAGGTCCAGAGTGGCTTTCCCCAGCAGCGCATCAGCCTTCAGGGTGTGGTGACTCCACACCTTAAAGTCCACCTGCGTGTTTGGCCAGACATTTCTGCAACACAACACAGCGGTCAGACTCCACATCAACTATATCACATGCACATGTGTGAGCACACACAAACTGGGACACCTGAAGACTATACAACGGTGTTAATTTATAAAGCAGTACTGTGTCTAAGCACAAACATGTTTTTCTTATTGTATCTTACACCAACTAACTGGTGGTTTCAGCGCTGATATGCTATACAGGATGCACAGCATACATTACAAAACAGTCACAATGTTACCATGACTCAATGCAATGACTGTAGGTCCTGTTACCCCACTGATTATACTGTAAGTTTCTCCACTGAAGTCAATTGGCAGACAGAGGAAATAAACGTTTCCAGCTAACCATTTCATGCAGATTAATTAGCCGACACGAAAAAAGTAAACAAGGCTGATGTTCATTCAACATGATGGGAATGTTTGTGTCTGTAAAACGTAATTTTTTGTGCATTTCGTCAACATACACACAACCTTCTATCCCAATAAGTCAGTTTGATGGAAACATGTCTAGTGGGAACAATTGGATAGTTTTATGCAGATATTTAACATTCGCCTTAAAATCTGTCACCAATTGGATGGAAACCTAGCTACAGACAGCCAGCCAGACAGGAAGGATCTTCTTTGTTACTTCTAGCCAGGTGTCACAACCTGTGGGGGTATGCAGCATTTGATAATAATTAGCAATTCATGTTTCTCAGCAATCCTTAGAAGAGCTCCATCAGCGATCTGAACACGTCTCCCGTCGTCTGGACACAGCCACTGTCCAATCAGCGCTCTAACCCAATCAGCTCTACACACAGGACACGCTTTAACAGGGAGAGGTCCAAGCGGTGTGTCAGTGGCATACACAACATCTGAAGGGAAGGGAGACTAAGGAGCCAGCCTAGTCTCGTCGTCACACTGTTAAGACTGTATCGCACCTCCGTGCTATGATACCAGGTCTATCGCTTTGGTCATTTCCCTTGACAATTAACATTCCTTGAGCCATTGGCAAATGCATGTTTTTGTCACACTCCCCCTCCCTGACTTCCCTCTTTTCCACTCTGCCGTCTGCAGATTAGACCAGTTAGTATTCCTCACACGGACAAGCCCCTCCCCCCTCTGCCTCCCCAGAGAGAGAGAGAGGGACAGAGAGTGCGAGAGGAGAACTGCCTCTGACTGCAGAATAAAGAACTACCCGGGTCTATAGAAACACCCCAGGCAACCAGGAAGAGAGACAGTAAGGAGGAGAAAGAGAGAGAAAATTGGCGAGGGCACTAGAACAGTCCGCAGCACCTGGCCTCACCCTACTAGAATCTGAAGTCAAACGTCTGCTGTTTGCTGATGATCTGGTGCTTCTGTCACCAACCAAGGAGGGCCTACAGCAGCACCTAGATCTTCTGCACAGATTCTGCCAGACCTGGGCCTTGACAGTAAATCTCAGTAAGACTAAAATAATGGTGGTGTTCCAAAATAGGTCCAGTCGCCAGGACCACAAATACAAATTCCATCTAGACACTGTTAGACCCAACCAAATCATGAGAAAACAAAAAGATTACTTTACACATTGGAATGAATTAACAAAAAAAAAAAAAAGAGCAAACCAGAATGCTATTTGTCCCTAAACAGAGAGTACACTGGCAGGATACCTGACCACTGTGACTGACCCAAACTTAAGGAAAGCTTTGACTATGTAGAGACTCAGTGAGCATGGCCTTGCTATTGAGAGACCTGGCTTTTAAGAGAAGACAGGCTATGTGCACACTTCCCACAAAATGAGGTGGAAATTGAGCTGCACTTCCTAACCTCCTGCCAAATGTATGACCATATTAGAGAGACATATTTCCCTCAGATTACATGGATCCCCAAAAACATTTCAAAAACAACCCAATTTTGATAAACTCCCATATCTGCTCGGTGAAATACTAGTGTGCCATCACAGCAGCAATATTTGTGACCTGTTGCCACAAGAAAAGTGCAACCAGTGAAGAACAAACACCTTTGTAAATACAACCTATATTTATTTTCCCTTTTGTACTTCTCTTTTGGAACTTCTGTGAGTGTTTACTGTTCATTTTTTTTTTTTATTATATACTTCACTTGCTTTGGTAAATGTTAAAAATGTGTTTCCCATGCCAATAAAGCCTTTGAATTTAATTAAATATACTGTATATGAGTGAGTAAGTGTTTGAGTGAGTGAGTGAGTGAGTGAGTGAGTGAGTGAGTGAGTGAGTGAGTGTTTGAGTGAGTGAGTGAGTGAGTGAGTGAGTGAGTGAGTGAGTGAGTGAGTGAGTGAGTGAGTGAGTGAGTGAGTGAGTGAGTGAGTGAGTGAGTGAGTGAGTGAGTGAGTGAGTGAGTGAGTGAGTGAGTGAGTGAGTGAGTGAGTGAGTGAGTGAGTGAGTGAGTGAGTGAGTGAGTGAGTGAGTGAGTGAGTGAGTGAGTGAGGGAGGGAGGGAGGGAGAAGAAAAGCTACAAAAATAGAGATGACCAGAAAGCATATAGAGGCAGATGACGGAAGTAAACACTAAAAGGAGGAAGACAGAGGTTCAGGTGGTAAACACACCTAGATCCCCTGGACTATTTGCTTTATAGTGCACTACGTTCGGTCAAAAGTAGTGCACCTCAAAAGGGAATAGAGTGCCATTTAGGGACACATCCCCAGTAAATACTTCTATAAACTGTTTGATAATGGAAAAGCTGATAGCTAACCAAGTGTGTTTAACCCCAATGCAAATGGTGGCCCTCTCCCTACACTGAAAAAAATACAGTGCAATATTACCGCCAGTGTTTTGCACTAGCGTCGACTGTCTACAGACTCTTTCAGCCGGGTACTTTTTCCACTTCAATTACAGTAACTATTGATAGAACAGACGCCTGTCAGTGACAAAGTGAGCGATGAAGAGAAACACTCCTGGTTTGACAGTCTGCGGTCTGTCCCACCTCTCTGTACCTGGGTGTGCGTGCGCTGGGGTTGCATTGGAATCTCTTTACATGGAGTGTGGTAACGACGAGTCAAAATCTACTTAGCCCATTGTTTTCTGGCACATTCATAAAAAAAAAAAAAATCCTGTGCAGTGTCCGACGTTAACAATGACCTGGGGGGGCCAGTGGGTCTCGTCAGTCACTGGCACGACAAGGCAAATATCTTTTCAGCGCATTAAGCCATTCCAGTTCAACGTTTTCCTGCTCTGTCGCAGTCTACCATTGAAGACTACTCGCATAAATGTCATGATATTTGTATTTGAGAATAGAATTGGAAGTTCATTCAAGCATCACCACGTTCTGTTCCGCGAGTCACAACTTCCCGAGCAGCACGAGTTGGGGTCTTCACACAGCACAATATGCAGATACTTGAGAGCTATGACGTAATATAGGAATTTGAATGGCACAGGAATGCCTGGGTACAGCCGTTAGCCGTAGTTTATTGGCCATATTCCACAAATACCCAAGGTTGCTATTATAAAACTGGGTACCAACGTAATAAAACAGTAAAAAGTTTGTCATACTCGTGGTATACAGTCCAATAGACCACGGCTTTCAACCAAATCAGCATTCAGGGCTGGAACCCGGTTAATAATTGTAAATAAATTCCTTTCGCGCTTGTGCATAACTATAGATAAATCCGACAGGAGAGTTTGAGTGATGAAAGTTGGACAGAGAATCTCAATCTCTGCGGAAGAAACACTTGGACCAACTTAAAAAATGTTATGCATTAATAAATTGGTAACATTTCTTTACATTTACATGTTAAATACGAATAAAAGTCACCTTGTCCAAGAGAGATTTACATGATTATCAAAACATCCCGCCAGGGTAAGCCTACACTAAACACAGCCCTTATTTTAAGTGTTTCTAAAATCCGCAATGGGAAAAATAGCTTGGTTTTATAGGTGTTATCGCCACTGTGGGGCTCTACTGGTATAGGCTACAGCAGGGTTTCTAAAACTCTTGTCCTCAGTACCCCAAGGGGTACACCTTTTGGTTTCTGCCCTAGCACTACACAGCTGATTTAAATAAATCAACATATTATTAAGCTTTGATAATTTGAAATCAGCCATGTAGTGTTAGGGTAAAAACCAAAATGTGTACACCTTGGGGTCCAATTGACCAGGTTAGGGAAATGCTGGGTTACAGACTAAAATGACTGCAATTCACCTTGGCCATGGTTTTCTTAGCTAGACGCAGGTAGCCTACAGCCCCTGATAGGCCTGCATCTAATTTCAGATAGACTACAGCTTGCCAAGGCTACTGTAGGCTGAATGATTAAGCAGCTTGCTTAGTTCAAATTACAGACTAATTTATTCAACATGAATAGTGAGGCGATTGAGGTAAGAAGTGCTTGTGTTGCCCAATAGCCTGCTGGAATAGACAACGGAGGATGGGGTCGTAATTTCAAAATCACTGAATCAAATAATAACATGGATATGAACTGAATATGCTTGTTATTTTCTTTTCTGAAGCCTATGACTGACAAATGCGATAACTTTCCAATTTAATTAACTAAACATGTCCATTAACAATAGCATAATAGTACAAAGCTACAACAATAATATGAAGTTTGAGGTTATTTCTTAAATCAGTTCAGCTCCAGTTAGGCTACGCAAGTGGTACAAATTGATTGATTTGTGATGACTCCAGTGATATCGCCATTTTAACATATTTATCAAAATGGTAGGCTACAATGGCAGATAAATTAATAGGATACTTGATGGCCAAGAGATTTAATGGCAGTTTCATTGAGGACTTTTCCCCATAACATTTTCCCAATAACAGAAGCACGCAGAGGCGTTCCATATTTCCACTCGTGTATCCTTCAAGACGCAAGAATGCACTTAGTTGACCGGGGCAGCTCTAGCAGGGCAGAAATTTGACCAACTAAGTAGTTTGCAAGGTGGCATCCTATGGCTGTATGAACATAACAAGATTCAACAACTGAGACATAAACTGAACAAGTTCCACAGACATGTGACTAACAGAAATGGAATAATGTGTCCCTGAACAAAGGGGGGGTCAAAATCATAAGTACCAGTCAGTATCTGGTGTGGCCACCAGCTGCATTAAGTACTGCAGTGCATCTCCTCCTCATGGACTGCGCCAGATTTGCCAGTTCTTGCTGTGAGCACTGATGGAGGAATTGTGCGTTCCTGGTGTAACTCGGGCAGTTGGTGTTACCATCCTGTACCTGTCCCGCAGGTGTGATGTTCGGATGCACCGATCCTGTGCAGGTGTCGTTACACGTGGTCTGCCACTGCAAGGACGATCAGCAGTCCGTCCTGTCTCCCTGCAGCGCTGTCTTAGGCGTCTCACAGTACAGACATGGCAATTTATTGCCCTGGCCACATCTGCAGTCCTCATGCCTCCTTGCAGCATGCCTAAGGCACGTTCACGCAGATGAGCAGGGACCCTGGGCGTCTTTCTTTTGGTGTTTTCCAGTCAGTAAAAAGGCCTCATTAGTGTCCTAAGTTTTCATAACTGTGACCTTAATTGCCTACCGTCTGTAAGCTGTTAGTGTCTTAATGACCGTTCCAGATGTGCATGTTCATTAATTGTTTATGGTTCATTGAACAAGCATGGGAAACAACATAACTTACCCCTTTAAACAGTGTTAAACCCCTTTACAATGACGATCTGTGAAGTCACTTGGACTTTTACGAATTATCTTTGAAAGACAGGGTCCTGAAAAAGGGATGTTTCTTTTTTTGCTGAGTGAGTGTGAGTACACACACACACACACACACACACACACACACACACACACACACACACACTTGAAGTCGGAAGTTTACATGCACCTTAGCCAAATACATTTAAACTCACAATTCCTGACATTTAATCCTAGTAAACATTCCCTGTCTTAGGTCAGTTAGGATCACCACATTATTTTAAGAATATGAAATGTCAGAACAATAGAGAGAATTATTTATTTCAGCTTTTATTTCTTTCATCACATTCCCAGTGTGTCAGAAGTTTACATACACTCAATTAGTATTTGGTAGCACTGCCTTTAAATTATTTAACTTTGGTCAAACGTTTCAGGTAGCCTTCCACAAGCTTCCCACAATAAGTTGGGTGAATTTTGGCCCATTCCTCCTGACAGAACTGGTGTAACTAAGTCAGTTTTGTAGGCCTGCTTGCTCACACATGCTTTTTCAGTTCTGCAAACACATTTTCTATAGGATTGAGGTCAGAGCTTTGTGATGGTCACTCCAATACCTTGACTTTGTTGTACATAAGCCATTTTGCCAGAACTTTGGAAGTATGCTTGGGGTCATTGTCCATTTGGAAGACCCATTTGCGACCAAGCTTTGAGATGTTGCTTCAATATATCCACATCATCTTCTTTCCTCATGATGCCATCTATTGTGAAGTGCACCAGTCCCTCCTGCAGCAAAGCACCCCCTCAACATGATGCTGCCACCCCCGTGCTTCACGATTGGGATGGTGTTCTTCCCCCTTTTTCCTCCAAACATAACTATGGTCATTATGGCCAAACAGTTATATTTTTGTTTCATCAGACCAGAGGACATTTCTCCAAAAAGTACGATCTTTGTCCCCATGTGCTGTTGCAAACCGTAGTCTGACCTTTTTTATGGCAGTTTTGGAGCAGTGGCTTCTTCCTTGCTGAGCGGCCTTTCAGGTTATGTCGATATAGGACGTGTTTTAATGTGAATATAGATACTTTTGTACCCGTCTCCTCCAGCATCTTCACAGGGTCCTTTGCTGTTGTTCTGGGATTGATTTGCACTTTTCGCATCAAAGTACGTTCATCTCTAGGAGTCAGAACGAGTCTCCTTTCTGGGTGGTATGACGGCTGCATGGTCCAATGGGGTCTAAACTTCAATACTATTGTAAAGGTGAACGCGGTACCTTCAGGCGTTTGGAATTTGCTTCCAAGGATGAACCAGACTAGACTACAATTTATTTTCTGAGGTCTTGGCTGATCTCTTTCGATTTTCCCATGATGTTAATCAAAGAGGCACTGAGTTCGAAGGTAGGCTTTGAAATACATCCACAGGTACACCTCCAATTGACTCAAATGATGTCAATTAGCCTATCAGAAGCTTCTAAAGCCATTATATCATCCAAGATGTTTAAAGGCACAGTCAACTTAGTGTATGTAAACTTCTGACCCACTGGAATTGTGATATAGTGAAATAATCTGTCTGTAAACAATTCTTGGAAGAATTACTTGTGTCATGCACAAAGTAGATATCCTAAACGACTTGCCAAATCTATAGTTTGTTAACATGAAATCTGTGGAGTGGTTGAAAAATGAGTTTTAATAACCTAAGTGTATGTAAACTTCTGACTTTGTGTGTGTGTGTGTGTGTGTGTGTGTGTGTGTGTGTGTGTGTGTGTGTGTGTGTGATATATATACACACATACACACACACACACACACATATATACACACGGGTCCTAAATCAAATAGCTAAACAATTCATGGTATGACCATCTTATAACAATTCCATATGTTAGGCCCTGCAAGACCCTCATGTATTTAAGAACTACACCATGTCCTGGCCAGCAGAAATTCTGTTCGGACCAGTAGCTGATGAAACCAACACTTAAAAGGTATTAGTGTTATTTCCTGATAGATTGTATTTTCAACCAGAAACTAACATTAGAATGTACCAGAGGCCACCAAAATAGAGCTTGTTTTAAAACCACTGGACTTTGACTTGCAGGCGACAGTTGAGCTTCAGACAGCTAGCTAGCTAGCTAGCTAGCTACTCCAATAACATGTAGCATACACAAAAACAAACCAAAACAAACAGAGCCCTGGCTGTTTTGTCCGAGATAATTACCCCATCAAGGCAATTAGTAGCCTGGTTAACGAGTTTCTGGGGGCGAGTTTGAAATGGCACCCTTTTCCCTTAATAGTGCACTACCTTTGAGCAGGCCCATAGGTCTCTGGTCAAAACTAGTGCACTATACATACGGGATAAGGTGTCGTTTGGAACACAGCCTGACATTTGGCTTTGACTCATTAAAAGCCAAAGAACCATAAAAGCTGCTAGGTTACAGGCAGCTCTGCTAGTGTTGCAACTGAACAGATACAGAAAAGGTATTTCCAGCACAGTTCAAACCGACGCACCAACATGGGAAATAAAACAAAGCTAACAGGCTCATTTTGGGAACAGAGTGTTCAGAGGAAAGATATAGTATGTCTCCTTTGGATTTTTCAATCAACGTCATTTCATTGTACTGTAGGCCATCTGCCCAGATTGGATGACTAAGTATTAGAGATATTCAGACTGCTCAAGACTTGCGTCGTTAGTCAGCTCTCCCACAAGCACACTGTGTGTTCGAATGAATCCACACTGTTCCCCATTTCCCGCACCACCCCCAGATTCCCACAGATAAATAAGACCTTTGAGAAAACTCCTCTCCTTTGTGTTTTACCGCAAAACGCTCACACATCTCATGTGTAGCCTGGTTCCTTCTCCCTCTAGTCTTCCTATTCCAGTACAGAACAGTTTGTTCCGAACAAACTGAACAGAGGTTAGATTGAAGAAGCACTGCAGGAATCGATTCACGATTAACTGAATTAACACGCCACCATTGTCTAACTCTAAAGAGTGTGACTTGATTCAGTGAGGAATACAATCATGATAGAGCACGCCAAAACAGAGACTACAGGAAGTGATTAAGGTGGTGAGAAAATTAAAAATGGCCTACTCACGACACACATTAAGAACAGACACACAGAAGGAAGGGTTCCTTACAGAGTGAGCCGCTCATCCCACTTGGGATTGGAGGAGCTGTGGGACTTGGTCGTGCGGCGCGACTCCCCCTCTGCTGTCAGCTCCACATAGATGGACGTCCCAAACAAGCTCTTCTTCCGCTTGAGTTTGGCACAGGTAACGACGGCATGTAGCTGCGACGTCGGTCCGTGGTTATAGCTACACTCTGTTCTGGACGAGGCCGTGGCCATGTCATACACCGCAGTGGAAGCCTGAAAACACACAAAACAAAAGTCAAAAACAGGACAACCTAAAGAAATATCACCAGCAATCTAAAACTACGTGATATACAGTGCCTTCGGAGAGTATTCAGACCCCTTGACTTTCTCCACAATTTGTTACGTTACAGCCTTATTGTAAAATGTTTTAAATTAAATGTTTTTCTAATCAATCTTCACACAATACCCCATAATGACAATGAGAAAATTGTTTTATAGAAATGTTAGCTAATTTAAATATAAAAAACAGAAATACCTTATTTACATAAGTATTCAGACCTTTTGCTATGAGAATCGAAATTGAGCTCAGCTGCATCCTGTTTCCATCTTTGAGATGTTTCTACAACTTGATTGGAGTCCACCTAAGGTTAATTCAAATGATTTGGAAAGGCACACACCGGTCCCACAGCTGACAGTGCATGTCAGAGCAAATACCAAGCCATGAGGTCGAAGGAATTTTCTGTAGAGCTCCGTGACAGGCAGAAGTGTAGAGGCACAGATGTGGGGAAGGGTACCAAAAAAAATGTATGCAGCATTGAAGGTCCCCAAGAACACAATGGCCTCCATCATTCTTAAATGGAAGAGGAGTTTGGAACCACCAAGACTCTTCCTAGAGCTGGCCACCCAGACAAACTGAGCAATCGGGGGAGAAGGGCCTTGGTCAGGGAGGTGATGGAACCCGATGGTCACTCTGATAGAGCTCCAAAGTTCCCCTGTGGAGATGGGAAAACCTTACAGAAGGACAACCATCTCTGCAGCACTCCACCAATCAGGCCTTTATGGTAGAGTGGCCAGACTGAAGCCACTCCTCAGTAAAAGGCACGACAGCCGCTTGGAGTTTGCCAAAAGGCAACTAAAGACTCTCAGACCATGAGAAGATTCTCTGGTCCAATGAAACCACAATTGAACTTTGTGGCCTGAATGCCAAGTGTCACATTTGGAGGAAACCTGGCACCATCCCTACGGTGAAGCATGGCGGTGGCAGCATCACGCTGTGGGTATATTTTTCAGTGGCAGGGACTGGGAAAGATGAATGACGCCAAGTACCGAGAGACAAAAAGCTGTTTTTGTTTTGTCATTATGGGGTATTGTGTGTAGTTTTATAAAAAGGTAAAAAAAAATCAATGTAATCCATTTTAGAATAAGGCTGTAACGTAACAAGACGTGGAAAAAGTCAAGGGTTCTGAATACTTTCCGAAC
Source organism: Thymallus thymallus (assembly GCA_023634145.1). Taxonomy (NCBI): domain Eukaryota; kingdom Metazoa; phylum Chordata; class Actinopteri; order Salmoniformes; family Salmonidae; genus Thymallus; species Thymallus thymallus. The sequence continues at coordinate 5,113,296 of CM042418.1, forward strand.
GCACTGTGATATGAGCTTCCAATGTATATGAGCTTCCAATGAACTGTATTTGGACATTGAATTAAGGTACATTAGTCAAAGTCACATGGTACTTGATCCAGACAATGATAAACTGAGCTACTGCGCTGTTCAATCGTTGGGCAATATAACCATAAGGGGGACATCGGCTGCGATGGTATACAGAGTTGATCCGTGAGACATGACAGAAGTAAACAAAAGTAACAAAAATTCTAGTACCAAACCGTTTTCCATGTTCTAGTATCGAAAAGGTACAGACGTTTCAGTATACCGTGAAACACTAAACCTAACCACACTGACATGTTAGGCTATAGCCTAAACGAGGGACGGGCAACTGGCGGCCCGCAGAACAATACAAAAATTGGGAGTGTTTCAAATGTATTATATTGAGATTTGTCACTGGCCTACACAAAACTTCCCATAATGTCAAAGTGGAATTTACAATCCAGCATTTTAACTCATTAACAAAAAATTCTAAGCTGAAATGTTTTGAGTCAATAAGTATTCAACTACTTTGTTATGGCAAGCTTCAATAAGTTCAGGAGTAAAATTGTGCTTAACAAGTAACATAATAAGTTTAACATGATTTTTTAAATTGTACACTACACATACAGATAATTGTAAGGTCCCTCAGTCAAGCAGTGAATTTCAAACAGATTCAACCATAAAGACCAGCAAGGTTTTACAATGCCTCGCAAAGGGCACTTATTGGTAGATTGGTAAACAAAAGCAGACATTGAACATCCCTTTGAGCATGGTGAAGTTACTAATTATACTCTGGATGGTGTATCAATACACCTAGTCACTACAAAGATACAGGCGTCCTTCCTAACTCAGTCGCCAGAGAGGAAGGAAACCACTCGGGGATTTCACCATGAGGCAAATGGTGACTTTAAAACAGTTAAGAGTTTAATGGCTGTGATAGGAGAAGACTGATACTAACCTAATTGACAAAGTGAAAAATATTACAAAATATGCATATGCACTCTTTGGCCCTAAAGTAAAACTGCTAAAAAATGTGGCAAAGATATTAATTTTAGGTTCTGAATACAAAGCGTTGTGCTGTGTTGGATACGCCCCAAACATAACACAAGAGATCCACTCTTCCTATTTTCAAGCATGGCGGTGGCTAAATCAATCCGCGGGCCATGCAGCTCTGCCATGCGCAGAAGAAATACAGTATCAGCCCACAGAGAAGCATGAGATGGAACTTCACTCAACTTTCTAGAGTTTGTCCTGTTAGTTAACACCATCAACCGGTTCTCTTTACTGTGGTCTATTGGGATCGAATCAACGCAATATTTGCCACTTTCAAACACACCGAAACAAAAAATGCAAGAATTAGTATTCAAAACTAACCAAGCAAGAGATTTTGTTTTGTAGGCAGAACTCATTGGAGTAGGACTCTATTGCATTGACATGACCAACTCTACACAGACCAGTGCGGCATAACTAAATGCAAGCTGCAGTAGGCCTACATGCCAATAGATTGGCCTATATGGATCTGTGCCATTTACGTTGAACTGGACTGTTTACAGCATGAGCGGTCGTGAGTAGATGTGCTTGTTTTGAGATCTAAGCGAGAGACGCATGAAGCCACGTGTGCACATTTTGTTCATATCCTTTGCTAGTTAGTGAGTTATTAGCCCAGTTATACTGTAGATCATCTGTAGTTAGCAATAGGGGAGTGATTGCTTCCTACAAGAGCACAAAACATGCACATTTCTAGACATCTTTGAAAAGCAAGTCAGGTAAAGAGCTTTTTTTTTTTGTCTTAAAAAGAGGCAGTAATGTATTTTAAGACAGGCTTGAATAAGCTAAGTAGCCAATAGGCAGAGGGTGGCTGTATGGGAATAAAAATGCATTTTATGTTTAAAGTAGTTTCTTGCATCAAACAACATTTTCATTGGATAAACAGGTTAATGTCAAGCTCAGCATGGTATTTAATTATTATTATTTTATTTTTTTTGCATTGAACACCACACATTGGCTGCTACTCTATGTGGAATGATAGAACAGCTACAGTTGAAGTCAGAAGTTTACATACACTTAGGTTGAAGTCATTAAAACTCATTTTTTATAACCACTCCACAGGATTTCATGTTAACAAACTATAGTTTAGGCAAGTCTGTTAGGACATCTACTTTGTTCATGACAAGTAATTCTTCCAATAATTGTTTACTGACAGATTATTTCACTTATAAAATAAGTTTATCACAATTCCAATGGTTCAGAAGTTTAAATACACTAAGTTGACTGTGCCTTTAAACATCTTGGAAAACTCCAGGAAATTATGTCATGGCTTTAGAAGCTTCTGATAAGCTAATTGACATAATTTGAGTCAATTGGAGGTGTACCTGTGGATGTATTTCAGGGCCTAACTTCAAACTCAGTGCCTCTTTGCGCGACATCATGTGAAATTCGAAAGAAATCAGCCACCACCTCAAGAAAACAATTGTAGACCTTCACAAGTCTGGTTCATCCTTGGGAATAATTTCCAAATGCCTGAAGGTACCACGTTCATCTGTACAAACAATAGTACGCAAGTGTAAACACCATGGGACCACACAGCCATCATACCGCTCAGGAAGGAGACGCGTTGTGTCTCCTAGAGATGAACGTACTTTGGTGTGAAAAGTGCAAATCAATCCCAGAACAGCAAAGGACCTTGTGAAGATGCTGGAGGAAACCGGTACAAAAGTATCTATATCCACAGTAAAACGAGTCCTATATCGACATAACCTGAAAGGCTGCTTAGCAAGGAAGAAGCCACTGCTACAAAACCACCATGAAAAAGCCAGACTACGGTTTGCAACTGCACATGGGAACAAAGATCATACTTTTTGAAGAAATGTTCTAAAATAGAACGGTTTAGCCATAATGGCCATTGTTATGTTTGGAGGAAAAAGGGGGAGGCTTGCAAGCCGAAGAACACCATCCCAAGCATGAAGCACATGGGTGTCAGCATCATATTGTGGGGGTGCTTTGCTGCAGGAGGGACTGGTGCACTTCACAAAATAGATGGCATCATGAGGAAGGAAATTATGTGGATATATTGAAGCAACATCTCAAGACATCAGTCAGGAAATTAAAGCTTGGTCGCAAATGGGTCTTCCAAATGGACAATGACCCCAAGCATACTTCCAAAGTTGTGGCAAAATGGCTTAAGGACAACAAAGTCAAGGTATTGGAGTGGCCATCAGAAAGCTCTGACCTCAATCCTATAGAAAATGTGTAGGGCAGAACTGAAAAAGCATGTGTGAGCAAGGAGGCCTACAAACCTGACTCTGTTACACCAGTTCTGTATGAAGGAATGGGCCAAAATTCACCCTACTTATTGTGGGAAGCTTGTGGAAGGCTACCTGAAACGTTTGACCCAAGTTAAACAATTTAAAGACAATGCTACCAAATACTAAGTGAGTATGTAAACTTCTGACCCAAGCTTTAAAAGCTTAAATAAAATCACTACTATTGTTCGTACATTTCACATTCTTAAAATAAAGTGGTGATCCTAACTGACCTAGGACACAGAATTTTTATTAGGATTAAATGTCAGGAATTGTGAAAAACTGAGTTTAAATGTATTTGGCTAAGGTGTATGTAAACTTCCGACTTCAACTATATATGTGTGAAGCATCATTCTATGCTTTGGCAGCTATGAAGACAAAGCTCAGGTCCCGACTAGAAGAGGAGAATAATTAGCTAGTTTGCGTGTCAACCATCACACCGAGGATAGACAGACTCTGCAGTAAGAAGCAGGCCCACCCATCTCACTGACATCTACAGTATATGTAAGTGCTGTGTACTTTATTTTTTTTCCTTTAAGCATTATTAACAGTATGTGTTTATAAGTACATTTTATACACGTTTGTCAGTTTCTCAGTAGGGGGTCTGTGATTCATGTTGCATGTGAAAAGGGGTCTTTCAACAAAAAAACAAAAAAAAGCATGTAAGCATCTAAGATGCTAGAGGTGTCACTACAGACAACCTGGTTCAAATCCAGACTGTATCACAACCAGCCGTGATTGGGAGTCCCATAGGGGACGCACAATTCTCCCAGCGTTTGGCCGGTCTAGGCCTTCACTGTAAAAAAAAAAATTTTTTCTTAACTGACTTGCCTAGTTAAATAAAGGTTAAATTAAAAAAATATACATCTTCTGATCATTTCCTCATAATCTCCCAGATTGCTTCTTTTTGCATGTCAGAATCATGTAATTTCACATGAATAGTAGTTACTTTTGGGTATGCCTATTTAAGCGGTTAAAATGTTATGGGATTAACTTTATCCATTGTTTTTGATGGTAGGCCAATCTGGTAGGCCTACCATCTACATTATGATCAAATAGCCACAGTAGCCTACTTGGCCACTGTTAAAACAGTAACTTAAAGCAGGCACAGCCTCAGTGTTCACAGTAAACGTACGCTGGAAGTTGCACAGAAAGGTTCAAGTTAGCGCTCAGACCAGAAATTAGCTCAGTGCCTACATTTCTTTTAGGGAACATTGGCTATAGGTATGATTGTCATCAGCAAGGACTAGAGAGTTTGTTTGTTTTTTATGAAAAGAAACGGAATAGAGCTAAGCACATGAAAAATCCTAGAGGAAAACCTGCTTCCCAAAAGACACTGGGAGACAAATAAACCTTTCAGCAGGACAATGACCTAAAACGAAAGGGCAAATCTACACTGGAGTTGCTTACCAAGACGACGTTGAATGTTCCTGAGTGGCCTAGTTACAGTCTTGATAGTTACCGTTTTGACTTCAATTCAGCTTGAAAATCTATGGCCAGACTTGAAAATGGCTGTCTAGTAATGATCAACACAAACTTGACAAAGCTTTAAGAATTTTTTTAAAGAACAATGCGCAAATATTGTACAATCCAAGTGTGCAAAGTTCTTAAAGACTTACCCAGAAAGACTCACAGCTGTAATCGCTGACAACAGTGATTCTAAAATGTATAGACTCTGGGGGTTGAATACTTATCTAATAAAATATATATTAGTGTTTTATCTTTCATAAAATATATATATATATATATATATATATACACACACACACACACACACACACACACATACAGTGGGGAGAACAAGTATTTGATACACTGCCGATTTTGCAGGTTTTCCCACTTACAAAGCATGTAGAAGTCTGTAATTTTTATCATAGGTACTCTTCAACTGTGAGTGGCCGAATCTAAAACAAAAATCCAGAAAAATTAATTTGCATTTTATTGCATGACATAAGTATTTGATACATCAGAAAAGCTGAACTTAATATTTGGTACAGAAACCTTTGTTTGAAATTACAGAGATCATACGTTTCCTGTAGTTCTTGACCAGGTTTGCACACACTGCAGCAGGGATTTTGGCCCACTCCTCCATACAGACCTTCTCCAGATCCTTCAGGTTTCGGGGCTGTCGCTGGGCAATACGGACTTTCAGCTCCCTCCAAAGACTTTCTATTGGGTTCAGGTCTGGAGACTGGCTAGGCCACTCCAAGACCTTGAGATGCTTCTTACGGAGCCACTCCTTAGTTGCCCTGGCTGTGTGTTTCGGGTCGTTGTCATGCTGGAAGACCCAGCCACGACCCATCTTCAATGCTCTTACTGAGGGAAGGAGGTTGTTGGCCAAGATCTCACGATACATGGCCCCATCCATCCTCCCCTCAATACGGTGCAGTCGTCCTGTCCCCTTTGCAGAAAAGCATCCCCAAAGAATGAGGTTTCCACCTCCATGCTTCACAGTTGGGATGGTGTTCTTGTGGTTGTACTCAACCTTCTTCTTCCTCCAAACACGGCGAGTGGAGTTTAGACCAAAAAGCTCTATTTTTGTCTCATCAGACCACATGACCTTCTCCCATTCCTCCTCTGGATCATCCAGATGGTCATTGGCAAACTTCAGACGGGCCTGGACATGCGCTGGCTTGAGCAGGGGGACCTTGCGTGCGCTGCAGGATTTTAATCCATGCAGCGCATGGATTAAAACCATGTGTTACTAATGGTTTTCTTTGAGACTGTGGTCCCAGCTCTCTTCAGGTCATTGACCAGGTCCTGCCGTGTAGTTCTAGGCTGATCCCTCACCTTCATGATCATTGATGCCCCACGAGGTGAGATCTTGCATGGTGCCCCAGACCGAGGGAGATTGACCGTCATCTTGAACTTCTTCCATTTTCTAATAATTGCGCCAACAGTTGTTGCCTTCTCACAAAGCTGCTTGCCTACTGTCCTGTAGCCCACCCCAGCCTTGTGCAGGTCTACAATGTTATCCCTGATGTCCTTACACAGCTCTCTGGTCTTGGCCATTGTGGAGAGGTTGGAGTCTGTTTGATTGAGTGTGTGGACAGGTGTCTTTTATACAGGTAACGAGTTCAAACAGGTGCAGTTAATACAGGTAATGAGTGGAGAACAGGAGGGCTTCTTAAAGAAAAACTAACAGGTCTGTGAGAGCCGGAATTCTTACTGGTTGGTAGGTGATCAAATACTTATGTCATGCAATAAAATGCAAATTATTTATTTAAAAATCATACAATGTGATTTTCTGGATTTTAGATTCCGTCTCTCACAGTTGAAGTGTACCTATGATCAAAATTACAGACCTCTACATGCTTTGTAAGTAGGAAAACCTGCAAAATCGGCAGTGTATCAAATACTTGTTCTCCCCACTGTATGTATGTATGTATGTATGTATGTATGTATGTATGTATGTATGTATGTATGTATGTATGTATGTATGTATGTATGTATGTATGTATGTATGTATGTATGTATGTATGTATGTATGTATGTATGTATGTATATATATATATATATATATATATATATATCTTCCACTTTGACAGATTAGTTTGTGTTGTCAAAATTACAAATACATAACAACAAAATGTGGAAAAAGTCAAGGGTGTGGGTACCTTTTAAAGGCACAGTACCTTTCGTATCCTTAGCTAACTCCTTGGCTAACTCCATTATCTCTAGCTCACATCCAGGGAAATAAACAGGCCTAGAATGGCGAAGATACATCCCTACTCACAATTGGTGCGTTTTGCAGAACCCTTCGGATCCTCAGCCGACTCCGTGGCCCATGACTGTCCTGCAACAGGAGACGGAGAAACTAGTTAGTCAGGGAATCATGTCAGCTGTTATATTAACACTGATCTGGGTTGTGCAAAGGCTTTAACCTAACGACAGAAACCAGTCTCAGGGAAAATAAAAAAGGGGGAACTTTCTTAATCTGAACAAAGTGCTGATGCAAGGTTTGTTTGGTGCAGAGGAGTGACAACATATGAATGTCCTTATACTGCCAAGGTAAAATGGTTACCACAAGATCCCTCCCCTTCCTGTACAAACACAGATGGGTGCTAGGAGTTGCGTACTCAGAAGCTGAGACACAGACCCAAGCCCAGGCGTAGGGAGCTCCAAACTGATAACTGTGCAGACGGAGAGACTAGAGAGGGCTAAAACAATTATCCATTGTCAGCATACATACACCACCACCACTCCATTCTGAGGGCATAACACCACGCAGACAAACATAGCCATCTGATCATTGCTACACAAACAAAAACACAGGAAAATCATGTTACTCACTTGCAAAGCGAAGGGACATGACAAAAGGCCACTAACCATTGTGTGTGTGCATATCTGCACTTTAATAACACCAATTGCCTCAACAGACTGCCTCAAAGTGTAACATACTCTCACATCAGTAAACAGGGCAAGCAAGGCCATCATCTCAGAGCATTAAAGGGTGAGATGAGTGGAGCCAGAGGACTCCCAGCTGACTAAGGATGAAGTGCTGTTCATCAGAACAGGAGAAAGCCTCCATTGTCTTTAGACCAGGGGGATCAGATCTCGCTTTTCCATATAATCAATAGGCTATGTATTATGATCTTTAGGCCCAAACTAATCCTAGATCAGCACTCCTTCTATGAGATGCTTGATACATATGGCCCCGGGGCTTCATCCTCATCTAGAAATCTCATGGAACACAGCAGAAGTCATTAGAGAGGGTGCAGAACCCAGAGGACCTTGAAGGGCACTTCACCCTACTGCACTCGTTCCTCACTTCTCCACAGCACTATAATATTACTCTCCTCCACACTGCAAGACACTTCTCTCAGTCCTTTACTCACCTCCTCGATCCTCTTATCGTCTGTCCTCTCCTTCACACCCCACCCCACTGCTCTCCTGTACCAGTCTGGCTGGCTTAGGGGGATGGACGGTATGCGTCTGCCTTGTATTAGCTCCAGCTCAGCCGAGTGGCACAGAGACTACCAGCAGGCAGGCCAGATAAAACCTTTCCCTGATCCCCTCCAAGCCTCAGTCTGTCTGGAGAGACAGAGCAGAGAGCAGCCCAACCAGGGGAGGATAGGATACTAGGGGAGGATGTGGGAAGGGAGGTACAGGGGAGAGTGGAGATGTTGGCATTAGAACCAATGACACAGCATTACTGAGTGCATCTGGCATGGAAACCAACCAACGTCTGCGATAAACAACCTTTGACCACCTGAACGAACAACGAGGCGACTCGCAGTCCCACTCCGCTCATTGTGTCTCAGTGTCTGGTAGTTGTGACAAAACCTCCAGCTGTAACAGTGACATGACAGGGGAACAGATAGCTGGCATAACCTCCAAGGTGAACCAGCGTGACATCTAAGGCTGGCACAATTACCTTATATACCTGACAGTTATGGATGAAGACCATCATGAAAAGTAAAATAACCGCCATTACATATATTTTTAAACAAGACGTTTACATCCCGCTTTTACTTCCTGCTTTGCTCCTATGGGTACACTCGCAATGGCCGCCAGTCCACACATTACGCCATCATTAACTTGAATGGGGACGGTCATTATATTAATTCTATTTCTTTGGCAGCACATGCAGTCAGGAGTGAAGGAGAAAATGTACCTCAAAATGTTGCTATTCAAACACTCATTACGGTGACCCGCGGTCTTCAGTAATGCTGCGTCATTAGTTCTAATGCCAACATCTCCACTCTCCCCTGTACCTCCCTTACGGTGACCCGCGGTCAGATGGCTGGCCAATAATAGTCATAAGAAATACCATGACCGTCACAGTGACGTCGTGCCTCAAAGACAAAAGTGCTCAGTCGTCCTGGAGCTGAATGAACAGCCTGCATAAACATTTTTTTAAGTGTTGATGGCTGTCTATCCTAAATGTGCAGATTGCAAAGGGAAAAAAAATGTTCCTAAGTGGCCTAGCCTAGTGGTCAGAGCGTTGGGCCAGTAACCGAAAGGATGTTGGAACGAATCCCCAAGTAGACAAGATGAAAACCTGTCGATGTGTCCTTGAGCAAGGCATTTAACCCTAATTTGCCGTACTACTATGGCTGTCCCTGTAGCTAGGCCATCATTGGAAATAAGAATTTGTTCTTAACCGACTTGCCTAGTTAAATAAAAGGTTACATTTAAAAAAAATGTTTTTTAAGTGGATTAAAGAGATTGCTGTTCTGCTTAATCTGTGAGCACAGCACAGAGACCTATAGCAAGATCTTCTCCTCAAGAGTACTCTGGCCTCTCACACTAGGAGTAGAGAGACAGAGGACTGGGGCAGAGCAGAGACCAACAGTAAGCTGCCATCAGTCTCTAATTAAGGAGGTTGACTAATGAAAAGGGATCCTGCCAGCCAGACAGACACAGGCCAGGGAGCAGTTTCTAATCCCCTCAACCATGGCCTGGGGTTGGACGCAGAGGATAGAGTCACACAGAGGGCAAAAGCACAGGTAATCTCATTCCCAGACACTTCCGCGCCCAAATGCGTAAAGAGTCTGGTGGACTAATGCGTAAAACCTGGCCAAAGTTAGCCAATACAGAAAGACTGGGAGAAACTCCACATTGGCTTGATCGTGAGGTTTGCAAAAATTAAATGACAAATCATTTACTCAGAAATTAAATGACGCATGAAAAAAAAGTCACAACCGGGCTGATGGAAAAAGGAAATGCAGGTACAATTTTATGAAAATGTCGACAGACAAGTCGTTTGTTCAATATGGTGGGATCTTTTTGCGCCTGCAAAATGTATTATGCGAGAAATGGCAGAGAAAGCGCCTTCATGGGGAAATATTTATATAACAACCATTATATAGAACATGGAACGCAGGTCTGCGTACTGGCATCCATACCCACACATGCAGTCAGTGCCGGCCCTAGCCTTTTGGGGATCCTAAGGAAAATGTTGTTTGGGGGCACATGCCGAGACCAGAATGGGCAAATTTCCTATATAACACAACAGTTTGTGACAAAACCACCAAAAGAGTTGAAACCCATTTAAACTTTTATTTGGTACATGGGAATTTAACTGCAAAAATCTTTATTTTTTTTGTTTAACTAGGCAAGCAGTTAAGAAAATCATCAGCGTACCAGAACAAAGTTCCTCATTAGTCATCGCATCTTTCAAATCTGTCGATCATTAAGTTTGAAGGCGACAGTCAGTGGCATAAATATATCTATCTTCCCCCTTTCTAGACTATCATACATCTTTCTAGACTACATACATCTTTCTAGATTACATACGGTCGTCTGAAAAAGTTTGGGCACCCCTGACAATTTCATTTTGATCTATCAAATAACTGATGGACACAGTAATATTTCAGTAGTGAAATGAAGTTCATTGGATTAACAGAAAATGTGCCAGTGCGAAATTAGACCAGTGCATACATTTGGGCACCCCAACAGAAAAATCACATCAATAGAGTGTCTGGATTCTGGGTGAAGGTATTTTGGACCATTCCTCCTTACAAAACATCTCCAGTTCAGTTAGGTTTGATGGTTGCCGAGCATGGACAGCCCGCTTCAAATCATCCCACAGATTCTCAATGATATTCAGGTCTGGGGACTGGGATGGAATCCATGCGACCCTCAACTTTAACAAGATTCCCAGTACCGGCACTGGCCACACAGCATGATGGAACCCCCACCAAAGTTTACTGTGGGTAGGAAGTGTTTTAATTGGAACGCTGTGTTCTTTTGCTGCCATGCATAACGCCCCTTGTTATGACCAAATAACTCAATCTTTGTTTAAATCAGTCCACAGCACCTTATTCCAAAATGAAGCTGGCTTGTCCAAATGTGTGTTTGCATACCTCAAGCGACTCTGTGGCGTGTGTACAGAAAAGGCTTCTTCCGCATCACTCTCCCGTACAGCTTCTCCTTGTGCAAAGTGAGCTGAATTGTTGAACGATGCACAGTGACACCATCTGCAGCAAGATGATCTGTTTTTGACCGTTCTCACCAGCCTTTGCCTCTCCAATATTTTACTTAGCCTGCCACTTCTGGCCTTAACAAGAACTGTGCCTGTGGTCTTCCATTTCCTCACTATGTTCCTCACAGTGGACACTGACAGCTTACATCTCTGCGATAGCTTTTTGTAGCCTTCCCCTAAACCATAATGTTGAACAATCTTTGTTTTCAGGTCATTTGAGAGTTGTTTTGAGGCCCCCATGTTGCCACTCTTCACAGGAGAGTCAAAGAGAACAACAACTTGCAATTGGCCACCTTAAATACCTTTTCTCATGATTGGATGCACTTGTCTATGAAGGTCAAGGCTTAATGAGCTCACCAAACCAATTGTGTGTTCCAATTAATCAGTGCTAAGTAGTTACAGGTATTCAAATCAACAGAATGACAAGGGTGCCCAAATTTTTGCATAGCCTATTTTTCACATCTGATTTAATTTCATACAACTTAATATTGCTACACTAAAAATCTTTGTCTGGACAATACCCCAGTACTCAGCTTTTATTAGAAAATGAATGGCATGCCACTGTGATCATTTTCTGTGACGACAGAGTACATTATTATGCAGCCTCAGAAGGGTGCCCAAACTTTTTCATACGACTGTATAACGTGTTTCAAATATGGAGACACACTGGACCTTTGTGCTGCCATTGGCAGGAGGTCATCAGATGGACCTCATTTGGACAGAACAGGAGACCCATGCAGAATAAATGTGTTGGCCTGATATAGTGGTCCTGGATGCATAGCGTAGCTAAGCTGATGTTACCTACCCTCACCACCTGGGGTCAGCCCGCAAGTTAGTCTAGGATCCAGTTGCAGACAGAGGTATTCAGTCCCAGGGTCCTAAGCTTTGTGATGAGCTTGGAGGAGACTATGGTGTTGAACGCTGGGCTGGAGTCAATTAACAGCATTCTCACATAGGTATTCCACTTATCTAGGTGGATGAGGGCAGTGTGGAGTGCAATTGAGATTGCATCGTCTATGGATATGTTGGGGCAGTAGGCAAATCGGAGTGGGTCTAGGGTGTCTGGGGTGATGGATGTGTGCCATAACCAGCCTTTCAAAGCACTTTATGATTACAGGGGAGTGCTACAGGGCAGTAGTCATTGTGGCATGTAGCCTTGGAGTTAGTGGGAACAGGACTGATTGGTAGTCCGCTTGGGACACGTGGGGATTACAGACTGGGACAAGGAGAGGTTGAAAATTACCGTGAACATGCCTGTTGTCCAGAGCATTCTCTGAGAACACGCCCTGGAATACCGTCCGGCCCCGTGACCTTGCGATTATTGACCTGATTAAAGAGCTTACTCACGTCGGCCTCGGAGCGAGATCACCCAGTCCTCTGTGTCAGTGGGGACCCTCAAGCACAGCATTGTTTTTGCCGAGGCGTGCATAAAATGCATCGAGTTCGTCTGGTAGAGGGTCATCGTTGGGCACTTCACGGCTGGGTCTTCCTTTGTAATCCATAATGGCCCTGCCACATGCGGCGGGGCCTGTGTAATAGGATTCCACCTTATTCCAATAGTCCTTTATCTTGTTCGATGGCTCTGCGGAGGTCGTAGCGAGACTTCTTTTACTTGTTCCTTTCCTCAGCCATAGCCTCAGGGTCTGCTGTGTGCAGTAGCCCTGTCCTTTCGCTTAACACCAACCTCTGTGTTAATCCAGGGCTTTTGATAGGGGAAACAGCGAACCTTCACTGTGTGGACAATATCTCCAATCCATTTCCTAATGAAGCCGGTGACGGAGGTGGTTAGCTCGTCGATGCTATCGGCGGAGTCTCTGTACATATTCCAGTCAGCGCTAGCAAAGCAGTCCCGTAGCATAATCTCTGCGTACCATTTCTCAACGGAGCAAGTCACAAGTACTTCCTGTTTGAGCTTCTGCTTGTATACAGGAAGCAGGAGTATGGAGTCATGATCTGATTAGCCGAATGGGGGACGAGGGAGGGCGTTGTAAGCTTGCTTGTGGGTAGTGTAACAGTGGTCTAGGAGTTTATCGCCCTTAGTGGCGAGGGAGACGGGTTGATGGAAATTGGGCTTTACGCGTCTTAACACAGAATTAAAATCGCCAGCAATAAGAAAAGCAGGGACTGGGTGCATGGTTTCCTGCTTGTTTATAGCCTCGTACAGTTCGTTATTTGCCAGCTTGTCATTTTTCTTGTTCTTAGGTGACAGGAAAACAGAGGGGAAAATAAGGACAGATAGAGTGAGACAGAGGATGAGGTGTGTGTAAGTGTGTTGTCATTTAGTCTGGTTGACTAAGCCTGACTAAGGGCCAGTCAGTCAAGTCATCATTGGTTGTGACAGAATGGGGAGACTGGGCCTCTAATTCGTATGATGTTTCAGAGCATTTTTCTATTCGAATTCTGAGATACAGTTTAGATTTCTTTGAAGCCAACAAAGACTAGGGCATGTGCCGGGGTGCAACACTGTCTAGAAGCAACAATGTCTTCACTTACGGGATTACTGACGAAAAAAATATGACTGAATCAAAGTATTATTATATGTTCAGTGACACTTCATCACTTGGCTTTAAAGCTGCAAGTTAAACGTGAAGGCTGAGGAACACTAACACTATTTGATGTGAAAATACCACTGTAGTGTGTGTGTCCTCCCAGTCAGTTTAATGAGAGCTGGCATCTGTGCAGGCACATAATTGGGGACATCAACAACCGATGCAGCCAGCAGCACTGAATTGGATATCATTATAACCAATGGCTCTCTGACTCAGGAATGGATCAGACTGTTCAGACTCACCAGATCAGAGCGAGTTGGGGGGATGGGGGGGGGAGTGAGTCCAACTTACAGGGTTGTGTGATATTTGGTATTCATAGTGCGTGTGAGTAGCTTTCCAGTGCTACCTTATAGGCCTAGGCTAGAACTAGGCTACACAGACACAGTAAAGGAAGACTGTGCTCAATCCTTTGGTAGTTTTGCACGGTATTTCAAAGCATTGGTACTTTTTCGATACTAGAACTAAAAATGATTTGTGTTACTTTCTGTACTTCTGTCAAATGTGTCAGACTTCATCTACTGATTGAGAGAGGATCAAGCCTGTCTATCAGTGCAGCCAATGCCCCCTTAAAGCACAAGAGCACCGTGACTGCTCCACTTACCCATTGCTAGCTCTAGGTCTAGCCTGTCCTGAGCACTGCACTGTCTGGTTGCATCACCACGTACGTTGCACAGACGTTAACACACTTGAATAACGCGACACACATGTAGAAATGTTGATTGAATTACTGTTCGCAACACCATGTCCCTTACAGGCTAGAACACTTCACAATACAATAAGATACAGGTACCTTCCAGCTTTTTAGGCTAACTTTCTTTGCTAGCTTACAGCTGAAACTAACATCGTCCTACCTTAGTACTTTGGGATAATATTCAAACTGTAAACGCAAAATATTGCTGCTTTCAAAGCTGATAGTCACCTAAACCTTTATTCATTTGCTTCTTCTCCCCGCCTCACATCACTCCAAGTCAAGATCATTTTTGCTGGAGCTGACGGTGTGTGAATGAGGTCATGGGTCTTAAAAGAGACAGCGCACACTTATATCAAAAGATGCGGTTACTCCTATGTAAATTTGGATCAGTACAATAAAATAAGTCCCAAATGGAAGACAAAACAGATTGTTTGTCATCTGTAGCCTCATTAAGATCAGCCAAAACAAGCTCAGTTACTCAATGGATGTGCACACTGCTATTGACTATGCAGTCACCTTTACTGTGAACAGACCTAGGCTCAATCTTGATTTACCCAGTTCATCAATAGACTAGAGATTTACCATTCAAATAACTGATTACCATTATGTCAAGTAGTTATACCATTTTTTTTATTGATTAATTAAGGCATACATTTAAAAAAAAAAATAATTTCAAATATAATTATATTGAACTCAAGAGAGCTGTCTGGATCAAGTTCCATTCTGTGGCTTCGGCTAATACGCCTTTTTTTTTTTGCTGTTCTATCGTGATGGTATGGTGTATCGTGATACTAAACCGGGTATCAATGTTAAAATTCTGCTATCGTGACAACACTATCAATGGTGTAAACAAGTCAAAAGCTTGGAATTGGATCCCAAAATCTAAATCACATAGAAAGTATGTGCTGGCATTTTTTTTTTTATATTTAGACAGACACGCCCACATCTCTGTATGGCTGCTTGGGAAAAAAACAACAGGAGGACCAACTGCACACATACAGCGAGTGAGTAATAACACATCCACCATAAATACTACAGCTGCCATTTAAAGTGGAACTGACAGTGTTTCAGCAACATTAAATCTTCATATACACCCTCAGGAAGAATATCACGCCTTTTTTTGGTCATTTTCAAGTTTTCATATTTTAATTCTATAGCAATATAGAGTGGGAAAGCGGCCGTGCGTTTGGACAAGTAATAGAGATTTCAGCAAATAAAACCTAACAAACACATATGTCCAGTACAGGACCAGACTCTACACAAACCGGCATGCCCTGGCCAATCAGAGCTACAGTACGCCTATATGCAGTACGCCCACTCACCCACTTTTCAATGACAGGAAATCCTCCCAGCAGCTAGCTAACGTTAGGCTCCATGTTTTCAGCTCGTTAAATAAGTAGATACATAAATAGATAAGCTAGCCTATTAGCCACGTTACGATTGACTTGTGATCACAGCCCTTGCTAGTTTCATTGTATTGACATTCCCAGCCGTAGTTACATGACTGTCGGCAGCAATGCCAACAATGCCTTACTGAACGATTTGGAATTTTGGGTCAAATAGAACCTATTTTTAAAACCTCTTCCAAAGTTGGTTTTGTATCAAACTGAGAATTTTATACTTTGTACTGATTATAATGGTATGTTTCATATGTGAAAAAGTTATTAAAACACTGTCAGTTCCACTTAAATTCCTTAACTATTAAGTATTTTGTACTTATCCATTACCAGCTTCATGCATGTTACAGTGTGTGTGACTTTACTTTCGATAGCATATGGATTGGCTATCAAAACAGTTGAAGAATGTGTTCTGAACTTTTGCCAGTGGGGTTTGACAACCTCAGCAGAGCACAATCATCTGTACTCGGATAAACCCAGAAAGCATCTCTTACTTCACACACACACAACAGTTTACATACACAGTAGATTTGCTTGCAATGCTGTGAACATAGAGCGATGGAGGAAGTAGTTGCCTTAGCACTAACAGGCCACGACAAACAGCCGATACGCATACACCAGTAACCACAAGTCAGGCTGGGAAACCATTAATAGAGGGGTGTTTCTTGACATAGGCCTACCCAATGGTCAAAATATCCTCCAACTCACACCCCGGCCCCACTGAGAATACTAGCATCTAGGCCAGGGTTCCACAACTGTCGGCCCACAGGCCAATTTGGCCCGCGGGTGGTTTTGTTTGGCCCCTCAAGATCTCGGAGCAAAAATAAATAAAATGTTAATTGTTGGACATAAGGCTGTAAAAACACCAGGAAATCAGCTCCAAGTGATTTTAAGTAGTCCCACACATAAGAGACAAATGTGAACGTATACAAATAAGAATAAATAATTGATTGGATTTATATAGCACATTTCTACCAATCGCTTTGCATAGTAGAGGGAAACTCACTTCATCCACCCACAATGTGTAGCACCCACCTCAGTGATGCACGGCGACCATTTTTGTGCCAGAACGCTTACCACACATCAGCTATCAGGTGGAGAGGTGGAGTGATGTATGCCAATTAGGAATGAGGGGGATGATTAGCTGGCCATGATGGAATGTGGCCAAGTTGGGAATTTAGTGTAGACATCACCAACAAACTATCATGGTCCAAACACACCAAGACAGTCGTGAAGAGGGCCCGACAACACCTAATCCCCCCCACGAGA
This sequence comes from Thymallus thymallus, assembly GCA_023634145.1. Classification (NCBI taxonomy): domain Eukaryota; kingdom Metazoa; phylum Chordata; class Actinopteri; order Salmoniformes; family Salmonidae; genus Thymallus; species Thymallus thymallus. The sequence goes on from CM042418.1 coordinate 5,130,437, forward strand.
CTCAAAATATTCGGCATGGGTCCTCAGATCCTCAAAAGGTTCTACAGCTGCACCATCATGACTGGTTGCATCACCGCCTGGTATGGCAACTGCTCGGCCTCCGACCGCAAGGCACTACAGAGGGTAGTGCGTACGGCCTAGTACATCACTGGGGCCAAGCTTCCTGCCATCCAGGACCTCTATACCAGGCGATGTCAGAGGAAGGCCCTAAAAATGGTCAAAGGCTCAAGCCACCCTAGTCACAGACTGTTCTCTCTGCTACCGCAGGGCAAGCGGTACCAGAGAGCCAAGTCTAGGTCAAAAGGGCTTCTCAACAGCTTCTACCCCCAAGCCATAAGACTCCTGAACAGGTCATCAAATGGCTACCCGGACCATTTGCATTGTGTCCCCCCAGCCCCAACACCCTCTTTTATGCTGCTGCTACTCTGTTTATTATCTATGCATAGTCACTTTAACTATACCTACATTTTACCTCGACTAACTGGTGCCCACGCACAGACTCTGTATCGGTACCCCCTGTATATAGCCCTGCTACTGTTATTTTCCTGCTTTTATTATTTATTTATTTATTTTTGGAACACCCTTACTCTTACAATAAGTGCAATGGGATTTTGAATGACCACAGAGTCACGAGAACCGTTTTGACGTCCCATCCGAAAGACGGCACCCTACGCTGGGAAATATCCCCAAATGTAATCAAGGTTTGAAATGATTATGTTTTAGTCAAATATTATCTGTATGGGCTTCTTGAAGTCAATTTGCAATATTTTATTACGTTCCATTAGAGGTGTCATCATTTCAAATAGACAGTTTAGGCTACCTAGACGCCTGCAACCACGCCAGCAGAAAACACTGACCTCGCTCTAAAACAACGAACCATCTAACCAAGATTTCCACTGATTGTATCCGGCATATAAAAACATTTAATTAAAAATAAAGATACTGGAATGATTGACCAACTAACATTACAACACCCACCCAGACGTATCTACCAAAAACAGGGTCATTGCCTTTTTACACTTGCAACATTTATTTACCTTGGCACGAGCCTCACACCATGGGGTGCAAGAGACATACAACTCAAGCATTCCCCACACATAGCTGTTTCCTTGTGAAAGGTCAACAGAGAGGGGGAAACAGAGGCAAAATAAGCACTTTGGACAAAGCCTGCCAAAGGCGCTGCTCAAGTGACAGCATCATGTAACTAATGCCTTCACACTGTGACAGCCAAAGCATACAGGACTACTGTCAATGGGAGGACTCTACCCGCAGGCCTGCAATCACAATAGCCCAATTTGTGTGGAAGAGCACTTGAAACAAATAAGGCCTCCAGACAGTTGACAGGCTTGGTCTCCAAGTAGCCTAGGCCTCAAAATCGGGCTACAGAGGACAACTAATTTCATCTAGGTTTGTCATCAAATCCTCACACCCAATTTGAGAGAAATTATGGCAACCAAATCTCTAGTTAAATAACATAACAGTGGTGTGTCTGAGGGCAGTGTGTGTCTTATTAGAAAATCGTCATATTTTCTCAAAATAGTGTCCAAATAGGGAAATTGACAGTCTGTTTGTAAAGTACCATGGCTATTTCGAGGCCACATTAGCAGAACCACATCACGCAGACTTGCCAGAGTTAAACATAACGTTATCTAGCTAACTATAACATTACATCAGTGGTTCAATTCGTGTTTCCACAAAACAAACGTGCAACTAGCGTTAACTAGCTTTAGTTATTTAACCCAGTTCGCTAGGGCAATAACCATGAAAAGTTACCCAGAGTACACAAAACACCGACAACATTAGTTGCAAGTCAAGTGTAAATAGTTTTTTTGACACTACCTATCGTTAGTTTATCTTTAACTTATCTAGCTAACGTTAGCTAGCTAAGCTTCAGTGAAGATTGCAAGGACGTTGGCATTAACCACCATTAAATATTGGGTGAATCCCTGTATTTTAGTTAACTAACGTTAGATGGCTAGCCAGATAGTTAACATAACATGCATCGCAATCATTTGGAGAGTATTAGACAGGGCACACTGATCACAACGGACAAAAAACAAACAGTCGGCTGGTCAGACTAGGTAAATAACCGAGTGAGACCATAGCAGTCGGATAGCTAGCTAGTAGCTTAGTTAGGTGTCCGCCATCTTTAGCTGGCATTGCTAACCAGTTAGCGTTAGCTAAAGTTAGCTAGCCATTTCAAACAAATATATTGTAGCTAGCTAACGTTAGTAGCAGCTCGCTAGTAACCAATCCCCACTTGGCTAGCTAGCTAACTCAAATAACATATTAAATAGTTTAATTGCCCAGCTAGTATCTAGTTAGCTAAACAATGCCATTTCAAGCAAATATCTCAAGTCAGTTGAGTTGGAGGAATGTAGCTAGCCTAGCTAACGTTAGGTAGCTGAAATATAAGCAGACTGGCAAGCTCAGCTTGAAGGAGGCATGTCAAATTGCAGACGACAGACATCCAACGTCTCTAAGTTTGGGTGGTTTACCGTGCCTGTAGCTCCAAACCGGTGTTATAAACTCCCTGTAGCTGTGTTCTCTGGATACAACGCCTGGCATTAACCTCTCAGGCTGAGCGTCCAGCTACGATTGCCATCTCTGGTCACAGACAGGTTCTCACATACACTGTAGAAACTCAACTCCACGATTTACGATGGCGTCTGCTCCAACGTCACATAACAATCTTTTATTTTGTTATTTTTTTTTTTTTATATATATATATATAAAACAACCACTAATTTCCTTACCCAGCGAATAGCCCGAAATTGCAATGTGTAATTCTATTGTAATATTCTTTGACTGCTGAAATCAATAGGGTTGGATAAAAACGTTATTTTATGTGACGTCGGAGCTCTAGTCCGTCCACACTAGTCATCGCTCAACTCTATCGTACATGTTTTATTGTTGGCCATAAATCTGCGTAGTGAGTTTTATTTTAGAAATCTGTTCCAAAGTATTCCCACGCATAATATATATATATATGATCGTATATAAATGTAAGCAAGGTCTGAAATTGTTATGCTTTAGTCAAATATTATATACGTTTGTGCTTCTTGCGGTCAATTTGCAGTCTACAAACTATTAGTAATTAGGTTCCGGCACCCTGACCATCCGCTCATTACAAAAAATTGCCCAGTGCAGTGGCTGAATCTAGTTGATGATTCCTGCATTATATTGACAAGATAATAAAGTGACCACTCTAACAATGGAAATACATGTCCTCAACGATTGAAGGGAGAAGTGAGCAGATGGGACCATTCTAGCCAATGAGAGGGCGCATACACGTGTAAACAACAGGAACAATAAGTCGTTTTTCTCAACGTTGACGGAATGCCACGTGCCTACACTTACATTTGTAACAGCTTAGACGTGACTCAAATTATATTCGATCCAAGAAGCCTCTCGTAGGTCGATACTTTCTGATAGAGTTCCATACAAAAACAGATTTTGGGCGGAGTAAATCCTCTCGTTTCGCCTCTCCCACACCTTGCAGTAAAAACAGACACAGACGGAGGCGTCTGACGCTACCCCAAATATGTCACTACGGCTGCCCTATTCTGATATTTTGTCCACAAATTGACAGTGGTGTAAAGTACTTAAGTAAAAATACTTTCAAGTACTACAGGAAGCTCTCTCAGCCATTTATATGCAGATTATACCGTTTTATACTCAGCTGGCCCCTCCCCGGATTTTGTGTTAAATGCTCTACAACAATGCTTTCTTAGTGTCCAACAAGCTTTCTCTACCCTTAACCTTGTTCTGAACACCTCCAAACAAGAATAATGCCCCTCTCCCCACAGGTGTGAATACTACCTCTGATGGTTTAGAGCTTGAGGTAGTCACATCATACAAGTACTTGGGAGTATGGCTAGACGGTACACTGTCCTTCTCTCAGCACATATCAAAGCTGCAGGCTAAAGTTAAATCTAGACTTGGTTTCCTCTATCGTGAACGCTCCTCTTCCATCCTACCCATGCTAGATTACTTAGACATAACTTATAGATCGGCAGGTAAGGGTGTTCTCGAGCGGCTAGGTATTCTTTACCATTCGGCCATCAGATTTGCCACCAATGCGCCTTTAGATGGATAGATAGATAGATAGATAGATAGATAGATAGATAGATAGATAGATAGATAGATAGATAGATAGATAGATAGATAGATAGATAGATAGATAGATAGATAGATAGATAGATAGATAGATAGATAGATAGATAGATAGATAGATAGATACTTTATTGATCCCTGAGGGGGAAATTTCTTTGTCAAGCAGCTACAACAAAACATAGGGCAGGTGCAAAATGCCAGAACAAAAATACACAAAAGACAGATACACGGTACATGATACATAGAGCGACAGTATGAAAAAATATAGAAATACAAGATATCTGGAGTGCAAAAAAGCTATAAAAAGACATTGCATAGTATGGGTGGTTGGCTGAATATGTACACTATACATTGGTGGATGTTGGATGGTTAACTATACTATACAGGTCGATGGCAGAGAAATACTTCAATAGCTAAAAATGCATATGATATGAGCGAGGGTAATAAGAGTTTACTTAATAGACAGACTGGTTAAATGAACAGGTAAGTGAATATTTTGCATGGTTAAATTAGCTGTACAGGTAAATAAACAGTTATATTTACAGGTAAGTGAATACTTGCATGGTTACATAAACTGTACAGGTAAATGACAGGAAGATATACTTAAATAGCTAAATGTGTGTGTGATATAATTTGGGGTAATAATAGTAATTCCCTTAAAATACAGTCCTTAGTGCGCAGGGTTTAATTACAGATAACTGCACGTATTGCACATTCAATATACTAAAAGCAATGAGAAAAGATGCAACTGACAGGATACTAATATGCATTCCTGAGTGAATGACTACGTAAGTTAAGTCCAAGAATTACTTGCAATATTGCACATGATATGATATAACAACTGTACATGAGTATGTATATACAGACCTGAATGAATAAATAATTCCTGAGTGAATGAGTGATTACGGACCAGAGTTACTCACGGATGGATGCATAATTGTTCAACTAGGTCCTAGCACCCCAACAGTTCCAGATCTATGTTGCCGACGGCACGGCATCCTGGTGAGGCATTATATAGTCTAATAGCCGCCGGCAGGAAGGACCTCCTGTAACGCTCACTGGCACACCGTGGTGGGATCAGTCTGTGACTGAAGGTGCTCCTCTGCGTCATAACCATGGCATGCAGAGGGTGGGTGACGTTGTCCATGATGGCCAGCAGTTTGGCCAGGATCCGTCTCTCCGCCACCTCCTCTAGAGTGTCAAGGCTTATCCACAGGACAGAGCTAGGACACATCACTGCACTCTATACTCCACTTTTAAACTGGTCATCTCTGTATACCCGTCGCAAGACCCACTGGTTTATGCTTATTTATAAAACCCTCTTAGGCCTCACTTCCCCCATCTGAGATATCTACTGCAGCCCTCATCCCCCACACACCCGTTCTGCCAGTCATATTCTGTTAAAGGTCCACAAAGCACATACATCCCTGGGTCGCTTGTTTTTTCAGTTCGCTGCATCCAGCAACTGGATCGAGCTGCAACAAACACTCAAACTGGACAGTTTTATTTCAATCTCTTCATTAAAAGACTCAATCATGGCCACTCTTACTGACAGTCGTGGCTGCTTTGCGTGATGTTTTGTCATCTCTACCTTCTTGCCCTTTCTGCTGTTGTCTGTGCCCAATAATATTTGTACCATGTTTTGTGCTGCTACCATGTTGTGTTGCTACCATGCTGTGTTGTCATGTGTTGCTGCCTTGCTATGTTGTTGTCTTAGGTATCTCTTTTGGTAGTGTTGATTTAACTCTCGTTGTGATGTGTGTTTGGTCCTATATTTATATATATAATTCCAGTGGGTCAGAGGTTTACGTACACTAAGTTGACTGTGCCTTTAAACAGCTTGGAAAATTCCAGAAAATGATGTCATGGCTTTAGAAGCTTCTGAAAGTCAATTGGAGGTGTACCTGTGGATGTATTTCAAGGCCTACCTTCAAACTCAGTGCCTCTTTGCTCGACATCATGGAAAAATCAAAAGAAATCAGCCAAAAAATTGCAGACCTCCACAAGTCTGGTTCATCCTTGGGAGCAATTTCCAAACGCCTGAAGGTACCACGTCCATCTGTACAAACAATAGCACACTAGTATAAACACCAAGGGACCGCTCAGGAAGGAGACGCATTCTGTCTCCAAGAGATGAACGTACTTTGGTGCGAAAAGTCGACACAACCTGAAAGGCCGCTCAGCAAGGAAGAAGCCACTGCTCCAAAACCGCCATAAGAAAGCCAGACTACGTTTTGCAACTGCACATGGGGACAAAGATCGTACTTTTTGGAGAATTGTCCTCTGGTCTGAGGAAACAAAAATAGAACTGTTTGGCCATAATGACCATCATTATGTTTGGAGGAAAAAGGGGGAGGCTTGCAAGCCGAAGAACACCATCCCAACCGTGAAGCACGGGGGTGGCAGCATCATGTTGTGGAGGTGCTTTGCTGCAGGAGGGACTAGTGCACTTAACAAAATAGATGGCATCATGAGGAAGGAAAATTATGTGGATATATTGAAGCAACATCTCAAGACATCAGTCAGGAAGTTAAAGCTTGGTCGCAAATGGGTCTTCCAAATGGACAATGACCCCAAGCATACTTCCAAAGTTGTGGCAAAATGGCTTAAGGACAACAAAGTCAAGGTATTGGAGTGGCCATCACAAAGCACCTCATCCTATAGAAAATGTGTGGGCAAAGCGTGTGCGAGCAAGGAGGCCTACAAACCTGACTCAGTTACACCAGTTCTGTCAGGAGGAATGGGCCAAAATTCACCCAACTTATTGTGGGAAGCTTGTGGACGGCTACCTGGAACGTTTGACCCATGTTAAACAAAATAAAAGGCAATGCTACCAAATAATAATTGAGTTTATGTAAACTTCTGACCCACTGGGAATGTGATGAAAGAAATGAAATCTGAAATAAATCATTCTCTCTAGTATTATTCTGACATTTCACATTCTTAAAATAAAGTGGTGATCCTAACTGACCTAAGACAGGGAATTTTTACTAGGATTACATTTCAGGAATTTAAATGTATTTGGCTAAGGTGTATGTAAACCTCTGACTTCAACAGTATCAATATGATGCATTGTCATCCCTACTGCCTCTGATCTGGCAGACTCACTAAACACAAATACTGTGTTTGTAAATTATGTCTGAGTGTTGTAGTGTGCTCCTGGCTTCATATATCACTAAAACACCTGAAAATATTGATGCTTCCCCTTTGGCTCCTCCAGACAAAAATATAGGCTATGTAGTGGCTAAGTGTAAAGTCACTGTGCTTCCTCCCTGTATAAGTCTTATGTCTCTTATTATCTTTCTGGTTTTTGGCCTTTTGTTGTCAGAGCGTGCGCATGTGTGAAGACCAGCCACAGCAGAATTGACAAAATCAAGCAGTCAGGAGTCATCGGCTCCCTGCACCCAACTCCCCAGAGATAAATATTATTGGGGCCATTCAGCCTCTGTGTTGCTTATTCAAGAGGCCAAGGCCTCATTCTCCAATCAATTAACAAAAAGCCATTGTTTTTCTGCGGTTTGTTGTTTGTTGCTGCAAGCCTGAGGGATGTGTTTTTTGGAGGACATTGCGTCTTCCACACATTGCAAAGCTATTGAAAACATTTTGAGACAAATATCTGAGGTTGTATAATGCAATCAGTGGATAATTTACAATAAGACAGTGTGTATACTGTGATTTTAACTGCAACTTAAATAATAATATCATTGTTTTCCTTGAAAGTGTGTGTGTGTGTGTGTGTGTGTGTGTGTGTGTGTGTGTGTGTGTGTGTGTGTGTGTGTGTGTGTGTGTGTGTGCCCAGGCCAGCAGAGGACGCTAAAATCCTTCTTGTTGACTCCAGCCATTATTTTCACAATATTTCCCACGAAAGCTGTGTGTGTGGACTCAACCTGAAAGAGATTTAGAGACAAAGGCAGAGAGAGAGAGAGAGAGAGAGAGAGAGAGAGAGAGGATTCAATCACGTCTATGAAACGTAGCTCCATTACTTTACAATACACCGATATTCTCATTCATGACTTATATCCCGATTTAAATCTCCCAAGAACTTCTAGGTTTCTGACAGCTACTTCATCATTCATATTAGACCTTGACCTATATTTAGAAACAGAAATATTGTTTTATCCATGCAAAAAAACAAGTTCTTGGGTGTTCCAAACATGTGCCTTGGTATTCTGCAGTATATCATTCATGCATGGGTTTCGGAAATTCTTTTGTGATAAGTTAAGGTTGGTTGGATGAAGTATTTGGCTACAGTATGTGGGTGCTGCAGCTCTCTCTCATTCTCACCATTTACAGGTGCAGTGCACATGTGAGCACTTTATCATTCTAACACCTCCTCGTTGAAAGTAAACAAGTTTCAAGTTGTATTAGTCTTATAGGATACGTATGGTATACACCGACTAACAAATGCTTACTTGCAGGATCCTTCACAACAATGCCACAGAATAAGTAATAATAAAATATAGGAATATGAACATAAAGTATTTGGCTCAGTAGAAGAGAATACATAAGTATAATACAGGAAGGCACAATTTATAGTACAAGTAGTCCTATAACCAACTTCTTTGCGAGTAGCTGATGTGTGTATGGATATAAGCATGTGCCATTTTTGATATTCTTGAGTGATCTTGCTGAGTGTTGTCTATGTATCAATATAAATATATGTTTGACTGACGCTGTTCACAACAACAACAAAAATATGCAAATATGGAGTTATGGGACAGTGGAATAAAAATCTGAGAGCAGACACGTCATTCAGAATGGGATTCTGATGTACGTTAACATGATTTGGTTTGGAGTGTTTTGTAACATTCTATAACATGCTTCAAACACATGGGCATAATGCATTGGGTCTAATGATAAGTATTTAAAATTGTCTCTGTAATGAAACCAAATATTAAAAAAACGGTTTTGGGGATCAATTACAATCACAGAAAGAGTGAAAATAAGTCTACAAATTCAATAATTGTTTTGCGATGTACCTAAGTAGCTAATTACTGGCTTGCTGTCAGGTCCTGACTGAGGCCAGGTCTCTGGCTCCCTCTAGTGGGAGTCATATGGCCACAGTCAGGACCTGACAATAGTATTCAGGTCGTCTTTTTTGAGTTGGGCTAATCCCCAGCTGTCTTGAGTTGTCTCTAATTGGGGATTTTATTTATGTTGCCATTGTGTCCACCTGCATGTGGATCATTGCCTTGTGTCAGCGACACTCAGCTCACGGCATTGTTGTTGTTGTTGTTGTTGTTGTTGTTGTTGTCGTTGTCGTCGTCGTCCTTTCTTTTGTTGTTTTCAGCTAAGTAATAAACATGTTTGCTCGCACCTCTCGCTCTGCGAGAAGAACACCGTCCCAACCGTGATGCACGGGGGTGGCAGCATCATTCCCTCACCACGCACCGTGACACATGCCTAGTTAAATAAGGGTTACATTTTTTAAAAGTCAAAACTAGCCTATATATTTTTTTTGAATGGGTGAAATAGGCAATAATTTATTTTCCCTTTCAGCATCAGACCTGCCTAATTCACTTGAAACAGTTTTTATTTTTTATTTTTTTTAAACAGTCTAAATTACACATTATGTTAACATCTAACTCTAGAGTGATCTGTCCTTGCAATTTGTAGTGTATGACATTTCAGATTTAGACATGATAATTTATCACAAAGTAGTTTGGATGTAGTGAGGGAACTGCTTTTTCAAAGTTACTTGAGTTAAGTAAACCACATTTTCCTAAAGGGTAGCTTTAGTGTAGCTTAACTTCTTCCAGTGTGAATTAACTATATTTTCCAAGTAGCTTCCCCAACACTGGGTATTAGTGTCTTGACAGACAAGAGGAATGGCTGATAGTGAAGAAAATTCCCATCGCACCAGTAATACTATCAACACAGAGGAATATTGTCTTATTTTTATAGCCCAAACATCATTTTTTAAATTAATTTAGATTTTTCATGGTGTGCTGCAACACCCTTAGCACCCCTACTTCCCACGGCTATGAGCTCAAAGTCAGCAGTGAAAGGCTGTTTATTTTCAGTTAAGTTAAGTCAGTTAAGAACAAATTCTTATTTACAATGACGGCCTACCCCGGACTGTGTGCCGCCCTATGGGACTCCCAATCACAGCCGGATGTGATACAGCCTGGATTTGAACCAGGGACTGTAGTGACGCCTCTTGCACTGAGATGCAGTGCCTTAGACCACTGCACCACTCGGGAGCCCAAGGACTTGTATAAGGCCCTATTAACATTTATGTGCATTTGAACACACGTCTGTGCCGGTGGAGAGACAGGTTCAAACTGAGTGAGGTCACCCAACGCTGGAAGTCTCTCATGAGGAGGAGGTCAAGCAGGACTAACACAATCATCGAGTCCATGAAGCCTCAGACACATTCAGTACGTGACTGACATTGCTGGGTGAAACACTGAGAGGCAGTGGTGAGGACATTTACATGTACATTTACATATGTAATTTAGCAGACGCTCTTATCCAGAGCGACTTACATACATTTTCATACTTTTTTCATACTTATTCTGAAGTGTAGAGCGTGCAGGTGTGACAACAGCTGGGCTGTGTGCTCCGTTGCCTGAGCCTTAGTGTCCGTGCAGATCGACCAGTCGTTGATGTACTGTATGTCAGAACTCTTTTAAGCCTCTTTCACATATGGGGGTTAAGGCTGCTTCGGCAAACCTTGTGAATGTTCCTGGGGCCAGGGACAGACCGAAATGGTAAGGTGAGATATTCATAGGCTTTGCCCTAGAAGGCGAACCTCAGATATCTCCTGTGCAGGACAATCTCCGATGTGGAAATAAGCGTCCATGAGGTCTACTGCGGTGAACCACTCTTTCGGCCGAATCGAAACTAACAGCATGTAGACCCTCAGATGCTTGTTGAGGTGCTGTAAACCAGGATGCCCCCCCCCCCTTTTTTTGTTGAGGGGACCAAGAAATGCCGTCTGAAGAACCTCTGGTGAGCTTCCTCCCACTGGCACCACACATAAGGCTCCCTTGGCCAACAGAGACTGTATCATCTCTGAGGACTCGGGCTGCTTCCCCCTGTGCAGTGGACTGAATGATTCCCAATAAACGTGGCGGGACCCGCCACAGGACCAAGGGGGAGACTGCACCACTGCTCCCTGTGATGCGCAAGGCAGCCACCTGTTCCCTGTGGGGAACAGGGAGCCCTGTGGCGGCCGACCCACTGGAGGCGACTGTCCATTCAGGATCTTTCCTTTCTCCCTCTCAGACACCCATGTGTTGTTCAGCCAGAAGGCTCTCTGGCCGACAGTTGTGTGCTCCATGACTCTTCCGGAAGCCTCAGTGGTACACTTGAGGGTCCAGGTGGTACGGTCAGCAAGCTGGCTTGATTCCATTAACTTCACCCAGTCGATGGTGCCACCGTTCTCCAGGGAGTCGAACTGCCATATAGATGGAGAGGAGGGCAGCTGCGTTAACGGAGCTGCAGATCGGTAGACCCTGTCACACATGGCTGCGGTGAAGCAGTTGTTGTGATTATAGAGCTTGGGGGCAGAGGAAGAGGAGCTCAAAGCCTTTGGGTCGAGGTGCTCAGCCAGGGAAGACTCCATGCCATAAATATCCAAGTGGGGGTAGTCAGTCACCTGAGAAGGTGATTTAAGTGGCTCCACTCAGGAAGACTCTACCAAGAGTGTAGGAAGTCTGGTACATTCTGTCGGTCGGATGTAGGACCGTGAGTTTGGTGGCAGCGTGTCTGATTTCCTCCTCAGTTTGGCTGGGCAGCACAAGCTGAGCAGAGAGCAACTATTCCTCAGGGGTGTAATCCCCCTACTGGTCAGAGAGGGCGCTACCAGATGTGGCAAGAGACATGTCGTCATCCTCACTTCTGGATTCGTCTGACAGGTCTACCCCCAGGGAAAGATGAGCGTCCTCCAAATTTGTTGGGAGCTCGAGTAGAGGGGAAGAGTGGCCAGCCTCCCTCCTCTGGGACTTGTCAACGAGTTCTTCCCTGAGCAAGAACGAGGCCTGGGCAATACTTTCCATCTACCTTGCTCTACATTTAAGGACACCTAGGCCCAGCTGGGTGCAATGCGCACCGCTAGTGGGGTCTGAGGCAAGTAGCACAGATCAGACTATGTGTATGTACAACTTCTAGTGGTTGAAGAATTGTATTGAAAGCAAATATTGTTATTTTTGGGAAATTGAGGTGTTTGTTGACATACACAGAATATATTCATAACAATAGTAATAAAAACATGTAAACATATAATGTAGTATGGCTCTGATTTATCAATGAAAACATGCATGTACAGTGCATTCGGAAAGTATTCAGACCCCTTGACTTTTTCCACATTTTGTTGCATTACAGCCGTATTGTAAAATGTATTAATTAAAACAAAATCCTCATCAATCTACACACAATACCACATAATGACAAAGTGAAAACAGGTTTTAGAAAATTTGGCAAACGTATAAAAACCACTACTTAAATACCTAATTTACATAAGAAGCCAGACCCTTTGCTATGAGACTCGAAATTGAGCTCAGGTGCATCCTGTTTCCATTGATCATCCTTGAGATGTTTCGACAACTTGATTGGAGTCCACCTGTGGTAAATTCAATTGGACATGATTTGGATAGGAACACACATGTCTATATAAGGTCCCACAGTTGACAGTGCATGTCAGAGCAAAAACCAAGCCATGAGGTCGGAGGAATTGAGGCACAGAGCTGGGGAATGATCCCACTTTTTTTTTTCAGCATTAAAGGTCCCCAAGAACGCAGTGGCCTCCATCATTCTTAAATGGAAGAAGTTTGGAGTCACCAAGTCTCTTCCTAGAGCTGTCCGTCCGGCCAAACTGAGCAATCGGGGGAGAAGGGCCTAGGTCTGCTTCAACAGTGTGAGATACTTCGTTTTCTGCTTCTACCTCCTCTTTTCTATCTCAATCAAAGTTCCATTCCATGTCAGAAAGGAATCAATCCTCTACCTCAAATAAATTCAAACCACATGGAACGTTATCAGGAAGCAATTTTTAGACTAGCTGCTTGTCTGCCTGTCACAAAACACCCCACTCATCACCTTTCTGGGTTCAGGGTTGGTTTGAAAGCATCTTGATTAATGTCCCTAGATGTTAAAGATTACAAGCAGTGATTAAAGAACATATATTTCATATGGGGAAAGTCCAAGGTGCCGTGAGGTAATATGCCTCGCCACCTTGAAGACTACAGGATAGCATGCCTGGGTTACTGAACAGGCTGTTATTTTTTCCTTCTGCACTAAAGGCCCCCCAACTCTTATGTAAGTCCCTGAAACGGTATGTCTTATTGCATTTAACGAAAGCTCTCTCTCTAGGCATTTCATGACAGTTATATAATTGTGGAACTGGGGCCAAATTGTAGATAGTGATCCAAGATAGTGATCCAACGCTTGTAATGGTAAAGAAATTATTTACATAATTATTTACAATGGTAAAGAAATATGCTGTTACATAAGATGACCTTATTTCAACTTTTGCATAGATACATTTTCATCATTGTCATCTGTGTACAATAGGAGACATCTATAGCAGGCAGTAGTAGTTTTCCAAGAAAAATAGCACATTTTGTGACATTTTGTTTAACACACATTTATCTATAAAGTACTAGCCATCTCTGCATCGAAATGGAACAGATCTAAAACATATGGTCCAGAACAAAATAAACCACAATGGGAGAGATTGTCTGAGGACTCAGTGGTGTTGAATGTACTGTTCCACTGGGCACAGACGTAATTCAACGTTTATTCCACGTTGTTTCAATGTAATTGAAATTACGTGGAAACAACATTGATTCAAGCAGTGTGTGTCCTGCAGGCCTTTAGATGTGCCTTCCAGTTATTTTGCATGAATAGGTTCTGTGAAATGATACATATATAGAATTGATGTGTGTGTTCCTGTGTGGTTCAATTGGCTGTGGGTTCAATTGTGAGTTGTGAGTTCAATTCTAGCTGGGATCACACAATGAAAACACAATGCTCTCACTGTAAGGAACTCAAACCTCCAGATTCTTCTTTAAACACAGGCTCATCTTTAAATGTGTAAGATAGATAATGTTCTCTCTCAGAGATGTGTGATTTGTTCATGTTTGTACTAATGTTTTGGTGAAATGCACACAGTATAGAATAACGTTTTCACACTGTTGTGACATACAAAACTGACAAAATATTTACGTAATGTTAAACACAGAGCCACATGCCTGCCAGACGTCGTTAAAATAAGATTGCTCGCATGTCCCAGTTTTGATCAAGTACACTTATATTCCCCCTTTTAATGTATCAGTTCAACTATAAACTATATGTAGTGTTTTTAATGTAGTGTAGCCTCATTTATTTCAGTCTTAGCACAGCCTCCTTCCGACTCGGCATATTTTCCCCTCACATAACTTATGGCAAGATACCTGCAACATTCTTAAAACAACATTGCACCCATTCCATCTGTTTTTGAACTTTTCTTGTTGAAATCATTTTACACAGTTGTTGAAAATGAACAAAGTACAATGGGTTAATCATATTATAATGCCTTATTTAGACCATACAGCTTGGTAAAAAAAAAAAACATTGCAATTCAGTGTTTGGTTAGTAAAAACAGTAAGATCTCACTTACTTTACAACAGTAAGATTCTGTTTTTATATAAAGTACCTGTATAACCCACCATTCCCTTAATGGCAAAGGGATATTGATTATCATCAAGTGGATGGTGCTTGTGTGGGATCAATATGACCCAAAAGAATACAGATGTATTCTGTCCTACAATGGCAAAATGCAGTAACTATGGCAACAGTGAAACTGTGAAAAATGGCTTAAAAGTTTATTTGCATTATCACTAGCCAGCATGTGTTGTAGATAAGTGATAATGCACTGATGTATCGTCTTATTATGAAGTCCTGTTTATGCATATCAACCATGACTACTGATTTTACCTATGCAGATACTGTATGGGTAATGCAAGGGTACAGTGCAGTATCTACAATCTAAATGTTTTTTTTCCCCAACTTTCGTGATTTTATATTTGATGGAAACAGTTTGACAGTTTTAACTACATTCCAACTGTATTTAATGGTGTTATGTAGATATGTTTTCATATTTTTTACGTTCTATTGTAGTAAACCTCACCATAAGCTAAGGACTATTTCATCACGCAGAATGTTTATATTTTAAAAATGTTTTGACTTTGTGAAGTATATACAATCTAAATGTGTTTATCCAACTTCATTTTTGTTTTTCCTGTTTTATGTTGTTTATTTGACTTAAGGTTCATAGGTTAAATATGTGATCATGGTTAACTTATCCACAACATATTTGGCTGGAAAGCAAATAAACTTTAAAGCCATTTTTCTCAGTTTCACTGTTTGAGTTGCTCTGCCTTTGTATGGCAGAGTGGGTACCTGCGGTCAAAACACGGTGGTACCAGTTCCTTACACTTCTATCTATTGCCAACGATTTTCCGGAACTCAAATATTATTTTCAGATCATCAGGCTTTCAGTTACTGCGGTTTACCTTGGTTTTACTTGGATTCTGTAGTTACTGCAAATTTCACACTCCATTTTCTCTGACACGGAACATAATTGAACCAGGACACTTTTACAAGATATAACAGGTACTACAAAAACCTGATTTCAGTCTTAACTACATTTTGACCAAAAGTGTAGTTACTGTGTTTTGCCTTTTGTAAGGCAGTATTGGTTTCTATTGTGCAAAGTTTGTGCTGAAAAGCACAATTGAAAATTATTTTAAGAGGTTAAAGAAGCTACAACCTTGGCTCTACCAGAAGCAAACTACTGTACCACCCTTAGCCCACATCTTTTACAGCTCTCTAGACAACTCTATTGCTGTCCTTGTCAAGCCAAACAGACATTGAGTGACAAGGAGTTGCATAATAGCAAAAAAGACTGCTACCCTACGTTTGCTAGATTCTCATGAGTAAGGCTTACCTACCATCAATATAACACCTACCATTTTCTGCAACTCTTTGCTTGAGGCCTGCAACATAATGCATTATGTCTTTATAGCTACCTAAATAAATGTTTAGTCATTTTGGCTTATCATGAATATAAAATGTTGATGATTATACAAGTTTATTGCCATTCATTAGTTTGCATAATGTATAACTAGGCCACTCGTGGGGTTTTTCTGCTCTCCAACCTAGAGTTAAAACCAATTACCCAGTGGAGAGAAAATACACATGGAAAGTATATCCTTAGCCCTTATAAACACTAGTTCTTATTAAGACATTTGGGCAGAGGAAAACTAGCTTAATTGCACAGTCAGGTTTCACAGTCAGGAGTATCCTAATTATATTATACCCCACAAATATATCTGACTTTACATGTAGATAGTGTTAACATATACAGTAAATACATGTAAAAAATACTTTAGTCTACAAATATTGTATGATTATAGCACATGATGAGCGTATAAGGTGGCAGTGTTGGAGGGAAGGTAGGTGGGCTCCTTCCAGGCAGCACTTCCAGGATGAGTGATTGTGTGTCCCGTGGTGTGTGTGTGTGTGTGCACGTGAGAGTCTGTGAATGTGTGTCTTCAGATCTTCAGGTATGACGGCCCAGTGTCCAGCAGTACAATGGAGTGTGTGTGTGTGTGTGTGTGTGTGTTTAAGATTTCTTCTGGCAGTGGCATCCCAGTTTCCAGCAGTAGCAGATGGAATTGAAGAAGCGACAGTGACAGGAGGCACAGGGGTCACAGCAGCGGGAGTGGGACATACAGCTCTCCATCACCTTGGAACAGTTTGGGGTAGGGGGGGCAGGCTTCACCTTGGGTTTCGGTTTCTATAGATAGATAGATAGATAGATAGATAGATAGATAGATAGATAGATAGATAGATAGATAGATAGATAGATATTTTATAACACAAACAAAATAAATGAAATGAAAAAGTGATTAACTGACAATTAAGGCTGTTTCAAGATTTACGACCTTCTAACCGAGCACTCATGAAGCTGCGTTCCAAATGGCACCCTATTCCCTATATAGAAATAGGATGCCCTATGGACCCTGGTCAAAAGTAGTGCACTATATAGGGAATAGGGTGCCATTTGGGATGCAGACATGCAATCACTATGCCAACACACTATGCCAAGACTATCTTGGACTGTCAACCATTCAGAACTAAGTACACTCCATTTCCCCAGCAGCTTTGGCTCCAGCTGTGCAGAAGCCATTTTGTTGATGTTCTGTAGGCTAGTAATCATCATACTGTAGGAGAAATATGAATAGAATTAGATATGTTCGAAATTGTTGAGGTCTTACTACCCAATATGGGTTTTCTGACATAAATCTAGCATGAAATGCACATTAATCTTGCATTGACGTCAATGGGAGATTTGTGGTCTAATGTCTAGAAAGATAATAATAATAATAATAATAACAATAATAATATATCCCATTGAGCAGACGAGTACACATCCCATGCCATCTGTTGTGTGGGACAGATAGGCACCGATTTCTTTCCATTCACATGGGTTTGAGGCACATATGGATATAGAGAACAGGTTGCGTGGGATGTGGAATCATATCGATATTACACTGAAAAAGGTCTGGCAAACGTTGATTTTGGAGTGAAGTACGCTACATGACCAAAGGTATGTGGACACTTGCTCGTCAAACATCTCATTCCAAAATCATGGGCTTTAATATGGAGTTGGTCCCCCCTTTAAGCCATAACAGCCTCCACTCTTCTGGGAAGGCTTTGCACTAGATGTTGGAACATTCCTGCGGTGACTTGCTTCCATCCAGCCACAAGAGCATTAGTGAGGCCGGGCACTGATGTTGGGCGATTAGGTCTGGCTCGCAGTCAGCGTTCCAATTCATCCCAAAGATGTTCGATGGGTTTGTGGTCATGGCTATGTGCAGGCGGCATTGTCATGCTGAAACAGGAATGGGCCTTCCCCAAACTGTTGCGACAAAATTGGAACACAGAATCGTCTAGAATGTCAATGTATGCTGTAGCGTTAAGATTCCCCTTCACTGGAACTAAGGGGCCTAGCCCGAACCATATAAAACAGCCCCAGACCAAGAAAGAAGTGGCCTAACACATCGCGGCTGAGACGTTGTTGCTCCTAGGCGTTTATACTTCACAATAATATCACTTACAGTTGACTGGGGGAGCTCTAGCAGGGCCGAAATTTGACAAACAGACTTTTTGGAAATGTGGCATCCTATGAAGGTGCCACATTGAAAGTCACTGAGCTCTTCAGTAAGGCCATTCTACTTCCAATGTTTGTCTATGGAGATTGCATGGCTGTGTGCTCGATTTTATACACCTGTCAGCAACGGGTGTGGCTAAAATAGCAAAATCCACTAATTTGGGGTGTCCACATACTTTTGTATATATAGTGTCCCCAGGCCAGAGACAGGTGTGGCTACAGTATGCCGTTACCACAAAGTGTCTGATTGATTTTTGGGCGAAGTACTACTGAAACCTGCTGGGGCTAAAGGCTAAAAGCTATGGTCTTGCTGCTCTCCACAGGGCAGGTCACAGGTGGGGCTCTGATGTCATCACAAAACAGTAGAGTACTGTAACTCAGAAATGATCCAAACATGGCGGTTTACCGTCACACGCCACCTCTGGCGTTCCTGGATTCCTCTTCTGGCAAACAACGTTCTGGGTTTCGCCTGGTTCTGCAGCTCTGTTGAAAGTAAAGAAGGAAGAATCATAAAAAAAACTCCTTAATTCCGATCAGAGATAACAACATTCTGGGGTTGCAGTAAATTCGAATAACAAGAATTACCGTGCAAAAATAAAGTGAAATGCCAAACAGCATAATAGGTAACAGATGTTGTCGTCATTATGGATCTGAATATCAAAACTCCATCACGTTCTCTTCACTTATAGAAGTTCATGTCAGCCATGGCAGCAAGGTTAACAAATGGAAATTGTGTGAGTGTCTCGATCACCAATAACTCGCAGAACTTTTGTATATCTTCATCATCCCTGTCACAAATCATGGCCCATATAAATGCATCAGAGTGTAACCAGAGATTTCTGTTACATGCATTTGAAATTCCTATTTAATTTATTTTTGAATTTTGTCATTTGTATTTCACTGGCCTGACACACAATCCAATTTATTTTGTAACCACATATCACAGTCATAAACCTTGTTTCCATCCACAGTTTTTATGCAAGTAAAGTCATACTCCCAAGTGGCAGTGGTCTAAGACACTGCATCTCAGTGCTAGAGGCGTACAGACAACCTGGTCGAATCCAGACTGTATCACAACCAGCTGTGATTGGGAGTCCCATAGGGCAGCGCACAATTAGCCCAGCGTCGTCCGAGTTTGGCCGGCGTAGGCCGTCTGTCAGGCTCTGGCCATAGGGAGGCCTTTGGTTCCTCTATTTAGCCATGGTCTGAGCCTGACAGATCTAGTATTCCTAGATCTATGTATGTTTTGTGTTTGGATCCCCAATTAGAGGCAGCTGCTATGCATTGTCTCTAATTGGGGATTCTATTTAAGCTGTGGTCATTATTCATTCATTGTCATTGGATGTACCAGGAGTGTCTAGTATTAGTAAGTATACGTTTCTTGTTTTGGTTGTATCAATACTAGTTTGAGTTAATAAACTGTTTCAGTGCAACTCCGCAGCGGCTTGTTCCCTCTACACCATGACACCGTTATTATAAGTAAGAATTTGTTCTTAACTGACTTGCCCAGTTAAAGGTTAAATTAAATATATGAATAAATAAGTCACGAGAGCTGTGTAATAAAAAAATGCCAACATATGATTTGTTTGTTCGATATGGTGGGATCTTTTTCTGTCGGTACCATGTATTATGCGGGAAATGGTGGTGGAGACTCCTTTATGCGAAAATATTGATATAATAACCATATCGAAGTAAATTTGGAGTCACTCAACAATATGGTGTGTGTGGTCCTCACACTACGACTCGGGGAAACCATGAAGTTTATTAGGCTACAGATGAAATGTTATGATAAACGTCACAGGGTGGTGAAAGTGCAAAGTGATGAGCTAGATGCTCTTTTCCAATACATATCGATGCTCGGCTGCTGTTTGACAAATAAGAATAATCTTGCTCTTTTGTACATAATCTCAATGTAGGCTATTCGTTCACTCTAGCCAACAGCGCGCAGATGTTGGCTGAAGCGCACGTGTCAATACCAGAGTGGGCACACTAGCTATATAACGCAACATTTGAGAACCATCCGTAGAGTTAAACGCGATGGAAACTCTTAACTTGTATTTTTTATTTGGTACAACGGCAAAATGTATGTTTTATGTGCACTACGTGATCACACAGCCTTTTATCTGCAACAAGTACATTTGATGCGAACATCTCTGGTGGGAAAATGTATACCGTTTTTATGCAGATTTTAGAATATTCGTATGAAGATCTGTCGCCAATTGGATGGAAACCTAGCTATAACAAGTAAAACATTTTTTGGTACCGTTACTGAGTGTTGTAGTGAAAGCGTGCTTGCAAATGTGTTTTGTATTTTGAAAATACAAATTACCAAAAAAGCTGTATTTTAATTAAATACAATGCTTTGCAAAAGTATTTTTGTATTTATTTTAATACATTGGTCTTGAGTATTTTGTGATAGTATCTTTGCTAATCTCTGAATGTACCTGGGTGAGTGAGCAGCAGCGTTTCAGAGAGAAAAGGTGAGAGAGGGCAACTCTGTGTTGAGGTTAAACCCTGAGGAGAGGATCTGGACCGTCTACTAATCACTCATCTGGACATTGGGGCCTTCCGACTATCCACTGCCCTGCATGTGCATTGGGGATTTGGACGGAGTCCGTTCAGAAGTGAATCAATAACCCTGTGCACTGCAGACCTGGGTTCAAATGACATTTAAAAAACGTTACCATAGAATAGTCCTATTCAATTGGTATATTACGCCAGGCAAGGTCAAAAAGCTGAAATAAAGTTAACAAAAAATAAATAATTTAGAATAGTATTTGAACCATACAACATAATACATTACACAATACAAATTCACAATGTGTTGAAATAAATCTAGTCCAGGGCTCTCCAAACCTGTTCCTGGAGAGCTCGCCTCCTCTAGGTTTTCCCTCCAACCGCAGTTGTAACCAACCTGATTCAGTTTATCAACCAGCAAATTATTAGAAACGGGTGCGCTAGATGAGGGTTGGAGTGAAAACCTAGAGGATGACAGCTCTCCAGTAACAAGGTTAGAAATTAAAATGAATATCCCTTGCATGTAAATTGACAGGATGATTATATAGGCTACTAAACAGTGTTCTGAATAAAAAAAAAAAAAAAATGTCTAGTCATTAATTCAGATTACAATTTCTAATGTTTTGGATAAAATTGCATATTAGCCAACTAAATGCACACATGCATGGTTAATAGCATATTATGCATATTAATTATGATCTTTTCCATTCCTATATATTATCTCCAAAGTGTGATTACTGAATTCCTGATGTGACTTCCAGTGGTGGTCGCATTGACAATAAATGCACACAAAAACAATCTACAACAATACAGTATGTATACAAGAGGAGTGGCAATGTATGGCAATGACTTGAACCATACATTGTGCAAAGTTCATAGCATGATAAAAAATGCTTTTCACATCATCAGTCTATATTTAGGCTATCATTTAGCTAATAAAATAAAATGAACAACTGAAGAGAAGATTTGGATGACGAAATAATAGGAATTAAACTAGGATAGGCTACTCACCTATTTCCTTGGCCGTAAAGTCATTTGATGACAAATGATTGTCGGTCCTTTTCATTTTAACAAGATGTGTCTTGTCACGCGCTACAAGCCTACAGTTGACAGCTGCCAATTGAATAAGGCAAATATATAATATCGCAAGCTTCATTTCGATTCCCCTCAAGTATTCCTAATGTGGGGAGAAACAAAAATGAGCGTTATTAAATCAAGCAGGACCGCAGAAATGTCAAAGTTAACAAGCAGCAAAATATCGCTGCTCACTCTTGGACATATAGTCTCGTTATCATCATTATTTGGTCCTTCCAGTGAAAAGTCATACTTTATAAGCCGGAATCTTGTTCACGCGCCCGCCCACCTCCTTCGTATTTCCATAAGAGAGAGCAATAGACCGTGGACCATCAGGACACTGAAAGCTTGGCTCAACAATCATAGTAAAGTATCCACCTGAGGATATTCAGAGACAGTTTTATTCTGGATATACACTGAACAAAAATAAAAACGGAACATGTAAAGTGCTGGTCCCACGTTTCATGAGCTAAAATAAAAGGTCTCTCAATTTTGTTCACAAATTTGTTTACATTCCTGTTAGTGAGCATTTGATCCGTTGTCAAGATGATCCATCCACCTGACAGGTGTGGCAAATCAATAAACTGATGGAACAGTATGATCATTACCAGTGGCAACCCGTCATTCAGGGCAGGTGTGGCAGAGACCTACATTTTTTGCAACTCTTCATAGAAGGCCAGCATCCCAGAGTTGCCTCTTCAATGTTGACGTTGAGACTGGTGTTTTGCGGGTACTATTTAATGAAGCTGCCAGTTGAGGACTTGTGAGGCGTCTTTGTTTCTGGCCATTTTGAGCCTGTAATCGAACCCACAAATGCTGATGCTCCAGATACTCAACTAGTCTAAAGAAGGCCAGTTTTATTGCTTCTTAATCAGCACAACCTTTTAAAATGATAAACTTGGATTAGCTAACACAACGTGCTATTGGAACAGGAGTGATGGTTGCTGATAATGGGCCTCTGTACGTCTATGTAGTTATTGCATTAAACATAATTTCCAGCTACAATAGTCATTTACAACATTAACAATGTCTACACTGTATTTCTGATCAATTTGATGTTATTTTAATGGACAACAAATTAGCTTTTCTTTCAAAAACAAGGACATGTCTAAGTGACCCAAACTTTTGAACGGTAGTGTATATATAAATATTTAATTTGTTTGGAGCTTGCCTGTTTTGCATGTTATTTTCGCATTAATACGTGTCACATATCAGTTTGCAAACTATGTAAACAAACAAACAAAAAAATATATAAAGCTGCATACAAACATGGTCTCTTTTTTTGTTTTCTTGAGTAAGGCAGCTCCAAAATGCAGGTGTTTCAGCCTAGCTCAGTGTTTTCTGTGGGGGTGGGGCGGGCCAGCAGAAAATAGGAGCATTCCGCCGTGATTGGCTCAGTGTTCTGTCACTCATGGGGACATTGCGCAACAGCCAAATTTAAGTCCTTAATAAAGGTGGACATCCAACATTTCAGCCCTTCGGGTAGAGCCATAGAGTTATATTACAAGTGCACTTCCAAGAAGGCTCAAGGTCATTGGCCCCAGAAATGAATCAAATCACATTATATGTACAGTAGCCTTGATTGGACTGATCATGTCAACATTTTACTTTCACAATCTTAGCTAGCAGTCATCATCATCAAGTCTACTGGCTAATCCTTGTCATTTAAAGTGAAATAATGAAAAAATATATAGAGAGATAAAACAGTATCAGTGCTCATCGGCCATTGGATTTAAACATTACACAACAATTTGGAGATCACAAATTCAACAATGAGTGGTTTGTAAGGAATCGGTGACAGTGGCTAACTGCAAGCATTGCAACTGGGAAGTCGGAAATAAACAGCTCAAACTGGGAAAATACATATACGGAATTGTAAATACGGCATCTTTCTCTTTGATGACAACATTTGCCCACATAAGACCGCCACACCCCTTTCCTGTTCCAGCACATCACAGCAATGTGAGTCAAAAAATGTCTTATGCTGCTGTAGCCGGTGTGAAATGGCTAGCTAGTTAGCGGTGCGCGCTAGTAGCATTTCAATCTGTGATGTCACTCACTCTTGGGCCTTGAAGTAGTTGTTTCCCTTGCTCTGCAAGAGTCACAGCTTTTGTGGAGCGATGGTTAACGATGCTTCGAGGGTTACTGTTGTCAATGTGTGCAGAGGGTCCCTGGCTCGAGCCCAGGTAGGGGCTAGGAGAGGGACTGAATCAAAACTGTTACACTTGTGCATTAATTATGTAGGATGCCAGAGAGATATGTATACTCTAGCTAAGAAAGTAATACTAAGTGAATGCTGTGTAGTAAACTGTTAGTAGCCCTCACCCTAATAATCTGGTCTATTTTCACCTCTTAATTTTTCACCTCTTAATTTTACATTCCAGCCTGCTGTCCATATGGACTCCTAGGAACTTGTATGACCCCGAGTGTGCTAAATCCAAGAGCTGGGCTCGGTTGTAAATAATTGAGGACTCGCGTGTACATTCTGCGCTGCTAAACGTAAGAAAAAGTGCCTCAGTGATAAAAAGACAGCTAAAACCTTCGTAAAACAGTAGTACTCCATAATCCTGAACTATTATAGTTCAACTGTTGCAAAAAACATACTTAAACAACAATTAACGCACAAACAATGGGAGCTGCTTAACAGGCGACCAGCAGGGCGGCGCCAATTCATGATGATACTGTACTGTTCTAACTTGGTGGTGCACATGTAACATATAACCTGTTTTAGAGAAATGTAATCATTGAATATTGTAACAACTTTCATTGTCTACTTATATGCCCTCTTTATTTATCCTACGGTTCTGACTTGGTGTACAGGGAGAACACTGTAAGAACGGCCCATGTTCTGAATTCTGTCGCTATACATTTCAAAAGTGCTGAACAAATAGTTATATTGACTATGTCCGTCATCGCTCGCTCATTAATGTCTTAATCGAAATTACTGATGGCCTCTTACCCACCTGTCGTCCCCTTATGCCATAGTTTGTAAATCTCAATTGTCAGGAGAAACCACATTTGTTTAAGCAAGTCAGCCATATCAGCTATGTTTTTTTAAAAGGCAGTAAATTAGGCTGAATGAACTGTTTCACACCAACCCAGGACCTCCACTTCCGGCTTCTTCACCTGCGGGATCGTCAGGGGGGAAGGGGGTGCTGGTTGCGGAGGAGTATTTCTGTCTGTAATAAAGCCCTTTTGTGGGGAAAAACTCATTCTGATTGGCTGGGCCTGGCTCCCCAGTGGGTGAGCCTATGCCCTCCCAGGCCCACCTATGGCTGCGCCCCTGCCCTGTCATTTGAAATCCATATATTAGGGCCTAATGAATTTATTTCAATTGACTGATATGAACTGTAACTCAGCAAAAAAATAGGGGAGGGTTGTCTTTAAAAAAAAAAATGCGTTGGGGAGGGTTGTGTGTTTTTTGGGGGAGGGACAGGGGAGTGTAGTGCGTTCTTTGGGGGAGGGACAGGGGAGTGTAGTGCGTTCTTTGGGGGAGGGACAGGGGAGTGTAGTGCGTTCTTTGGGGGAGGGACAGGGGAGTGTAGTGCGTTCTTTGGGGGAGGGACAGGGGAGTGTAGTGCGTTCTTTGGGGGAGTTCTTTGTACAGGTGAGTGTAGTGCGTTCTTTCCCTGGTTTACATTTGCTCTTCTGTTTGTATTTTTGATATTACCCTAATAAAGTTTAGAAACGTTTGAAGGTTTGGTATGGTGTGGCTTTTGTTAAGCTTTAGCTACTGCAGGCCTATGATATTGTGGTGTTTGCTGGTTTCCCGATCGTATAACTTTGATAGCTTAAATAACAAACGGACCGAGAGGGAAATATGGTTAATGGCAACATTTTATTGTTACACTGCACAGGGTAACAGGGAGCTGCACAATACAACAAACCTAGCCGGCCATAAATCACAGTCCAGCAGGAAGTATCTCCCCAGAGAGCACAAACACGAGAGACACAATGGGGCCCTCCCCACTAGTTATACCCCCTACTCTTCTGTTACCATGACAACCCCATAAACAATGAGCGTGGCTGGTGCTGCCAGGTTGGGGCAGGGTCTGCCCAACCTACCTCCGACGGTCGCTACATTGCAATGGGGGTAGGCGGTGAAGGGTGCCCGGTGAAGGGTGCCCAGCTCTGGGTGAGAGAGGGGAAGCAGGGACAACCACGTAGCAGGGACCCATCCAGTTGCTGTCCAGCTTGGGGTTGCTGTTGTTCACTCTCTTGGGGCCATACACGCACACCATGTCTCCTGATGTAAAACGTTAGCCCATCACATACACATCGTATCCTCTCTTTTGCTGCACCCCAGCTGCCTTGGCTTGCTCTCGGCAAATCTGTAGGCAACATCCAGGCGTTCTTGCACCTGTCTTCTGTACTCTGGGCCTGGAGGGCAGCTGGACAGTCGGGGGCTGGTCCATAGGCCAGTTCTGTAGGTTTTATTATTATTATATATTTTTTTCATTTATTGGTTTCTTTATTGGGATACAGCATCAATAAAAACATTTCCAAAAGATGTATCTCAGACATTGCATGCATACATCCCACACTCAAGCTTGTCGCAAATCCCAAAATAGTATTTTTCAGATGAACATACACAAAGAAAAACTAAATATAAATTAGAACGGAAACTATGTACAATTGGGGAGTGATCTTTTCTTTACAGCGCATTCATTGATATGTAAAGATGAAATCTGGCGTTACAAAGTTGACCCAGTTTTCCCAACGTGAGGCAAATTGTTCCAATTTATGACTAACAGATGCTGTTACCCTCTACATTTTGTAAATGTCCATTGTAATTTCCATCCTGAATTTAAAGTTGGGCTCTCCTGTGATAACCATTTTCTGGTAAGAGTTTTTTTTAATAGCCACCAGCAGTATGTTCATTAGATATTTATCCCTATTCAACCATTCTTGAGATGTATGTCCAAAATATATAAGTTTCAAGTTTGTATTTATTTATATAGCACATTTAAAAACAGCAAACAGGGCTGACCAAAGTGCTGAACAATACACAAGATAAAGAACAAGGACAAACCCCACATTCATGACTGGAGCTCACAATGAATTAAAAGCTAAAGAAAAAAAATAGGTTTTAAGAGAGGATTTAAAAACTGTTAGAGATTGAGCCGCTCTGATGTAAACCGGAAGGCTGTTCCACAGCCTAGGGCCAGCAATCGCAAAGGCTCTGTCCCCTCTATTCTTTATAGTCTTACTCTCTAGGGGCATTTCACATTTATAAATATCTTACAAGGCATTTTGTACTCCTCTCCAATAGTCTTTGATAAAAGGGCAGTCCCAGAAAACATGACCATGGTTTGCACTTTGGTTCCCACAGTTTCTCCAGCAACCAGGAGGGTTACCATCAGAGTGGGATTTCTGAGAGGGGTTAATGAAGTACCTTATTAGGTAAATCCCCGCCCTATCTCAGCTCACTGGTCACTATAGCAACACCCACCCGTAGCATGCGCTCCAGCAGGTATATCTCACTGGTCACCCCCAAAGCCAACACCTCCTTTGGCCGCCATTCCTTCCAGTTCGCTGCTGCCAATGACTGGAACGAATTGCAAAAATCATTGAAGCTAGAGGTTCCTATCTCCCTCAATAACTTTAAGCATCAGCTGTCAAAGCTGCTTATCGATCACTGCACCTGTATATAGCCCTTCTGTAAATAGCCCACACTACTACCTCATCCCCATATTTATTTTTGTTTATTTTCACTAATCTTGCACTCCAGTATCTCTATTTGCACATCATAATTTGCACATCCTTCATTCCTGTGTTAATGATGATAATCTGTAATTTATTTTCACCACTATGGTCTATTTATTGTCCTACCTCCTAACCTTATTGCATTTTGCACTACATTTTGCACTCTGTATATAGATTTTCTATTGTGTTTTTGACTATGTTTGTTTACTGTGTAACTCTGTGTTGTTTTTGTCGCACTGCTTTGCTTTGTCTTGGCCAGGTCGCAGTTGCAAATGAGAACTTGTTCTCAACTGACCTATTTGGTTAAATAAAGGTGAAATAAAAAAATAAATAAAAAATCATGCACTTCCAACCAAACTCCCTCCATTTCTGTGAACTGGTATAGGTCCACTGGCACTTCCAAAGTGCTCCAACTGACTCCAACAGTTGAACTTGAGGTGAGGAAGACTGTTTTAGGCCTACCAGAGTAACTTCTATATGAGCTATAAGGTTACACCAGTTGGTTTATTTTAAACCCTACAAGATGTTATCATTAGCTTGTGGCTCCCCATTTATCTAGAGGAATAACTTGACTGTTCCCAGGCCTGCCTTGCTCCACTACCTTATCTTCAGCAATAATGTAAATCACCCACGTGCAGAAAAATCTCTCTCTCTCTCTCTCTCTCTCTCTCTCTCTCTCTCTCTCTCTCTCTCTCTCTCTCTCTCTCTCTCTCTCTCTCTCTCTCTCTCTCTCTCTCTCTCTCTCTCTCTCTCTCTCTCTCTCTCTCTCTCTCTCTCTCTCTCTCTCTCTCTCTCTCTCTCTCTCTCTCTCTCTCTCTCTCTCTCTCTCTCTCTCTCTCTCTCTCTCTCTCTCTCTCTCTCTCTCTCTCTCTCTCTATTGTCTATAGGGTACATTGCTTTATTGATTCTTAATTGAGGCTTAGTGCACTAAAGTTAAGTCTGTATTCATTTAGATTTTGTAGGCCTATTTCAACTCTGCACATGACAGGACCTTGTAATGCTAATCTTTTAATACCTATGAACTAAAGGTTACTCCACAGTTCCCACACAGCTAATTGTTGGGATGACCTAGGAGTGTATTTCTCAGTAATGACCTAAAATGGTCTGTAAGATTAGGCTACCAACCAACAAGCTTAATCTAGCTAATCCTCCTGTTTGCATCCAACTACAGTGCAGAGAATGCCAGTGCCAAGTATTTCAGTATTTTATTAGGATGCCTAATTAGTTATAAATGGCAGGATGGAAAGAAGAATTTCTGGGTACATGACAATGATGTGTATCCTGGTCCCAGGTCTGTTTGTGGTCTTGCCAACACCATTGCTCATTGTCTAGCCACATTTTAAGTGACGGGTTCTGTGATGATGTTAAAAATGAGGTGTGTGCATATTGCTAGCTGTCACTCAAATTGCAAGGGACTGAAGCTCATTGGCTAGAACTTGAATTGCTAGGGGCAGTGGCGGTTCTAGCTTGTATGTCGCCCTGGGCGACCCCCCCCCCCCCCCCCTTTATTTTGTTTATGTTATGCAGGGATTCACACATAAACACATGTGCGTGTACCCACACACACACACACACACACCTGAAGAATCCTGCTGGGGAGAAGTGGAAGCAAATGGGTCTTCATCCTCATCCTCAGGCTCAGGTAACCTTTGTGAAGACATGAGAAGGTGTGGCTGAGGAGGTGGATGGCTCCTCATCCTGGCCAGTGCCAGAGGATGCTCCAAAATATTTCACAAGTGCCCCTGAATTTGCATTGAAATACAGTATATGAGTCTGACACCCTAAATACATTTGTTGGACAATTTGGTGGCAAATTGAGGTTAAACAGTAATTCTGCTTATGGATTATGCATGTATTAACTACACATTGACACATCTAGCCCAAAGCAGGAGGTTTAAAAAATACTTACCAAAGTTCCAGAGCATGTCTGTAGCTAATACAATCTGTTGAATTCTCTCAATCAGCTTCATGAGGTAGTCACCTGGAATGGATTTCAATTAACAGGTGTGGCTTGTTAAATTCATTTGTGGAATTTCTTTCCTTCTTAATGTGTTTAAGCCAATCATTTGTGTTGTGACAATGTAGGGGTGGTATACAGAAGAGTCCCGTGTAGCTCAGGTGGTAGAGCATGGCTCTTGCAACGCCAGGGTTGTGGGTTTGATTCCCATGGGTGACCAGTACGAAAAAAGTAAGAACATGCATGCGCTAACTAACTACAAGATGTAAATGTAAGATAGCCCTATTTGGTGAAAGACCAAGTCCATATTATGGCAAGCAAAGCGAAACGACAGTCCATCATTACTAGAAGACATTAAGGTCAGTCAATGCGGAATATTTCAAGAACTTTGAAAGTTTCTTCAAGTGCAGTGGCAAAAACCATCAAGCGCTATTATGAAACTGACTCTCATGAAGGACCGCCACAGGAAAGGAAGACCCAGAGTTACCTCTGCTGCAGAGGATAAGTTCATTAGTTACCAGCTTCAGAAATCACAGCCCAAATAAATGCTTCACTGAGTTCAAGTAACAGACACATCTCAACATCATGGTCACCTTGTTATTGATATGTAATTTTCTTGTGTAACTTGTTGTTTTTTTATACTTTTTTTGACTTTAGTTTATTTAGTAAATATTGAATAACTTGATTTGATACTAAAGGACACCAATAAGAAGAAGAGACTAGCTTGGGCCAAGAAACACGAGCAATGGACATTAGACCGGTGGAAATCTGTCCTTTGGTCGGATGAGTCCAAATTTGAGATTTTTGCTTCCAACCGCCGTGTTTTTGTGAGACGGATTATCTCTGCATGTGTGGTTCCCACCGTGAAGCATGGAGAAGGAGGTGTGATGGTGTGGGAGTTCTTTGCTGGTGACACTGTCTGTGATTTATTTATAATTCAAGGCACACTTAACCAGCGTGGCTACCACAGCATTCTGCAGCGATACGCCATCCCATCTGGTTTGCGCTTAGTGGGACTATAATTTGTTTTTCAACAGGACCAGGCTGTGTAAGGGCTATTTGACCAAGAAGGAGAGTGATGGAGTGCTGCATCAGATGACCTGGCCTCCACAATCACCCGAACTCAACCCAATTGATATGGTTTGAGATGAGCAGCCAAGCTGGTTGAGAGAATGCCAATAATGTGCAAAGCTGTCATCAAGGCCAAGGGTGGCTACTTTGAAGAATTTATTTGTTTAACACTTTTTTGGTTACTACACGATTCCATATGTGTTATTTCATAGTGTTGATGTCTTCACTATTATTCTACAATGTAGAAAATTGTCCAAAAAAAGAAAAACCCTTGAATGAGTAGGTGTGTCCAAACTTTTGACTGGTACTGTATATAGGACCCTGTCTTTCAAAGATAATTCATAAAAATCCAAATAACTTCACAGATCTTCATTGTAAAGGGGTTAAACACTGTTTTCCATGCTTGTTCAATGAACCATAAACAATTAATGAACATGCACATCTGGAACGGTCATTAAGAAACTAACAGCTTACAGACGGTAGGCAATTAAGGTCACAGTTATGAAAACGTAGGACACTAAAGAGGCCTTTTTACTGACTCTGGAAAACACCAAAAGAAAGACGCCCAGGGTCCCTGCTCATCAGCATAAACGTGCCTTAGGCATGCTGCAAGGAGGCATGAGGACTGCAGATGTGGCCAGGGCAATAAATTTCCATGTCTGTACTGTGAGACGCCTAAGACAGCGCTGGAGGGAGACAGGACGAACAGCTGATCGTCCTTGCAGTGGAAGACCACGTGTAGCAACACCTGCACAGGATCGGTACATCCGAACATCACACCTGTGGGACAGGTACAGGATGGTAACACCAACTGCCCGAGTTACACCAGGAACGCACAATTCCTCCATCAGTGCTCACAGCAAGAACTGGCAAATCTGGTGCAGTCCATGAGGAGGAGATGCACTGCAGTACTTAATGCAGCTGGTGGCTGGTGGCCACAACAGATACTGACTGTTAGTTCCATTACTGTTAATCTGTGGAACTTGTTCAGTTTATGTCTCAGTTGTTGAATCTTGTTCATACAAATATTTACATTTGTTATGTTTGCTTGAAAATAATACGCAATTGACAGTGAGAGGACGTTTCTTTTTTTTGCTGAGTATATATGTATATATACAGTTGAAGTCGGAAGTTTACATACACCTTAGCCAAATACATTTAAACTAAGTTTAATCCTAGTAAAAACTCCCTGTCTTAGGTCAGTTAGGATCACCACTTTATTTTAAGAATGTAAAATGTCAGAATAATAGTAGAGAGAATTATTTATTTAAGCTTTTGTTTCTTTCATCACATTCCCAGTGGGTCAGAAGTTTACATACACTCATTTTCTATGGTCAGAGTCTGGCAGTTCTAGTCGATGCCAACATTCTGCGCCGAGTCTCCAGTGCGCCTTCCCAGTCCGCTATGTTCCATACCGGCTTCCTGTATGCGCTCTGTAGTGCGTGTCACCAGTCCGGTGCAACCTATGCCGGTTTCACGTGTCAGAACTCCAGTTCCAGAGCAGTCCGTTCCACCGGTGCCCAGTCCGGGTCCGGCCGTCTGCTACACTCCAGTGCCAGAGCAGTCCGTTCCACCGGTGCCCAGTCCGGGTCCGGCCGTCTGCTACACTCCAGTGCCAGAGCAGTCCGTTCCACCGGTGCCCAGCTCGGTACGTCCAGTGCCGGCTCCCCGCACTCGCTCTGAAGTGCGTGTCACTAGTCCGGTGCCACCTGTGCCGGCTCCACGCACCAGGCTTCCTGTGCGTCTCTCCAGTCCGGTACGTCCTGTGCCGGCTTCCCGCACCCAACCTCCAGTGCGTGCGCCCAGCCAGGTGCCTCCAGTGCCGGCTCCACAGTCCGGAGCCTCCCGTGGCGGTCCACAGTCCGGAGCCTCCCGTGGTGGTCCACAGGCCGCAGTCGCCTGCCACACCGGTGCCCAGTCCTGGTCCGATTATTTGCCCGCTCCAAGGCCTGAGTCTTTTGCCGCACCGGTGCCATTTCCAGGACCGGTGGTTTACCCCTTTAAATGACCGGAGTCGCCTGCCACACCGGTGCCCAGTCCTGGCCCGGTTATTTGCCCCGCTCAATGGCCTGAGTCCCTTAACCCACTGAGGTCCATTCATGGACCAGTTGTCTGCCACGCTCCATGGCCAGAGTCGCCTGCCACACCGGTGCCCAGTCCGGGCCCAGTAGAAAAAAGGAGGAAGAATTCCACTTCGCCGAAGCCGCCACCTTTTTGTTTCATAAGACCAGAGGACATTTCTCCAAAAAGTACGATCTTTGTCCCTATGTGCAGTTGCAAACCGTAGTCTGGCTTTTTTATGGCAGTTTTGGAGCAGTGGCTTCTTCCTTGCTGAGCGGCTTTTCAGATTATGTTGATATTGGACTCTGGATGAGCATTTTCCTGTTTGCTTATGGCCATATACAACTCATTGAGTACGGTCTTATTGCCAGCATCGGTTTGTGGTGGAATATAGACAGCTACGTAAAATATAGATGAAAACTCTCTTGGTAAATAGTGTGGTCTACAGCTTATCATGAGATACTCTACCTCAGGCAAGCAAAACCTAGAGACTTCCTTAGATTTTGTGCATCAGCTGTTGTTTACAAATATACATAAACCGCCGCCCCTTCAGCCGTCTTGCCAGAGGCTGCTGTTCTATCCTGCCAAAAAAGATTAAAACCTGCCAGCTGTCTGTTATTCATGTCGTCATTCAGCCACGACTCTGTGAAACATAAGATATTACAGGTTTTTATGTCCCGTTGGTAGGATATTCGTGATCGTACCTCGTCTAATTTATTTTCCAATAATTGTACTTTGGATAGTAATACTGATGATAAAAGGTAGATTACCCACTCCCCTTCGGATCCTTACAAGGCTCCCTGACCTGTGTCCCCGATATCTCTGTCTCTTTCTCCTGCTAAACACAGGGATTTCGGCCTTGTCGGGTGTTTCAAGTACATCCTTTCCTTCCAACTTGTTGAAGAAAAACTCTTCGTCCAGTCCGAGGTGAGTAATCGCTGTCCTGATATCCAGAAACTATTTTCGGTCATAAGAGATGGTGGCAGAAACATTAAGTACAAAATAAGTTACAAATAATGTGAAAAAACACACATAGTAGCACAATTGGTTAGGCTCCTGTAGAACGGCAGCCATCTCCACCGGCACCAGTCTCTTTGATGAGGACAAGAGCATTCCACACCTGGATTGTGCAACATTTGCCCATTATTCTTTTCAAATTGGTTGTTGATCATTGCTAGACAACCATTTTCAGTTCTTGCCATAGATTTTCAATTTGATTTGAGTCTAAACTGTAACTCGGCCATTCAGGAACATTCCCTGTCTTCTTGGTAAGAAACTCCAGTGTAGATTTGGTCTGATGTCATACAAATACAGTGGGGAGAACAAGTATTTGATACACTGCCGATATTGCAGGTTTTCCTACTTACAAAGCATGTAGAGGTCTGTAATTTTTATCATAGGTACACTTCAACTGTGAGAGACAGAAACTAAAACAAAAATCCAGAAAATCACATTGTATGATTTTTAAATAATTAATTTGCATTTTATTGCATGACATAAGTATTTGATCACCTACCAACCAGTAAGAATTCCGGCTCTCACAGACCTGTTTTTCTTTAAGAAGCCCTCCTGTTCTCCACTCATTACCTGTATTAACTGCACCTGTTTGAACTCGTTACCTGTATAAAAGACACCTGTCCACACACTCAATCAAACAGACTCCAACCTCTCCACAATGGCCAAGACCAGAGAGCTGTGTAAGGACATCAGGGATAAAATTGTAGACCTGCACAAGGTTGGGATGGGCTACAGGACAATAGGCAAGAAGCTTGGTGAGAAGGCAACAACTGTTGGCGCAATTATTAGAAAATGGAAGAAGTTCAAGATGACGGTCAATCTCCCTCGGTCTGGGGCACCATGCAAGATCTCACCTCGTGGGGCATCAATGATCATGAGGAAGGTGAGGGATCAGCCCAGAACTACACGGCAGGACCTGGTCAATGACCTGAAGAGAGCTGGGACCACAGTGTCAAAGAAAACCATTAGTAACACACTACGCCGTCATGGATTAAAATCCTGCAGCGCATGCAAGGTCCCCCTGCTCAAGCCAGCGCATGTCCAGGCCCGTCTGAAGTTTGCCAATGACCATCTGGATGATCCAGAGGAGGAATGGGAGAAGGTCATGTGGTCTGATGAGAGAAAAATAGAGCTTTTTGGTCTAAACTCCTCTCGCCGTGTTTGGAGGAAGAAGGATGAGTACAACCCCAAGAACACCATCCCAACCGTGAAGCATGGAGGTGGAAACATCATTCTTTGGGGATGCTTTTCTGCAAAGGGGACAGGACGACTGCACCGTATTGAGGGGAGGATGGATGGATGGCTATGTATCGCAAGATCTTGGCCAACAACCTCCTTCCCTCAGTAAGAGCATTGAAGATGGGTCGTGGCTGGGTCTTCCAGCATGACAACGACCCGAAACACACAGCCAGGGCAACTAAGGAGTGGCTCCGTAAGAAGCATCTCAAGGTCCTGGAGTGGCCTAGCCAGTCTCCAGACCTGAACCCAATAGAAAATCTTTGGAGGGAGCTGAAAGTCCGTATTGCCCAGCGACAGCCCCGAAACCTGAAGGATCTGGAGAAGGTCTGTATGGAGGAGTGGGCCAAAATCCCTGCTGCAGTGTGTGCAAACCTGGTCAAGAACTACAGGAAACATATGATCTCTGTAATTGCAAACAAAGGTTTCTGTACCAAATATTAAGTTCTGCTTTTCTGATGTATCAAATACTTATGTCATGCAATAAAATGCAAATTAATTACTTAAAAATCGTACAATGTCATTTTCTGGATTTTTTTAGATTCCGTCACTCACAGTTGAAGAGTACCTATGATAAAAATTACAGACTTCTACATGCTTTGTAAGTGGGAAAATCTGCAAAATCGGCAGTGTATCAAATACTTGTTCTCCCCACTGTAGATGGAGAACTCGGATGCCTGTGTATACAGAGCATGACTTGAGATCTTTCTTTTGCAGACCTAGAAGCAATTCTTGTAGTCAAACAGTCCTAAGCCACGCCTCGGCTGTGGCTCACAGAAGCAGCACACGTACACAATGGTTGCAAATATCGATAGCAGGAACCACGTTAGAAGGAAATACGGTTGCGTCGTTTCAAAGAAACATTTGCCAAAACAAACAGTCACTCAAATAGTGGCGGAATGAATTCAACCACACAACTACTCACATTGTTTCAAGACAAAAGACAGCAACATGAACTGGTGTGCACAAAATGGACACACACAAGAAACCACCACGGTGGAAATACACTGAACTTAAATGCAGCTGCCTCTAATTGGGGCTCAATAAAACTAAACATAGAGTTCCCTGGAACTCTCCTGTCATCTCGGGACAGGTTGTCAGAGCAGCGAGAGACTCCCCCTCGGAGCAGGACAGGACACCTGAACAGGGCTAGAACCCTTTCCCCTGAGCCCGACTGGTCGGGTGACTCCTTCTTCTGTACCGGACTTGGTCCCAGATCCGGACTGGACCCCATCGCAGAGGACTCCACCTCTGGAGCAGTGCTGGACGTCAGGTCTTGTCTGGACCCCGGCGCATAGGACTCCACCTCTGGAGCCGTGCTGGACGCCAGGTCCTGTCTGGACCCCGGC
The DNA here is from genome assembly GCA_023634145.1 of Thymallus thymallus. Classification (NCBI taxonomy): domain Eukaryota; kingdom Metazoa; phylum Chordata; class Actinopteri; order Salmoniformes; family Salmonidae; genus Thymallus; species Thymallus thymallus. Next base: position 5,166,699 of record CM042418.1, read on the forward strand.
GCAGAGGACTCCAGCCTCTGAGCTGGACAAGGCACCGGTGCAGAGGAAGATGTCGACCCCAGAGTAGGACAGGACATCTGCGCCGAATGCTCCACCCCTGGAGCCGAACTGGACAACAGGTCCAGTCTGAACTCCGGCACGGTGGACTCAACCCCTGGAGCCATACCGGACGTCAGGTCCGGCACATCAATCGACCTTGGTTTCCAACTGGCTCCAGCCGCCGAGGGGGACTTTGGAGCATGACAGGTCCTCGAAGCTGGACTGCACACCAGCCCCGAACTGGGCACCGGTGCAGAGGGAGGCTCCGACCTCAGATCAGGACTGCACACCGGTCCCAGACTAGGCACCAACGCAGAGGGCGCATGCCTAGAGGCAGGACTGCACACCGGTGTGGGTCCAGACACTATGACCGAGTGCTCCGGCCGCGGAGCTGGAGTGGCCACCGGTCCCGGACTGGGCACCGGTAATGAGGGAGACAGTTATTAGGACAGCCATAGGTCTATGAAATCACTTTTGAAGATTTTCACTCAATGCAAATGTTGGTATAATTGCCTTTGTTATATTCTAACTTTTATATAACATATTTTTTGTACTATATGCTGTTAACAACAGCTAATCAGGCAGCCCAGACCCATGAAATCAACTTTTAGGGCGACTCACTCAATGTGAACAGGAGATCCTCGTATAGGTGTTGACAAGTGAGGTGAAGCCAGTCATTTCTGTTGAAGCAATGTGCAGTACTGCTGCAAGATGTTCGTCGGTGAGGCTGGGTCTGTGCTTGGACTTGATGAATTTCATCAATGCAAGCAGTGCATCAGACTGCAAGTCAATCAACTCGAGATCCTCGGTAGCGGTGTCCACACTGCATGTGAATGGAGATGAAACCAAAGCCATGTCATTTTCCAACCTCCTAAATTCCTCAAAGCGGCGCAGAAATTCAAGTTAGGAGTCCGCCCAGCATACATGCTACAATTTAACCAGCTTCCGTACAGCGAGATGACAGCGGATTTCCTCCTGTACAAAAGGGCACCATGGGCTCTGTGACAAAGCTAATGGGTGATCAGAGATTTATGCCAGATTCTACAATCCTTGAGGTTTTTATGCTTGACTTTTATTCTCCCATTTGTATTTTCTCTCTTCCAAATCCCTCCCTGCTCTCCCTCGACTCCCATGACACCTGTGTCCCTCCATCCTCCTCATCCGCCCCTTTCACCTACTCCTCACCCCGTCTTGCAGACTCCTGCATTCCCTTACTATGATCAATTGAAGCAGTTTGGGTAAAAATCCTCAGTAAATGTGTTGTTTTTTAAATAACCAGCCAGTGAAATACAGCTCCATCTGGTCCTGTTTCTGTATGAGCTCAGTTGGATGGATTTTCTCTCTCCTAATGTGAACATGGTGGTTTGACATCTGGTCCCAACCATTAAAAGTTTGAAAGCTAGGCCAATGAAATGCAGAATTTTTTGTTTTATAATGACATGTGACCACATAAGGGCCGTGGAAATGCATGGGGAAAATATGTGATTTTGATGTTAGGTGAAATACATGTACAGTTGAAGTTGGAAGTTTACATACACTTAGGTCGAAGTCATTAAAACTCATTTTTCAACCACTCCACAGATTTCATGTTAACAAGCTATAGTTTTGGAAAGTCGGTTAGGACATCTACTTTGTGCATGACACAAGTAATTCTTCCAATAATTGTTTACAGACAGATTATTTAACTTATAATTCACTATATCACAATTCCAGTGGGTCAGAAGTTTACATACACTAAGTTGACTGTGCCTTTAAACAGCTTGGAAAATTCCAGAAAAATATGTCAAGGCTTTAGAAGCTTCTGATAGGCTAATTGACATCATTTGAGTCAATTGGAAGTGTACCTGTGGTTGTATTTCAAGGCCTACCTTCAAACTCAGTGCCTCTTTGCTCGACATCATGGGAAAATCAAAATAAATCAGCCAAGACCTCCAAAAAATAATTGTAGACCTCCACAAGTCTGGTTCATCCTTGGGAGCAATTTCCAAACGGTACCACGTTCATCTGTCAAACAATAGTATGCAAGTATAAACACCATGGGACCATGCAGCCGTCATACCGCTCAGGAAGTCTCCTGTCTCCTAGAGATGAACGTACTTTGGTGCGAAAAGTGCAAATCCATCACAGAACAACAGCAAAGGACCGTGTCTACATCCACAGTAAAACAAGTCCTATATCGACATAACCTGAAAGACCGCTCAGCAAGGAAGAAGCCACTGCTCCAAATCCGCCATAAAAAAGCCAGACCACAGTTTGCAACTGCACATGGGGACAAAGATCGTACTTTTTGGAGAAATGTCCTCTGGTCTGATGAAACAAAAATAGAACTGTTTGGCCATAATTACAATTTTTATGTTTGGAGGAAAAAGGGAGAGGCTTGCAAGCCGAAGAACACCATCCGAACCGTGAAGCACGGGGGTGGCAGCATCATGTTTTGGGGGTGCTTTGCTGCAGGAGGGACTGCTGCACTTCACAAAATAGATGGCATCATGAGGAAGGAAAATGATGTGGATATATTGAAGCAACATCTCAAGACATGAGTCAGAAAGTTAAAGCTTGGTCGCAAATGGGTCTTCCAAATGGACAATGACCCCAAGCATACTTCCAAAGTTGTTGCAAAATGGCTTAAGGACAACAAAGTCAAGGTATTGGAGTGGCCATCACAAAGCTCTGACCTCAATCCTATAGAAAATGTATGGGCAGAACTGAAAAAGCATGTGCGAGCAAGGAGGCCTACAAACCTGACTCAGTTACACCAGTTCTGTCAAGAGGAAGCTTATTGTGGGAAGCTTGTGGAAGGCTACCTGAAACATTTGACCCGTGTTACACAATTTAAAGGCAATGCTACCAAATACTAATTGAGTGTATGTAAACTTCTGACCCATTGGTAAAAGCTGAAATAAATAATTCTCTCTACTATTATTTTGACATGAACAAAGATAATATCAAATATTATAATTCATTACAACTCTGCGAAACAAAGCAGCATATTTTTACATATTTTGCACTTCTAGCTACACTACATTACCAAAACATCTAATTCCAAGATCAAGGGCATTAATATGGAGTTGGTCCCCCCTTTGCTGAAATAAAAGCCTCCACACTTCTGGGAAGGCTTTCCACTAGATTTCGGAACATTGCTTCAGGGACTTGCTTCCATTCAGCCATTTCTGTATGGCCCTTGCTTTGTGCATGGGGGCATTGTCATGCTGAAATAGTAAAGGGCCTTCCCCAAACTTTTACCACAAAGTTGGAAGCACAGAATCGTCTAGAATGTCATTGTATGCTGTAGCATTAAGATTTCCCTTCACTGGAACTAATTTGCCTAGCTCGAACCATGAAAAACAGCCCCAGATCATTATTCCTCCTTCACCAAATTTTACAGTTGGCACTATGCATTGGGGCAGGTAGTATTCTCCTGGCATCCGCCAAACCCAGTTTTATCCATCGGACTTCCAGATGAGTCCATTGGTGGTGAGCTTTACACCACTCTAGCCAACGCTTGGCATTGCGCATAGTGAGCTTAGGCTTGTGTGCGGCTGCTCAGCCATGGAAACCCATTTCATGAAGCTCCCAAAGAACAGTTCTTGTGCTGACAATGCTTACAGAGATACTGTAGTTTGGAACTCGGTAGTGAGTGTTGCAACCAATGACAGATAACTTTTACGTGCTACGCACTTCAGCAATCAGTGGTCCAGTCCTGTGAGCCCTACCACTTCACGGCTGAACCTCAGTTGCTCCTAGATGTTTCCACTTCACAATTACAGCACTTACAGTTGACTGGGGCAGCTCTAGCAGGGTAGACATTTGAGAACTGACTTGTCGGAAAGGTGGCGTCTTATGACGGTGCCACTGACTGTCCCTGAGCTCTTCAGTAAGGTCATTCCACTGCCAATGTTTGTCTATTGAGATTGCATGGATTTATGCTCGAACTGTCAGCAAAGGGCGTGGCTGAAATTGCCGAATCCACTAACAATGTAAAACATTTTTGAATGATAATATGTTTCAAGGTAAATGGCAAATTATATCACAAAATAATATGATAATCAGTCTGTCTCGTTAATCAATAGGCCATGTCAAAATATACATAGGTGATATTTGGGTGTCTGTGAATCTGGAGACACACAGAGACAAACAATAGAAGTGTCCGTGTCCGTGTTTTTATTACAAATAGCAGCCTTATGTTCTGCAATGTGGAGTTTTAATGTGAAGGGGCAATGTTGTGAACTCTCGTGGATTTGGATCACTTTTGAGGATCCAGTGTTTCAATACAATAGATTTGACGCGACCATTTGATGCGACCATTTGCCATTTACCTTGAAACATATTCTGTTAGAATTTTTTTTACATTGTTGTGTCTCACTGCTCCACTAGGCTAGAAATAAGAGCAAAGTGCAATGGTCAGGTCACTCTGAGGAAGACGTCAGCTTGACATCGAAACGTCAGTCACCTGTTTGCATGGATCTGGTGGGATCGTAGGCCCACCAGAACTACAACAATAAACCAATCTAGCTAAGTAACACGTAGCTTAAAGCTTGAATCTGCATGCGGCGAAACAGTGCCATTGGTCGCCCCAGGCACATTTGTTATAGTTTTTTTAATGTTTATGAAAGGAGGAGTGGAGCATCCAAATAATGTCTGTTCTAGCGCACGTGCAGTGATGTGTAATGATGTCTGAGGGAAGAAGTGTTTGTTTGAAGTAATGTCTTTGTTGTTGTAATATGCAAAAGGACGTGGCAGTTTCACCGCAACAGATTCCAGCTTTAAGTATAATGCATACCCTCCTATAGGTGAATAGGGTATTGATCTCTGGTGTCTCTGCTCTCTCAGCACTCCAGACTCTACTCATGTGACAGCATCATAATTTAGTCTCCTGGCTGTAACAATCTTTATAATGGATGTCAGCCATCAGGAGGTGAGAGAGAGCAGAGCTGTCAACGGCTGCTGGGCGTGTGCAGTGTGTGCACGTGTATGTGGTTCTAACTTACACCATGTTTACCTATAGAAATAGTGATGAGGCTGTCTAGAAGAACTCATGTTGTTTTTGTTTCCTATACCAGAATTCCACTCAGTAGTAAGAACAGCTTTCAGGAAGATTAACACATTCTTATTGCACAGCTAAGTGCAGCTACATTTTTTTGCGTTAGTCAAACTCACCAAGAATCTGGGCTGAAGGATCTGGCTTGGCACCAGAGTTATAATAGCATCTCCCGGTAAACAATACGTTTCTGGGAACCAGAAAGTTCGGGAAACAAAAGATGCCATAACCGCTCTCGTCACTTCATGCATGACCAGCTCCCTAAACCACAATGTTATGACAAATGTGTCATGTCTGTCATCCTATGCTTCCATCTGGAAGGAGATGTTTGGTTTTCTGGAGAAGGGAAATTGTTGTAATACTTGAGTTTGATGTTGCTATGATGTCCTGGGCTTTCTAGGCAATTGTGACTAGCGATGGTGATGAGGAGGTGAAGACACTATGCTGGAATAACACCCAACATCATGCAAGACAGAAGGGAACAAGTTGATGACCTGCTGCCTATTTTCTATACCATGATGGCCACCTAATCATCCCCAGCTTCCACATTTCATTCAACCTCTCCTCTCCTCTCCTCTCCTCTCCTCTCCTCTCCTCTCCTCTCCTCTCCTCTCCTCTCCTCTCCTCTCCTCTCCTCTCCTCTCCTCTCCTCTCCTCTCCTCTCCTCTCCTCTCCTCTCCTCTCCTCTCCTCTCGGTTGCTGCAATGAGAATGTCAATTCAGTCAAGATACCAGATGATATAAGGAATTTATTCAAAATCTGCCTGAAGGTTATGATAATGTACGGTGGTCCGAGACTCACACTGTCTTGTATCTAGTCCATAGGGGAGAGTGGGGTAAGTTGAGCAATCGTTGTTACTAGGGAATCTATTACACAAAATTAATAATTTGACCAAATACAGAAGGACATAATTTCATGTAGTTTGTAAAGGAAGAAACCACATGGAAAAAATGGTAAGCAAGTTAGGTCCAAAGAGCGGATTTTCACCAAGTCAAATTAATTTGTGTTAAAGGTTTCATGACGCTTGTATCTAAACCAAAGTAGATAATTGAAAGATTCTCTATATCAGTCAGGTCTCTAAGCATCAATTTTAGGTCCTAAACTTGTAACTGGGTGGGTTAGTTAGTTAGTTATTATAGTCAAAATGTTTGGGTGGGCTAATATAGTCAAAATGTTTGCCTTGGGGTAAGTTGAGACAATGGCATCTGAAACATACACTGAGTGTACGAAACATTAGGAACATCTGCTCTTTCCAAAATATAGACTGACCAAGCGAATCCAAGAAAAAGCTATGATCCCTTATTGATGTCACCTGTTAAATCCACTTCAATTAGTGTAGATGAAGGGGAGGAGCCTTGAGAATATTGAGAAATGGATTGGTGTGCCGTTCAGAGGGCAAATGGGCAAGAAAATATTGAAGTGCCTTTGAACGGGGTATGGTAGTAGGTGCCAGGCGCACCAGTTTGAGTGTGTCAAGAACTGCAACGCTACTGGGTTTTTCATGCTCAACAGTTTCCTGTGTGTATCAAGAATGGTCCACCACCCAAAGGACATCCATCCAACTTGACACAACTGTGGGAAGCATTGGAGTCAACACCTTGTAGGGTTCAGTCCCAACGAATCAATATTCGGATTCCTAATGTTTTGTACACTCAGTGTATGTTCACATGTTACGTTAAATCTCCTCATTGAAAACAGATTGACCTCAGCTTTTCGGCTGTCCACAGAGTTTGACATGGCTCAGTGTTTCCAAAAACATAACTTACCCCAGGATAATTCAACGGATGACTATCCAAAAATGAGCACTCTGTTTCTGCGTGGACCTGATATCAAATCAAATCAAATTGTATTTGTCACGTGCCGAATACAACAGATGTAGACCTTACAGTGAAATGCTTACTTACAAGCCATTAACCAACAATACAACAGGTGTAGACCTTACAGTGAAATGCTTACTTACAAGCCCTTAACCAGTAAAAGTAAAAAAAATGAAGATAAAAAAAACAATGGAAAAATAAAAATGTATTAAAGAGCAACAATAAAATAACAGTAACGAGGCTTTATACAGCGGGTACCGTTACAGAGTCAATGTGAGGAGGCTATATACAGGGGGTACCGTTACAGAGTCAATGTGAGGAGGCTATATACAGGGGTACCGTTACAGAGTCAATGTGAGGAGGCTATATACAGGGGTACCGTTACAGAGTCACTGTGAGGAGGCTATATACAGGGGTACCGTTACAGAGTCAATGTGAGGAGGCTATATACAGGGGGTACCGTTACAGAGTCAATGTGAGGAGGCTATATACAGGGGGTACCATTACAGAGTCAATGTGAGGAGGCTATATACAGGGGGTACCGTTACAGAGTCAATGTGAGGAGGCTATATACAGGGGGTACCGTTACAGAGTCAATGTGAGGAGGCTATATACAGGGGGTACCGTTACAGAGTCAATGTGAGGAGGCTATATACAGGGGTACCGTTACAGAGTCACTGTGAGGAGGCTATATACAGGGGTACCGTTACAGAGTCAATGTGAGGAGGCTATATACAGGGGGTACCGTTACAGAGTCAATGTGAGGAGGCTATATACAGGGGGTACCGTTACAGAGTCAATGTGAGGAGGCTATATACAGGGGGTACCGTTACAGAGTCAATGTGAGGAGGCTATATACAGGGGTACCGTTACAGAGTCAATGTGAGGAGGCTATATACAGGGGTACCGTTACAGAGTCAATGTGAGGAGGCTATATACAGGGGGTACCGTTACAGAGTCACTGTGAGGAGGCTATATACAGGGGTACCGTTACAGAGTCAATGTGAGGAGGCTATATACAGGGGGTACCGTTACAGAGTCAATGTGAGGAGGCTATATACAGGGGGTACCGTTACAGAGTCAATGTGAGGAGGCTATATACAGGGGGTACCGGTACAGAGTCAATGTGAGGAGGCTATATACAGGGGGTACCGTTACAGAGTCAATGTGAGGAGGCTATATACAGGGGGTACCGTTACAGAGTCAATGTGAGGAGGCTATATACAGGGGGTACCGTTACAGAGTCAATGTGAGGAGGCTATATACAGGGGGTACCGGTACAGAGTCAATGTGAGGAGGCTATATACAGGGGGTACCGGTACAGAGTCAATTCAACTCGCCTTCATCAGAGCCTTGGGTAGGAAAAGGTGGGAGGCACCTATAGTCTCTCAAGGGCGTATCCCACTCACCATGTCAATCACACATCAATCAAACATGTCAATAGTAGCAACTAGACATGGGCTATTCAAACAAGTGTGTGATATGTATTAGATATTCCTACACATACAGTAATAACAAAATACATGGAAATAAACCCCAAAAAAGAAGAGAAAGAGAGCATTTAATTCATTTCAAATTGCTACAGAGAGCACTAAAAGGGTGCTTTTGTATTGCCTCCTCTGGTGAATAAAGAAATGTTCTCAATTCCCCACATTTCAAAGTGCAGGCCGAGCCATTGTTAGCGCTGAGGTAGTGTTGTACGATCGCATAATCCATATTTGTTTGTGCATACAGCTGTTTTGTGTTCAGCTATTCTTAATTTGAGCGAGTGTTTCATCAGGTCAAATGTAGACTAGACCAAATGGACACTTGGACACGTAGACAACAACGTGTGTTGTACTCAGAGGCGTCATTTCCATAGGGGGCTTCACCCCGCACAGCCATCCTCACGTACTTTGTGCCCCCCTCTGGTTGTACAACAGTTTATGAAGTATTTAATCTTGTATTCTTTGCCCGAGCGTGGGTGATATAATACTTTTATGTCACTTGAGGTGAAGCAGTGAGTTCAGTAACAGCAGTGGTAGAAACCATTGGGGGGAATCTAGAAACCAGATAGGCAAAGAGTGTAGGATTCGGAACACACTGTGCACAATGCGGTTTCTAATATTATGACCCCTGTAACTGACAATGAACCTCAGTCTATGTCGTTGTTTTTTGTTTGAATTGTGTACGTGTTCGCTATGCGGGTGAAATGGTAAGACAAGCTAAGAACTGTTGTTGTAACGGGGATTGTTATTGTAGCAACACACTTTTGGAGTGAAGGCAATCCCACGCTGTGCTAGCTAGGTTTTTTGAGTCTTCGGGTGTCGTTCGTAAAGGTTGAAGCGTATGTTAGGATGGTAACGTTATAATAATTAAGAATGAAGCGTGAATTCATGCCAGGAATAAGAAGTGTGAAGTTTTTGATTTCTTCCCTTCTGTAATAAGCAGCCAATGAGGTATTTTTCTGTTATTCATAACAGTTTAATCTGATACTGTTATAACAGTTTTTATGTAAGTACTTCAGAGTTACAGTATATCAAGCTAATAAGTCACTCATGAGACAAGAAAGTTGTAAGAGGGTGCTTAACTGTATTTTTATGTACTTGATAGTTCTCACGGAAGGTGATAATTCTGACTAAAAACTTCAGAATAAAACCTCCAGATTAAATCAAGGAACAGTTGTGCTTGTGGTTACTGGAGGGAGCTTCAGTGAGAACTCAATGCTCTTTACGAGCAAGAGAGAAAGAAGAATCTCATCCAGCTGTAAAACGTCCACAAGATTCCCAAGTCCTGGTAGGCCCGGTCATCTGCCAGATAAGAGTTTTGCACCTACCTGCAACCTAAGAAGAAAATCTCCACATAAGGAAGCGTCGCGAAGCAGCATAAGATCAAGGCTAACAGGAAAGTCAGACACACAAGTACAAGCCAAGGTGTTTGAAGGCGGTCCTAGCCTTGTGAACTGCTAATAAGAGACTTTAAGTTTACAATTCGTAAGGGTTGGAGATAGTTGTGTATTTCATCAAGACTTGCTGGTATTATGCATCTGCTCTTTCTATCTTAATGTATCGCTGGTATGTGTATTACTGGAAAAATATTATTTGACACATACTAAAAAAAATATATAGTTACAAAACATTAAGGCTTAGTGTACACCTATTAATTATATTTTCACCTGTAAGTTAATAGAATGTCAGAAAGAGGTAGTTTCACTAAAGAAGATGGAGTGGGTCAAGTTGAGCAGCAACACCTCACAAAAACCTTCATCACAACAAACAGAGCAGCAGGAAGTGACCCAGACAGGTGTGGAGTCACGTCTGCCAGCCAATGATGATACAGAGGCTGCTAATGAGACATCACAACAAGAGCCAAAGTGAGGTGAGAGGGTCCGCAGGTTAACTGAAAAGGGCATAGAACTGCGCGACGAAAGGTGGAGACAGCTTGAACATAGTTTCAGGGTCAGCTATGAGAAGTGGAAGGCTCTGGTAAAGGAGGCAAAACTGTCACTGACAGGCTATTGCTCTAAAGACCTACTACAAGACCTACTACAAGACCTCCTACAAGACCTCCTACAAGACCTCCTACAAGACCTCCTACAAGACCTACTACAAGACCTCCTACAAGACCTCCTACAAGACCTCCTACAAGACCTCCTACAAGACCTCCTAAACAAGTTTAGCCATACCTCTACAGATCTAAAACCTTGCTTATTTAAATTTGCGTCAAATCGACATTCCCGTCAATGATATATGCTGCAGAGTTGATACTTGCGAAGCAGTTACAAGGTCTATTATCAAGACTCTAAGGTGTCATTTAGAAAGCAGGGAAGAAGGTCAAAGTAACCAAATAGAAGAGCTGCACTGGAATGACAGCAATTCCTTGTGCATGTCCGAATTCTCACAAATCTCAACAATCAGCACTCAAGTGCTCCCTTCCAGTCTCAAAGCAACTCAAAGGTCACCTCCAGACGCTCAAGCGTGTCATCTGTAAAGAGACAAGAGGCTGCAGCGTAAGTTGCTGCAAACCAAGTAGCTTTAGAAGTAATGGTTAAACAAGAACGCCAACCGGAAGAGCTTCAGAGACTCGAAGATGAAGCTTAGAAGAGGACAGCGGGGCAAGAAGCTGAGGCTGTGTAACGCAACTTAGAAGAAGCTGAGGCTGTGTAACGCAACTTAGAAGAAGCTGAGGCTGTGTAACGCAACTTAGAAGAAGTTGAGGCTGCGAGTCAAGTTAGAGGTCAAACATGCTGCCAGACGAAAGGACACTAGAAGACAAGCGTAGAGAGCTAGAGCGCCTAGAAGTGCTCAAGAAACTAAATGCTGCCAAGGCGCGGATGCAAGTGTATGAGCAAGATGAATACTCAGAGGACGAGAAGAGAACTACTCTCAAACTGCAAATCTGTGAAAGAGAAAGAAGTCATGCACAGAAGTTGCTCGTTTCACAGTCTCTCACCACAACATGTTGTGACAAGCACACAACAAGAAGATGGCATCAAGACCATGGTCAGGTTACTAGTGGAATCCATCAGTGTAAGCCGCCTCCCCATACCAGAACCAGTAACATTCAACGGAGAACCACTCTCGTTCACTGACTGCAAGGTCTCTTTTCAGACTCTGATAGACAGGAAGAACATACCAGCAACTGAGAAGATATACTACTTAAGAAATTATGTTGGTGGGCATGCCAAGAAGGCCATCGAAAGTGACTTTCTGTTAGGAACAGAGTCAGCCTACCATGCTGCGTGGACCATTCTTGAAGAAAGGTACGGAAACAAATTCCTCATCGCCAAGTCCTTCAGAGAAAGGTTTCTAAGACCTTTCCTAGCTTCAGCTAGTTTGTGAAGTTTCTCACGAGAGAAGCCAAGATCGCTTGCAATCCTGTAACATCCCTTAACGCTTTGAAACCAAGTGAAGATGGGAAACCTAAGACACCAAGGATTCAAAGCCCCGGAGCAAGGGTAGTACTGTTACTAGAGAAAGGTACTGTTACTAGTTGTGTCTTCTGTGAGAATTCAGGTCACAGTCTCCACAAATGTTGGAAGTTCTTAGATAAGCCCACCGCAGAGCGACAGCAGTTTGTTCAAGAAAATAAGTTGTGCTTCGGCTGTTTAAGGCCTGGGCATCGTTCGAAAGATTGTGATAACAGGGACACCCGTGACACATTATAATAGTTATAACAATGAATACAGCACTTCCTAAAGCATATCATAGGAGGATTAGACGCAGTCTTTGTGCGGGGGTCACTCTGGAGAATGTGCCAGTGTTTTGAGGATCACAATATGTATCTGCACTGCAGAAGGGTTGTATTCAATGGAAAACCAAACAATAGCAGATTTCTCACGTTTATCATTTTTTTGGTGAGGGAGGGTCGTGCCAGCTTATACGAGCCATTTTGAGGAGACTTGTAGCCGCATTCAAGGAACCTCCTTTTTCATTGTTTCAGCTTTAGTCTCAGAATCATCAGATGCACAGCAGTTTCGCTTGAGTCTGTTTTTATAAATGTTCAGTGAGAGATGCCTGGGACCTGCTGCCAAAATGCTGGATTCCCCTCAAGCCTTACTAAAGGGTTCCAGACCTGTTAAACGAAGCAAAATTTCAGACAAAGTCCCAAATGGCAGCCTATTCCCTATGTAGTGCACTACTTTTGCCCAGAGCCCATGGTCAAAAGTAGTGCACTATATAGAGAATAAGGTGCCAGTTGGGATGCAAGAAAAAAAAAAACTGTATACTACCACCGCATTTGACCATTACTCTGCATGAGAGGAGTGTTGTTGGCAATAACCTCACACTCTCCCACATTAACCTTGGCTGCTTTCACATATTTAGCACACTGTCTGCATTGTTCTTCATGCGAGCCAATGTAGCTAGAGTTGATACAAACTATATTATAGGTTTATTATAGGCCTAGTTTACATTGATCTAAAATAAATAAACTAGATGATTTAATTGCATCTTAATTTAAGCTAAAAGCTGGAAGCCTTAATGGTGAAACTGCCACGTACGTTTGCGATAATACAATAACAAAGAAGTTACTGCACACAAAAAAAAACACGTATTTTCTCTCAGGCATCATTGCAAGTGCGATGTACTGCAACAAAAATGTTTTAGGCCTAGTGTGCCCCTGTTGTAGGATGTTTAGGTTCACTGGGGCAGAAAGCAGACACTTCTCATTTGTCTAATAGTCTGACTACTTCAACAAAGGGCTGTTTGAACTGAGCATAGACCAGTAAAAAAGTACTACAGTGATGTTTACTATAGAGTAGACTACAAGGTTGTGTCCCCTATTCCAGTATTTGGAGCACTACTTTTGACCAGAGCCCATATAGGGAATAATAGGGTACCATTTGGTACACAATCAATCAAATAAATGTATTTTAAACCCCTTTTTACGTCAGATGTAACTAAGTGCTTTATAGATACCCAGCCTAAAACCCCAAAGCAAGTAATGCAGATGCAAAAAAACAGTGGCTAGGAAAAACTCCCTAGAAGGCAGAAACCTAGAAATCGTTGAACTGTGGCTTCACATTTTATTTCAATATAACTCTTTATTTAGGTTGATAGAAGGACGTTGAAACAATGACGTTGATTCAAACATAACATTTTACTATCAACATTGAAACAAGGTCAAATAAAATATGTAATCTAATCTAAAATTCAACATAATTTTTAACCAACCAATAATACATATTGATGTGGAATTTTCAACTCAATTTCAGAAACTATACATAGCTCTGATGATTATGTTGAAATTAGATTGATGTAACAACCTGTTAGTCAGGTAAAGTCAATGTCTAAGTTAAAGTTTTACACTAATTTCAACGTTTAAAACGCTGGTTGAAATGATATGAAAACCAAACTGGTTGATTACTTTTTTTCAAATCCAATTTCTTTCCCACGCTGATTCCACATCACAATATGTTGACAAATAACAATGAAACATTGATTCAACAAGTGGGTGCCCAGTAGGGAGGCCTGAGTCTTGTGACTGTAGTCTACGTGAAGGCAAGATCAAATCAGAAAGAAAAGTAGGGGCAAGTCCATGCAATGCTTTCTAAGCCTATTGTAGTGATGTTTCCTATTGATCTTTGTTCAAATCAAAATAGAATAGATCAGTGTGGACAAGGAGCTACTGTGTTACTGTGTACAGAACTATTGAAGGTGATTTGGTTTGACGTTTCCAAGTAACCTAGGCATTTCTAAGAACCTATCTGGAAATGGATGTACTTAGCCTTGGTTGCCCTCACTAGGTGAAAGCCTGACAGAGAATGTATTCTACTCATGAAACAGTATCTGTAGGCAGTATTTGGTAGAGTATTTGGTGCAGTATTTTGGTGCAGTATTTCAGTGCATGAGAGATGCTGCTGTCTCCCCCTAGTGACACAGCGAGCTATAAAGGATGTAACCACACAGTACAATTGTACATTGATTATTTAGGTGAGATATTCATTGTGTAGGATACATAATGCTGATGCAGACCTATAGAAGACTACAAGATATCAATCTTCAAACAGAAGGGTATACTACAAAGCAGCATCAAGAAATTAGCCAGCTAACTTGCCTAAATATCCTGAAAAAACGTTTTGTAGAAAGATAAGCTTGAAATGGGCATGGTCTGATTGACTCAACAACCAAAACCGCATATATAAAGTTTAGCTTTCTAAATTAACAAGTAAATCAAAATCTTTGAACCTACTATGTAGTATTACCCCTCAGGCATCTACAGTGTCTTCAGAAAGTATTCATACCCCTAGACGTTTTACACATTTTGTTGTGTTACATCCTAAACTCAAAATGGATTAAATATTTTTTTTCCATCACCCATCCAGACACAATACCCCATAATGACAAAGTAAAAAGAGCGTTGAACAATATTTGCATTATTCTTTTAAAAAATGTATCAATCTCTGTCAAGTTGGTGGTTGATCATTGCTAGTATGCCATTTTCAAGCCAATTTAAGTCAAAACTGTAACTAGGCCACTCAGGAACATTCAATGTCTTCTTGGTAAGAAACTCCAGTGTATGGTGTATGTTTGTCCTTTAGGTTATTGTCCTGCTGAAAGGTGAATTTGTCTCCCAGTGTTTGTTGGAAAGCAGACTGAACCAGGTTTTCCTCTAGGATTTCACCTGTGCTTAGCTCTATTTTATATATATATATATATATATATATATATTTTTTTAACTCACTAGTCCTTGCTGATGACAAGCATACCCATAACATGATGCAGCCACCACCATGCTTAAGAATATGAAGAGTGGTACTCAGTCAGGTGTTGTGTTGGATTTGCCTCAAACATAATGCCTTGTATTCAGGACATCAAGTTAATTTCTTTGCCACATTTTTTGCAGTTTTACTTTAGAGCCTTACTGCAAACAGGATTCATGTATTTTAATATTTTTTATTCTGTACAGGCTTCCTTCTTTTCACTCTGTCATTTAGAATGTTGTTGATCCATCCTCAGTTTTCTTCTATCGAAGCCATTAAACGCTGTAACTGTTTTAAAGTCACCATTGGCTTCATGGTGAAATCCCTGATCGTTTTCCGTCCTCTCCGGCAAACAGAGTTAGGAAGGACACCTGTATCTTTGTAGTGACTGGGTGTATTGATACACCATCTACCAATAGGTGCCCTTCTTTGTAAGGCATTGGAAAACCTCCCTGGTCTTTGTGGTTGAATCTGTGTTTGAAATTCACTGCTTGACTGAGGGACCTTAGGCCATTGACACCAAATCCCAAGTTAATCTATATTAAATTCAGGCTGTAACACATGCCAAGGGCTGAGAATACTTTCTGAAGGAACATACTGCAGTATAGAATATACAGAGATGAGAAAGAACTCATTAAATATGTTTCATGTTTTTCATTGAAAAATATTTATTGTCTTTTGAAAAGGTCACGCATGAAAGTCATTGTTCTGAACAGAACCCAACTAACCGCTACAGCCCACATAGTTTAGAAACAAAACCCATATGTAATTTTAACATTTATCCCACACAAAATCTATGTATAAAAAAAAATACCAAACCAAAACATGGGTAATCCCAAATTACCACTAAAACAGAATTGCAGGATTTAGACGTTGTCCACAAATAGCTAAAAAAACTTAACTTTAAAGTATTTACGAGGTTTGATCATGTCTAACAAACACATTTTTGGGCGGGTGAACATTCACTTTAAGTAAACCAAATGATTCGGACAACAAATCTTATCGATTTTTAATTACATAGGTGTTACATATCATACTTGATTTTGTCCACAGCACCCTAACCATGTGTTAAACTTCAACTTGAGACTAAAACTAGTCGACAACAAAAGGAAACGTCATTCAAACCCCCTTCCACCATCAAAATTATTACAATTAAATGTTTGTATATTCTTCACATTTCACACTAAAATCTATGGAGCTAAAAGTGGACTAGAGAAATATCAAAAGCAAGTGGCAGAAACTCAAAGCACTTCAAATTAGTTTTAGAGGGACGAACACTGAGCCAACATAAACAACAAGTAATATGGAAAGCTACGCAGTGTGTATGAAAAAATTAAACAAAAAAAGGCACTAAAATGGAGGCTCTGCTAACCAAGCTAGCAACATCCTCCCATGTCATACAGTACATACATAAAGTGCATCATACAGCCACTACTGGCCAAGTCCCAAACAAACTCTGCAACAGAGATAGGAGCTAAAGCTATGTCTATGCTAGCTCTCAGCTCATAGCAAGAAACAAATGCATACAAATGCGACATTTTGAGAAATGGTGCACTCAGAGTCCATTGTACTATACACAGAGTGCACAAAACATTATGAACACCTGTTCTTTCCATGACACAGACTGACCAGGTGAAAGCTATGATCCCTTATTAAATACACTTCAAATCAGTGTAGATTAAGGAGAGGAGTCAGGTTAAATAATGATTTTTAAGCCTTGAGACAACTGAGACATGGATTGTGTGTGTGTGCCACTCAGAGGGTGAATGGGCAAGACAAAATATGTAAGTGCCTTTGAACGGGGTATGGTAGAAGGTGCCAGGAGCACCGGTTGTGTCAAGAACTGCAACGCTGCTGGGTTTTTCACACTCAACATTTTCCCGTGTTTATCAAGAATGGTCCACCACTCAAAGGACATCCAGGCAACTTGACCCAACTGTGGGAAGCATTGGAGTCAACATGGGACAGCAACCCTTTGGACAGCTTTCGATACCTTGTAGAGCCCATGACCCGACGAATTAAGGCTGTTCTGAGGGCAAAAGGGGGTGCAACTCAATATTAGGAAGGTGTTCTTAATGGGAAAGGAGGGATACCTAGTCAGTTGTACAACTGAATGCGTCTTCCGCATTTAACCCAACCCCTCTTGAATCAGAGGTGCGGGGGCTGACTTAATCGACATCCACGTCTTCGGCCCCCGGGGAACAGTAGGTTAACTGCCTTGTTCAGGGACTGAACAACAGATTTTTACCTTGTGAGCTCAGGGATTCGATTACTGACCCAACGCTCCAACCCTCCAGGCCACCTAATGTTTTGTACACTCAGTCTATATATTGTACTGTATTGAGTATGGCTTTTTGGGATGTTTGTGTACACTCAACGATGACAACTAGTGCTCAGATTATGGCTTTTGGTGATTTTGAGTCTGGTCAACATATTCTCTCTCACATACGTTCACAAAGACAAAGTGACATTCACAAGGGAGCGGAACCACAGAATGGAATCGCTAATTCTAGTCCTAAGATTAGAATACCCGTAGTCCACAGGCAGTGATGAGGTCAGTGATAGTGGTCTGGTAAATTAGAGGAAAGATTCCATGCAGACAGGGGTCATTCTGCTCAACTTTGATATATTCATGATTCCACCCACCAATCATATCAGCATGAATCAGTGGAGTAAAAAAAATAGTATTTTGTCCCTTTGAACAGGAGTAACAGAGCAATATACATATATCCTGTATCTCTTTGTGACTCTGGCAAGGAGCATTCTGTCACATTTTGTCTGGCTTCAATCTGTTTCTTCTGCTAATGTATTTAGGCAAAATACATTTCTTAGTGTTGAAATTAGGTTCATATGGGAATAAAAAAAAAAGAGTGATTTCATGGAATGTGGGATTGACACGATGAACAAAAAGGTGTCTGAACGCTAAGGATGTGAACGCTCCCTCCAACGTGGCCCGTACACTGAAATATTAAGGTTCACTTTGTGTTTAAACCTTCACAAAGGTGATGTGGTTTAGCAGTGCAAGCAAGGCATGACTTCAAACTTAACAAGGGCAAATCAACAAATGGCAGTTCAACGATGTGCAAGGTCAAAAGTCTAAACTAGCACTGAACCAAAGTCACACACAAACCCATGGACTCATGTATTTGATGTAGCACCCCCACAAATATTTTCTGTTCTACCTGTGTGAAGATACTGTATGCCAGATCGGCAGTGCAAAGCAACGAGGTGCGACTACTTGGACAATATTAATGGACGAGCTAAAACACATATATATATGAGCTCTATCATTCTCCAAATATCTGCCAACCGCCCCATGACAGCCTAGACCTTTATAATAACATTAAATTACATGTTAATCCCTCAACCTTGAACACATTATCGACCACCAGAATATTCACATGCGCCAGTCCTTGTCCAGTCATCGTCTGTGGCCATACCTGCTATAGCCACAGGATGGTGCTGTTTCGCTGACGCAGAAGTGCTGTAGCAGTCAACCGATGTGAGGTTCCATTTCTCAGTCTATGGATTTTCATATGGTTCATCAGATTGCAAGATCCAATCATCCAATTGGCTTTAAGGTGGTGGTGGAGTCCCTCTCCCTCTACAGGTTGTGATTGTGAAGCACTGGTTGTGTCTGTAATGGAACTCTATTGGCTATTTCAGTGCACTCCTTTTGACAAGGACCAATATGGCTCTGGTCAAAAGGAGTGCACTATATTAATTTATTTATTTAACCTTTATTTAACTAGGCAAGTCAGTTAAGAACAAATTCTTATTTACAATGACGGCCTACCTACAGGGTCAGCCCCTGGAGCAAATTAGGGTTAAGTGCCTTGCTCAAGGACACATCAACAGGTTTTTCACTTCGTCAGCTCGGGTATTCGAACCAGCGACCTTTCGGTTACTGGCCGAACGCTCTAACCTCTAGGCTACCTGCCGCCACGAAAATAGGAAATAGGGTACCATTTCAGACACATCCACTCTTTGGCTGGGAGACCACAGGATCTGGGGGCTCTGGAAACCTGTTTCGAACAGATAAGGTGTGGAACCAACTAACTACAAGAACTAAACTAATGAGCTACAGTACTAGCTACAGTTACCAGTTCATTGGATGTATGCATTCCTACTACGTGGTCTGGTTGCACCAGTCTGAGGTGGATGTATGCAAATTGACAAGGTGAATCTGAGGACTGCCCTCACCTTAAAAAAAGTGTTGGGACAATTAGCCATTTAAGGAGTGTTACACGATAAAGTGTCCCTACTCTGCTCCTGTCAGTATCCTTGAGTCCAGTCAGGTTAACTGACAGCTGAGAAGACCTGGGGGATGTTACTGAATTAAGTGCCCCCATCCAATTAATATTCTCTCTGACAAACAGTGGCCAGGATCTGTGGAAGTCTGAGTGAGCAGCAAGGCAGGGGATTGGTCAACTATCCTGCCGACAAACTGGGATCACGTCCAAAGCCCCACCCTCGGAATGTTTCAGTCCCAAGATCCTTGAGTAACAGTGATCACAGTCATGAAGGAGGGAGGGGGGATGGATGGAGGGAAGGAGGGGAAGAGAGAGAGAGAGAAGGAGGAGAGAGGAGAGCAGGGTTGTCCCCAGTAGCTTCAGTGCTCCAGCCGAGCGTCACACACCTGGGTCACCTCGATGACGGGCGGAGAGCTGCCCGTGGCAGGCCCACACCAACACCCTGAGAGACGGAGAGACTGGTGGGCCTCACACTTCCTGGAGAGATAGAGAGAGGAGAAAGAGAGGAGAGAATTGAAAAGATAGATAAAAGACAGTGGTAACACATCAAGACACACCAGAAGAAGTACTGAGACCATCACTGTACATGTAAAAGGAACTATAAGTAAATAGTCTGGGGTAAAGGCGCACATGGTGGCCCACAGGTTAGTCAGAAGATATGGAAAAATTCTCTAAGACGACGTTGGACCTGGCTTTTGGTAGAAAAATGAACATTAAATTGCCTGGCAACAGCTCTGGTGGACATTCCTGCAGTCAGCATGCCAATTACACGTTCCCTCAAAGCTTGAAACATCTGTGGCATTGTGTTGTGTGACAAAACTGCACATTTGAGAGTAGCCTTTTATTGTCCCCAGCACAAGGTGTACCTGTGTAATGATCATGCTGTTAAATCAGCTTCTTCATATGTCACACCTGTCAGGTGGATGGATTATCTTGGCAAAGGAGAAATGATCATTAACTGGGATGTAAACAAATTTGAGAGAAATAAGCTTTTTGTGCGTATGGAACATTCAGCTCATGAAACATGGGACCAACGCTTTACATGTTGCATTGATATTTTTTTCAGGATAGATTCAGCCGCGGGACAATTTTCTTATTGAGCAGATGGTCAGGGGGCCGGAACATAATTACAAATAAGTTGCAGACTGCAAATTGACCGGAAGAAGCCCAAACATATATAATATTTTACTAAAACATAATCATTTCAAACCTTGCTTACATTTGTAAACGATCACATATACAGTTGAAGTCGGAAGTTTAGATACACCTTAGCCTTATGCATTTAAACTCCGTAACAATTCCCTGTCTTAGGTCAGTTAGGATCACCACTTTAAGAATGTGAAATGTCAGAATAATAGTAGAGAGAATGATTTCTTTCAGCTTTTATTTATTTCATCACATTCACAGTGTGTCAGAAGTTTACATACACTCAACTAGTATTTGGTACCATTGCCTTTAAATTATTTAACTTGGGTCAAACGTTTCGGGTAGCCTTCCACAAGCTTACCACAATAAGTTGGGTGAATTTTGGCCCATTCCTCCTGACAGAACTGGTGTAACTAAGTCAGTTTTGTAGGCCTCCTTGCTCGCACACGCTTTTTCAGTTCTGCCAACAAATGTTCTATAGGATTGTGGTCAGGACTTTGTGATGGTGACTCCAATACCTTGACTTTGTTGTCCTTAAGCCATTTTGCCACAACTTTGGAAGTATGCTTGGGGTCATTGTCCATTTGGAAGACCCATTTGTGACCAAGCTTTTGAGATGTTGCTTCAATATATCCACATAATTTAGCTTCCTCATGATGCCATCTATTTTGTGAAGTGCACCAGTCCCTCCTGCAGCAAAGCACCCCCACAACATGATGCTGCCACCAGCGTACTTCACGGTTGGGATGGTGTTCTTCGGCTTGCAAGCCTCCCCCTTTTTCCTCCAAACATAATGATGGTCATTATGGCCAAACAGTTCTATTTTTGTTTCATCAGACCAGAGGACATTTCTCCAAAAAGTACGATCTTTGTCCCCATGTGCAGTTGCAAACCGTAGTCTGGCTTTTTTATGGCGGTTTGGGAGCAGTGGCTTCTTCCTTGCTGAGCGGCCTTTCAGGTTATGTCGATATAGGACTTCACTAGGTCCTTTGCTGTTGTTCTGGGATTGATTTGCACTTTTTGCACCAAAGTACGTTCATCTCTAGGAGACAGAACGCGTCTCCTTCCTCAGCGGTATGATGGCTGTGTTGTTTATACTTGCGTACTATTGTTTGTACAGATGAATGTGGTACCTTTGGGCGTTTGGAAATTGCTCCCAAGGATGAAACAGACTTGGAGGTCTACAGTTTTTGAGGGCTTGGCTGATTTCTTTTGATTTTCCCATGATGTCGAGCAAAGAGGCCCTGAGTTTGAAGGGAGGCCTTGAAATATTTCCACAGGTACACCTCCACTTGACTCAAATTATGTCAATTAGCCGATCAATTTTCCAAGCTGTTTAAAAGGCACAGTCAACTTAGTGTATGTAAACTTCTGACACACTGGACTTGTGATATAGTGAATTATAAGTGAAACAATCTGTCTGTAAACAATTGTTGGAAAAATGTCTTGTGTCATGCACAAAGTAGATGTCCTAACAGACTTGCCAAAACGATAGTTTGTTAACATGAAATCTGTGGAGTCGTTGAAAAATGAGTTTTAATAACTTCAACCTAAGTGTATGTAAACTTCTGACTTAAACTGTATCTCGAATATGTGTAGGAATACTATGGAAGATATTTCTAAAATTAAAATCACTTGGAGATGATTTGCTAGTGTTTTTACAGTCTTATGTCCAATAATAAAAAATGTACCTTTGGGGGGACAAAGAAAATCACTCAAAGGCCAAATTTGGTATAGTATTTATATGGTTCAAAGCCCATTCCTGTCTGAGGTTGAATGTGAAGTAAACTAAATAAAATGTCCAGTCTGGTCTGTGATCAATATCTCCTATCCAATCTGATTAGCCGATTGATGCTGCCACCCAATATATTTTCTTTCCCAGACACTAAACACAGCTCAGTCGGTTCTGCAATCCTCAAGGCATTTTTCATTTGACTATAGAGAAAACATACCGTATGGCTTGATATGACAGATGATAGTTATTTGGTATTCTACACTGTATCCCCAGCTAGCTACCTTCACTAGCATTAGGAAAATTAAGTTAGGAGGGGGTTGGGGTTGCTGTTTTCACAAAGGCTTTTAAGGTAATTTGGGGGGCTATCAATTTTTGAAAGTGAAGTGGAGAACTGCAGTATGCCGCTTTCAATTATGATTGGCGCCGCCCTGTTGAACTATAATAGTTCAGGATTATGGAGTGCTACTGTTTTACGAAGGTTTTAGCGGTCCTTTTTATCACTGAGGCACTTTTTATTGGTATTATTACCCTAAATTAGATCATACGCACATTTAGCTATTTAAGAATCACTTCCTGTTATTTACCTGTACAGTTAATGTAACCATGCAAATATTCACTTACCTGTACATTTAACTGTACATTTACCTGTACAGTTAATTTAACCATGCTAAATATTCACTTACCTGTTCATTTACCTGTACAGTTAATTTAACCATGCAAAATAGTCACTTACCTGTTCATTTAACCAGACTGTATATTAAGTAAACTATTATTACCCTCACTTATATCATACGCACTTTTAGCTATTTAAGTATTTCTCTGCCATCGACCTGTATAGTATAGTTAACCATGCAAATACTCCTTATTTATCTATATCAACTTGTAATATATTTATCTTTTTTTTTTTTCACCGAACACGCTGTAACAATGTATACTTTTTAATACTTCCGCACTATGTATCATGCATCTGTCTTTTGTGATCAATAATCTATCTATCTATCTATCTATCTATCTATCTATCTATCTATCTATCTATCTATCTATCTATCTATCTATCTATCTATCTATCTATCTATCTATCTATCTATCTATCTATCTATCTATCTATCTATCTAAAAAGAGACTCCAGCAGAAATCAGCTAATGGCAGTTGAAGTTCAAGTCACAAGCACAGTTCACTTTGAGGAGATTGATTGTGATGGCCACTGCTATAACAGGTGGCATGATTCCAGCTGGTATTCAGGAAGAGGGGTTGAATGAAGGGAGTTTGAGCATTATACAAAAGGGCTTCTGGATGTGAGTGCGCGTGTAGTGCAGAGAAAGATCAGGTAAAAAAAAAGCACGGAACCCCATCAGGCCATGGCTGTGAATAGTGTCTTGAATAATTAAATTGAGGCAATGCTAACATACGGGATAGAGTGAAACCTTGGCTCATGTGTGTGTATGTGTGACTTACCCATTCTCCTCTGACATCATTTCCTGGTCTGCCTCAGTGGTTGATTCCACGTCTCCGTCTGCGTCTACGCTGCTATCACTGCCCTGAGCTGACATCCCACTCTGGCTCTCTGGGGTCAGAGACTCCCCGCTGTAACGCACGCACACACACACACAGAAAATCTATTACACACTCTAGAAAGCCATGTAACACACTTGCAAAACATGTGTGTGTGTGTGTTGTTCAGTACTTTATGCGTTTCTCCAGCAGGTGGATGTGATGGTCCTTCTCCTCAAGTCTCTTCTTGAGGGAGCTGATCTCTCTCTGCTTCTCAACCAGCTCTTTCTGCAGACGATAGTTACTCTCCTCCAGAGTCTCACAGAACGCCTGCGGGGGAGAGAGAGAGAAAGAGAGAGAGAGACAGGGGGAGAGAGAGAGAGCGAGAGACAGGGGGAGAGAGAGAGAGCGAGAGACAGGGGGAGAGAGAGAGAGCGAGAGACAGGGGGAGAGAGAGAGAGCGAGAGACAGGGGGAGAGAGAGAGAGCGAGAGACAGGGGGAGAGAGAGAGAGAGAGAGAGAGAGAGAGAGAGAGACAGGGAGAGAGAGAGAGAGACAGGGAGAGAGAGAGAGAGAGAGAGAGAGAGAGAGAGAGAGAGAAAGAAAGAGGGAGAGAGAGAGTGAGAATGAGACACTGAGTGATGAAAATGTGACAGGACAACTAACATGGCAAAAAAACTTGAGTGGGATAAGTTGAGCCAAAGGGGTAGGTTGAGCCACACTTGTTTCTAGGAAACCATGCACAAAATGTATAATTTGACCACATTTTAAGAAGACGTCATCATTTCAGAGTCTGTGAAGGAAGAAGCCACATGGAAAAAGTGGTAAGCAAGTTAGGTCCCAAAATAAAGATTTTCACCAAGTCAAATGAATCTATTGTGTTAAGAGGTTTCATGAATCTAAGTAGGTCTCTATAAGCTTCAATATGAGGTCCTAAACCTAGCATGAAAGGGCATCCTTGTAGCTGTGTGGGCTAATATAGTCAAAATGTTTGCCTTGGGGTAAGTTGGGCCAATGGCAAGTTGAGCAAATTGAAGTGTTTTCTTCCCAGGCGTATTTCTAGGCATTTTCCATGGGATGTAAAGTAACAACAGAGCATTTTAAGTGTTTAAATGCTTAACATTATTAAAAGACAAAAAGCGATTGGAATTGTGTTGAATTGTGTTTGGGAAATAAAAGAGAAACATCGGTTTAAAAAGCTAGTGGTAATATTTCATTCAGTACTGAAATGTGTAGGAGGCATAATGTACCCTGTCCCACGGCTCAACTTAACCAATGTCCCCTAGTGGAGCACGTACAGAAGAGAAAGCCAAATCCACCACTAACCAAAAAATACGGAAGTTATGCTAATGGTTGGATATGCTAATTAAATGTGGTGCTGGCATCGGAGGCTCATTCCAGACAGAGAACAACAAAGCCTGTCCCAAATTACTCCATGGATTATGGGTCACACAAACAAACGACACTGCAGAAACTGGATTGAACTGGTCTCGTTTGGGTCTACGTGACTTCTCAATAGGCTTTGGTGAAAGTCTACTTCAGGTTGCATGCTGGTAACAGAAGATTAGTCTTACCCGGCTCTCCTCCAGACTGTCAAAAGGACCTGGTGGATCATCTAAACACAGGAACTCTCTCACCGCTATGCTGTTAAAGAGACAAGGAAGGACAAAGAGATTTAAATACCAACAGGAACCTATCTTTCCCTAACAAACAAACAACCTCAAGGTACTTACACACACAAACACAATCCCCCCAAAAGGCAGTGTATCTATAAATGAGGATATCATAAAAGGTTTGTATTACAATGCCAAATACAGTTACTGTGTGTGTGTGTGTGTGTGTTGAGGTTTGGACTGCATGATGAGGCACCTCGAATACACGTTGACTTCTTCTGCGTTTCAAAGCATCTCTGTTCACACAGACAGACACGCAGTCGCACAGACAGACCCGCAGTCGCACAGACAGACCCGCAGTCACACAGACAGACCCGCAGTCACACAGACAGACACGAACCAGTTGGCGATGTCTTTGTGTGCCACCAGGTTTTGTAGGAAGGCCTGCAGGCCCAGCTGTCTGTCCTCTAGGAAGTCAGAGTTGTAGTTGTCTTTGAACCAGCGCTTTGGAGGCAGAGACAGTCTAAAACCTGGGAACATCTCCTTCAGCTGAAACTCACACACAGAAACAGGTTGGGCAGGGGAAAAGCAACACTGATACACTGTACCCCATGTAGCTCAGTCGGTAGGGCATGGTGCTTGAAACGCCAAGGTTGTGGGTTCGATTCACACGGGGTACCGCTATGAAAATGTATGCACTCACTACTGTAAGTTGCTCTGGATAAGAGAGTCTGTTAAATTACAAAAGTGTAAATACACACACGCTATCTTAAAAACACACACAGTACACACTGTACAAACACACACACGGAAAAGAGAGACGAAGGGAGATGTGGACATGGGCCAATTATCACAATCACACCCTGGAAAACTTTATCACATGGTTTGTTATGACCAATGAAAACCAAACAATGCCGGTTTGCTCAACAGGGAGGGGCTTGCGTTGTTGATCTTTCAAAAACACATCCCTTTCAACTCTTCAAACAATAGCAGTGTTGGTCCCCAGATACAGAATGATTCCAATTTAAAATTACAGCACGTCCAGCCTAGTGTTCATTCGTTTAAGCAAGTGTCTGTATTCACAAATCAGAGTAGGAGTGCTAAATCATAAATAAGCTTAATCCTAGATCAGCACTCTTACTTTGAGTCTTTGTAAATATGTGTCCAGATCAGTTAGTTCTCTCCTCTAAAAGAGAGAAACCACAGGATTGGCTGTGCAGCCTGGCCACACCCTCCGTGTGTCTGATGGAGGGTGTTGACTTTGTGTGTTATTACAATAAATATTACAATAAATATGTGTATTTAAGAAATTTAGATAGATAGATAGATAGTACCTACCTATCTAACAGAAGAATGTCGTAGCCTATCTAACGTCATTGTTGGCAGTGTGTTACTTGATATAACTATAATGCCAACTTCTTCACAATGTGATTAACAAGAGGATAGCCTAGATTTAAGAAAATAGTTGACGACATTGATGTCACATGAAGCACTTTAGATATAAAAAGTGTTTCATGAAGTGGTTATTAGCTTAATCCACATAGACAAAGGCAGAAATACTATCTCTAACCTGTCCCGCTAGGCTTCCTGTGGCTGGCTAGGCCACGCTACTGCTGCTGTTGTTGTTGTTGTTTTTTTGTGGAACACTGGCTCTTTGTGTGTGTCAAATCTGACCAAAACAAAAGGGTTGCTCCCACAGTACTGGTTATTATTACACACTGCATCTCCCACAGTACTGGTTATTATTACACACTGCATCTCCCACAGTACTGGTTATTATTACACACTGCATCTCCCACAGTACTGGTTATTATTACACACTGCATCTCCCACAGTACTGGTTATTATTACACACTGCATCTCCCACAGTACTGGTTATTATTACACACTGCATCTCCCACAGTACTGGTTATTATTACACACTGCATCTCCCACAGTACTGGTTATTATTACACACTGCATCTCCCACAGTACTGGTTATTATTACACACTGCATCTCCCACAGTACTGGTTATTATTACACACTGCATCTCCCACAGTACTGGTTATTATTACACACTGCATCTCCCACAGTACTGGTTATTATTACACACTGCATCTCCCACAGTACTGGTTATTATTACACACTGCATCTCCCACAGTACTGGTTATTATTACACACTGCATCTCCCACAGTACTGGTTATTATTACACACTGCATCTCCCACAGTACTGGTTATTATTACACACTGCATCTCCCACAGTACTGGTTATTATTACACACTGCATCTCCCACAGTACTGGTTATTATTACACACTGCATCTCCCACAGTACTGGTTATTATTACACACTGCATCTCCCACAGTACTGGTTATTATTACACACTGCATCTCCCACAGTACTGGTTATTAAACACTGTCCCTACCCAAGTAGATGGCCCTTGAATGTTTTGGTACCCATAAATCTCTTGAATCCCTTTCACACTGACTGTGGCGTTTGCAGAAAGTAGCCCATCACAACTTTTTCCAACTGATCTGTCGATAGCGCCTGCTAAATTCAGGGCATCAATGTTGTTGAGAAAAGTAGAAAAACTTTTGCAGTTCTCGATGGCTTACGTTATATCTTTGAAAAACGCCACAGTAGAAAGGACTATTAAAACATTTATTTATTTATTTTTGTTTTATTTCATCTTTATTTAAACAGGTAGGCCAGTTGAGAACAAGTTCTCATTTACAACTGCGACCTGGACAAGATAAACCAAAGCAGTGCGGCAAAAACAACAACACAGAATTACACATGGGATAAACAAACCTACAGTCAATAACACAATAGAACATGTATATACAGTGTGTGCAAATGTAGTAAGATTAGGAAGGTAGGGCAATAAATAGGCCATAGTGATTAAATAATTACAATTTAGCATTAACACTGGAGTGATAGATGTGCAGATGATGATGTGCAAATAGAGATACTGGGGTGCAAATTAGCAAAGAATGACAAAATGAGGATGAGGTAGTAGAGTGGGCTATTTACAGAAGGACTTAAAGTTATTGAGGGAGGTGGTAGTCTCCAGCTTCAATGATTTTTGCAATTCGTTCCATACTGCACATACTGAGCAGCTCACGTTATAGACGTTATAGCCAGAAGTATCCTGTCTTATTTCGTGGCTAAACCAACTAGGCTCATAATTTAACAATAGTATTTACAGATGGAATACAAGCTTGTTATTAAGGCACATGAAAGTTCACGTTCCAGAAGGCATTTTTTTTTTTTTAAGACATTCAGATTTTTAAGACATTCATAAATTATTATACTGATCAACAACATTTGCATAGAAGAAGCAATCTCTTCATTTTTTTTAAAGTGTCAACTTCATTCACACACAGAGTCAGTTGGAGGCTCAAGCAAAGATGATCTTGACTGGGAGAGACGTGAGGCGGGGGAGACAAAGTGAATGAATAACGTTTTTGATGACAATCAGCTTTGAAATCAGTCATATTTTGAGTTATGGTTTGCATATTATCACAAACATGGTACTAGGGTAATGAATTGATGTTAACTTCAGCTGTAAGCTAGTAAAGAAAGTTAGCCTACTAAGCTGGAAGCTACCAGTATCTTCTTGCACTGTAAAGTGTTCTAGCCTGTAATGTACATTGTTTGCGAACAGTAATTAACAGTTTCAACATGTCTACATGTGTGTTAACTTATGTGTAGCATAATTGGTTATACAGCCCAGACTCCCAGTGAGTGCAGTGGTTCCTCAGGAAAGGCTAGACTATCAAACTGTCAGAGTCAATACAGGACTAAGATCGAATCCAACTATGCCGGCTCTGGATTAGAAAGGGAAACCCAGACGCGAGCCGCCTAGACGAGCTAAATGCCTTCTATGCTCGCTTCGAGGCAAGCAACACTGGACCATGAATGAGAGCACCAGCTGTTCCGGACGACTGTGTGATCTCGCTGGCCATAGCTGATGTGCGGAAAACCAGGTTAACATTCACAAGGCCGCGGGGGCCAGGTGGATTACCAGGACGCATACTTGGAGCACGCGCTGACCAGCTGGCAAGTGTCTTCACTGACATTTTCAACCACTCCCTAACACGGTCTATAATATCTACCTGTTTCAAGGTAGAGCCCTGCATTACCCTGGCACTACCGTGTCGGCCGACAGTGAAGTGTGCGGCACGGTCGTTATGGTTCATGCTGCGGCCCGGGCAGACAGAAAGACAAATTCAATTATTTTAGTCCTGCAAATTATTTCGTAATGATCGTATCTCCGTTTTAAATGCACTGTGAATTGTTATAAAACCACTTATCACATGAATCCCTCTCCGTCATTGTGGATGCTAGTGTCCCTCTCCCCGCCTCTAACTGGGGCTCACGTTACACAATCGTCTCGCGCGCCTCCTTCCAACAGTGGTTATAAAAACAATTCTCTGATGTGATTGAGTTGTGGCCACTTGTCATGAATCATAAATTAAATAATTGCTATTATAATTTGGCACTAGTCAGCCTATTAATAGCCTTTCCTTTCTCTTAATGACAGTGAGATGGGATTAATTTGTTCCCAGAAAAAGTACATTCTGTCTTGCAGTGACTTTTTGTCTGGACTGCTTCAAATGAGCATTCATTGCACATTATAATGCATAAGATGGTGGTTTTGAAGTATGTTTAACATTGCGGGACTGCAGGCAGGAGCTGGATGAGATCTGGCGGGAGCAGGTGGGACGTCGGGATGACATCTCGTGGATGGGCAGGCACGGTACCAAAAAACGACCACTATCGCCCCGTAGCACACATCAGTAGCCATGAAAAGCTTTGAAAGGCTGGTCATGGCTCACAACACCATCATCCCAGACACCCTGGACCCTCTCCAATTCGCATACCGCCCCAGCAGATCCACAGATGACGCAATCTCTATTGCGCTCCACACTGCCCTCTCCCAACCGGACAAGAGGAACACCTACAGTGTATGTGAGAATGCTGTTCATTGAATACAGCTCAGCATTCAACACCATAGTGCCCTCCAAGCTCATCACTAAGCTCAGGACCCTTCGACTGAACACCTCCCTTTTGCAAATGGATCCTGCACTTCCTGACGGGCCGCCCCCCAGGCGGTGAGGGCAGGCAACAACACATCCGCCACGCTGACCCTAAACATGGAGGCCCCTCAGGTGTGCGTGCTCAGTCCCCTGCTCACGCACAACTGCATGGCCACGCATGACTCCAAAAACATCATTAAGTTTGCTGACGACACAACGGTGGTAGGCCTGATAAACAACAACGATGAGACAGCCTATAGGGAGGAGGTCAGTGACTTGGCAGTGTGGTGCCAGGACAACAACCGGAGCTGATTGTGGACTATAGGAAACTGAGGGCCGAGCATACCCACATCCACATTGACAGGGCTTTAGTGGAGCGGGTCGAGAGCGTCAGGTTCCTCGGTGTACACATCATTAAGGAATTAACATGGTCCACACACACCAACACAGTTATGAAGAAAGCACGACAGCGCCACCCAAGTCATACTGTTCTCTCTGCTACCGCACGGAAAGTGTTACCGACGCACCAAGTCTTGGAACAATAGGACACTGAACAGCTTTTACCTCGACGCCGTAAGACTGCTAAATAGTTAACCAAATAGCTCCCCGGGATATCTACATTGAACTCTTTTGACTCAACACATATGCTGCTGTTACTGTTATCTATCCTGTTTCCTAGTCACTTTACCCCTACCTATATGTACATATCTACCTCAACTACCTCGTACCCCTGCACGTCGACTCGGTACTGCTACTCTGTGTAAAAAGCCAGGTTATTGTTACTCACTGTGCATGTATTCCTTGTGTTATTATTTTTCTCTCTGAAATGTTGGGAAGGGCCCGTAAGTAAGCATTTCACTGTTAGTCTACACCTGTTGTTCAAGACGTGTGATTTGATTGGATTTTGATTTGTATAACACACTGTCCGTCCCAAGGTACTGATTACTACACACGGTCTCTCCCACAGTACTGATTTTCACACACTGTCTCTCCCACAGAGTACTGTCCCTCCATGAGAGAATCTACAGCCATGAACACACATATAGTGTCAGGGCAATTGAGCAGTGGTTAGGCCTACATTATGGCCAACAGTAATATGGTTTGTTACTATTCCTATGGGGTTAAAATTGAGTACAAATCAGGAAAACTGGAAATTAGGATTATGTCACATGGGTGAGTAGTATGGTAGCTGGCATACTACTCAACCAATGATGTCATTGACGTAAATTAAGAAGCCATTGTAATTCATGTTACACCACTGCCTTTCAGTTTAGATAGTGGCCCAGAGGATAGTTACTCCACCCTAATGCATTCATCAGACAAACCCTTTCTCCTACGAGGCCCAAGACAGGAGTGAGGACGTACCTTGTCGTTGAGTCTGGAAAAGTCAGTGTATCTTCTGAAAACAACCCAACTCTCCTTCTGAGTCTTCCTCACCAGGACCTTATACACCTGCAGCAGGAGGAGACCACACACACGTTAACAGCTCACCTTTGGACCTTATGATAGCCGTTTTCTTATGTTCAATTACAGTCATAGATTAACAACGTTTCCTTTTAAACCACAGCAGCACAGTGTGCTTGAGGCTGAATCTGAAACTAACAGAGAATTATTTTCTCAATTTTAGTAAAGCCTACTTTGAACCTTTTTAATAAGCAATGTATTTTGAAGAAAGTCAGACGTTCAGCATTTCTTCACCTCGTCTATCTCTGACCCCGTCCAGTCATTTCAAACCACAGGCGTTCAGAACACACTGCCTGCCTCACGAGTGCACTACTTGGGCCCTGGTCAAAAGTAGTGCACTGAATAGTGAATACATGTGCCATTTGGGGGACAACCCACTGATTTGGGGTTTTATGGAACACCTTTGATGCCAAAAGCTATTCTAAGCCCGACGGCTCAGAAATAAGCATTTATAAGTCCAACTCCTGGGGGTTTGGCTAGAGCGGTGTGTCCAAGTGCGAGGATAGATTGATGCAGAGAAGGTGATCCAGCCAAGGCTCACAGGAACACACTGGCACTAATATCAAACAGGTTTAGTAGGAACTTGAAAGCCAGGAAATGCCAGGAGAGAACAGTACCTAACTGGCAACAGGGCCACACTGCAAAAGAAAGACTAATAGGCTGTTAATCTAATAAAAACTCTGGGTTCGTCATGTGTACGTTATGTCC
Source organism: Thymallus thymallus (assembly GCA_023634145.1). Classification (NCBI taxonomy): domain Eukaryota; kingdom Metazoa; phylum Chordata; class Actinopteri; order Salmoniformes; family Salmonidae; genus Thymallus; species Thymallus thymallus. The sequence continues at coordinate 5,199,207 of CM042418.1, forward strand.
ACAAACAGGGCTCTGGTCAAACGTAGTGCACATTATAGGGAATAGGATACCATTTTAGAGTTACACCAAGTCAGATCAAAACAAGGCTGAAAGGATATGAGACATTGTGTACCTGTTATAAATGACGCAGTCTATTTGAGAGAGCGTTCCGGAAAAACAGTGGGAATGCAGAAGCCATTTTAGGAGTCTTAATTACTGGACTTGACCTTTAAATCAATGACTGACATATCTTCAGCAGGAGATTCTGATTCCCCTTTAATTAAAGTGCTGCTGGAAAAGGAAATTGCCACTGCAGTACCAATCTGCAACAAGGCTAGCTGACGAATACACAACGTGAAGCAATGAGCAGCAAACACTTTATACAAAAGTGTTAGGTCTTCAATACAATTCATTTACATTGACATTTTAGTCACCTTATCCAGAGCGACTTACAGTTAGTTAGTGAATACATATTCATACTTCTTTTAGTGGCCCAAATGTTGCAAACTATAAATGAGAGAGAAGAAGAACGCAACCCCTCAGCTGCTTTGAGTCAAATCCTTATCCCACTGTATCATCCATCTGCACTGGACAAGAGGGATAACAAACTGGTCATTGATGGAAGGCCTGCTGTACTGAGATCATGATCAGATCAGCATGAGTCCACATTGGGCCCAACATTCCCACTCCCTAGTCAGAGCCATCATCCTGCCTCTGAAATTATTTTCCAACACATCCAGCTCCTAACAACCTCCAGCAGTTCACACACTTCTCCTCACCTCCAGCCACGCCCTGGCATGATGTTGCCACGTTAACAGTCTGTTCCTCCATCTACCTAACACTCCTAAATATCGGTCCATGCAGCAGGAACTAGTACAGGGCATTTGGGGCGGCAGGTAGCCGAGGGGTTAGAGCATTTGGCCCGTAACCGAAAGGTTGCTGTATCGAATCCCAGAGAAGCTCTGAGTCTACCGCTGAACAAGGCGGTTAACCCACTGTTCCTAGGCCGCCATTGCAAATAAGAATTTGTTCTTAACTGACTTGCCTAGTTAAATAAAGGTTAAATAAAAATCTACAGGAACAAACACACAGGGAGATGGCAGACTACAGACTATCCACTGACAAGAGTGACTATGTGCAGACTACAAACTATCCATAGACACAGAAACAACATACTATTCACAGTGATCTATAACAGAATTTGGTTTGTGAGTGTTGACCAGACCATAGCCACCTGGGATAAACTCTAAACACACAGGAAATAGGAAATAGCCTGTGCTGTAAAGCCAATTCCTTGCATGACAATAGCCATAGGCAAGACAACACAAACAGATATTGGACCAAGCTAAGAATTGCCTCCCTCTCTCTCACCGTCAACTTGGCCCGCTCCTCCATGACCTCGTAGCCCAGCACAGTGGGGGTGATTGGCCTCTCCTCCCAGCCTGAGGACTCGGTGGTGGACCCTGGAGGACCTGGTGGTGATTCCTGGTCCATGTTTGTCCGGGAGGAGCTGGAGTACTCCACCGTGGGCCCCAGCCCATTCAGCCTGGCCCGGGTGACTGGGCTCTGACACTGCAGCAGGGAGGGTGGAGAAGTGAAGCAGCAGCCTCTCTCCGAGCTCTGGGACCGAGGCCCTCCGACTCGATTCGCTCTCCTCCCAGGGTCACGGCCAGGGCCCAGGGTCTCATCCCCGCCTCCTCTAGTGGAGGAGGACTCAGAGCTGCTGGAGACACTGTTTAAAGATGAGGTCCTCTGAGGCCCCCGCCTGGGCTTCCCGTTGGCCCCTGGCAGGGTCCTATCTCTAATGGGGACAGGTACAGGCACGAAGGGCGAGGACATCTGGCTGGTCTGTCAGTGTCCTCCCTCTGGTTGTCAGATACCCCAACCCACCTCTCCTACCGAACTCTCACAGCCTTGCAAACTGGCAAGGCAGCAGGTCAGCATATGAGGAGCTGGTGAAAACAGACAGGGCCAGTACTCACTCTCTCTAGGATCCAGAACCCTGTAAAAAAAAAATACAGAGAATAAAACAGACTCAGTATCCCACATTTTGCTTGCTGAAAGGTGGAAGCGGCATAAAATTATAATGTCAGTGAATACAGTACTGTCCCCCGAATGAGGCCAACTGTTTGCAAATTGCAACCATGTGTCACATAAATTATTGATAAAGCCAGATGTCATTTATAATTGATAGATGTGTGGATGAGTAAAAAGCATTTGGGGGGAGATTAAGCGAGATTGGTCCACTGCACATAAAAAATGCTTTCCTACAGCCTTGAACTGTATTGATTGCTTGGTGTCTGTCTGACAGAGCTTCCTGACAGTCAATGCCTGCATCGCAAATGGCACCCTATTCCCTATATACTGCACTACTTTTGACCAGGGCCCATAGGTAGTGCACTACATTTGGGAAACACATTATGACAACGCACTAATTGAGCATGGTAGAGTAAGTCAGTAGAGTGTGTCTGGTCTGGTATTTATAGATTAAAGACAATGCTTAAAATACGTGGCTACAAATAAACATCCCAGATGGATTCTGTTTCCGCAGAAAAAGGCAGAATAGATCAATGTCTTCCTAACCATGTCCTGGTTTGCTTTGTTCACAACAGCACACCACATAGCTAGCTAGCCACAGTGTTGTGTCTCTCACTCGATCACAGATACACACACATATATGTGGGCTAGGTCTTGCGTTCAGAGTTAATTTAACTTCATAGGGAGCTTCATATACAAGCCTTTGGACTATTTAATGTTTCCACACAGAAAAGTCAGGACCCAGTTAACTGCAAATGTGATCTTGCCTAACCCTGTGACGTGTAATGAGGTCCTTGTTGACTGTAAAAAAAGAACCCATGTTGGGAGGTGAAGATGAGTTGTAAACATGAAAGGCTCTGTCCATAATGAGGCGCAAAGGAGTACCTTGGCAGAGTACTGATCGTTTAAAATGGCTAGCTTTTCTACAAGCGGGAGCAAAGATTACATCACTGAAAACGAGGTAAAGGAGTTCCCGCCATCATTATTTAGATGGCTAACTTGCTATGCAATTCGCATAATAGCTATTCGAAAGATGAATCTCTCGGTTTTGGTTTAGTCAGCGGTCGGTCAGCAAGCTGATCACCTGGCCAGCTGGCTAGGCTAACGCGTTAGCCACTAGCTAGTTAACGTTACCGCAGACACTTTGTGCTTGATTAAACAGCACAGAAGAACGAGATTAACGTTACTCACCACAGGATGTTGTCGTTCTACGTTAAAGTTCAATTGCATCATCGTAGATGTTGACATTTCTGGTTGTTTACAGTGAAAGACATCCTACTTGCTTTTGCCCACTGTCATACGCAAGACTGGCGTACGACGCCGACGACAGTCCCTCCAGGAAAAGTGGACGTCATCACGCATGTGACGTAACGCACCAACAAATCTTTGGGACGCAAATCAAATTTGGTCGCAATTGCTAAAACATTTTTTTTGGGGTGGGGTAAAGTAAAAAAAATAATAGGCTACATATATATGGTTTTGGTAAGGCATAAAAAACAGTGAATAATATTGCCAGAGAGTGTTATAGAATCATGACAAATGTTAATTGGTATGGTATTTGGCTCTACAACAGTATTTTATACAAATAATTTAATTATAGTGCACAATCACTGCAAAACATCTAAAATCAAATCAAATTTTATTGGTCACGTTCACACGTTTAGCAGATGTTATTGCGGGTGTAGCGAAGTGTTTCTAGCTCCAACAGTGCCGTAATATCTAACAAGTAATATGACAGTTTTACAACAATACACAAACATTTAAGTAAAGGAATTAATAATATATAAATATTTGGACGAGCAATCTGTTACTTCTATGTCTCCTTCACAAAGCAATGAACACTGGGAAATTGGGCATAGTTTATGATATGAAATGGTGAACGCACTGCTGGATTTAATAACCCTTCAGGAAACCCTCTTACCTAATAAAGTTGGGGCCAGAAGGTAGGCTGAAGGCTGCGCAGACTGCACAGCAATCTGACTGACCAATGGCTCTGACAGGGAGGATGATTAAATGGCAGCTCTGGTCAAAAGTAGTGCACTATATAGGGAATAGGGTACCTATCGGTCAGAGACGGCACAAATGCTTATAGTCAGCCTGGCTAACTAGGGACTCCTGGAAACAGAGCAGTTGACATAAGAGCTGCCATATCTGCTCTTACCTTAATCTTCAAGTCGTTGCCTACTGTGTATGTAACAGGCCTCTCTCGACTTATCTGGGCCTACTACCCAGCCTGAGACCTGATTTTGGCTAAACAATGTTTTCAGGGTATATAAGGATGCAGATGCAAGAAAGCATTTAAAAAAAGGACTGTTGTCGTTGAATGTAAAAGTAGTGAACATATGCATGGAGGTATTTTTACATAGTTGAATTTCAACACCGAACATGTGAAAAGGCTGAGGCACAGCACGTTAAATGCATTCCTGACAAAAAAACACAGTAAATTAGCTGTTGAAACTAAGGTGGGTGTTTACTGCCACCTACTGTTCAATGGTGAGATGCATCGTCATCTGGCTCTATTTCAGAAAATATTTATTGGACAATTCTATTAGATGTAATAATCCCAAATTAGTTTGATTCCCTAATTAGATATTTTATTAAAGTCAAACGCAACAAAAATTCAGCTTATTCATATAATCAATGTACATTACTATACAATGGGAAATGGGACACAGCGCCAGATTGCTAAAAACAACATTCCTAACAACCTTAGCCTCTGAGTCAGGCACTTATATAGCTACCATATAAAACATATGCTACACAGTAAAAGCTATACAAAAATCATACCTCAATACAGCCTCATAATCATTCCTTTTTAAACGGGGTCAATTCCATTTTATTTTCACTCGGTTCAGGGATTGAATTGCACTCCAACCACATTCTTTCTATTTAATTGACAGAAATCTAAAAAGTATGGGCACTCAAACTCTAGTAAGACTAAAAACAAGTACCTACATCCCTCATAGCAGCTTTCAATGTAAACCATTCACAAACAATGTCTACATCCCAAATGGCACCCTATGCAGTGTACTGCTTTTTACCAGGGCCCCTAGGGAGGTATCCAAGAATGCACATCCTATGCAGAATCACATCCTGTGTATTTTGTCATGATCCATGAACTGTTTGAGGTTCTGCAGGTTGTCCCACCACTGGAAGAGGAAGGTCTCTGCGATGAGGCTGAACCAGGGCGTAATCAGTAACTCGTTGTTCTTGGCTTTCTTCAGCATCTCTTTCAGCTCCTCTTTGGTGACGTAACAATGGGTCTTGATCTCGTTGGGGTCTGGGTTCACCTCGATGTCTTTCTGCATGAAGAGGATGTAGTCGATCTCATGCTCCCCCCACACGCCGTCTGACTGGGCCTTGTAGTGGATACGGGTCAAATAGGTCATCTCATCTGGTGGAACCTGAGGGTGAGCCATTGGACATGATCAGAACAAAGTTGAGCAAAGGGCAACTATTATCAAACATACAGTAGCTACATCTTACAACAGCATACATCTCAAAGCTCTCTATACTATATACTCCATAAAATAAAGCCAGTTGCACTTGAATTTACCGTGCACAAATTACTAGATATTTACTAAGAAATGACATAATAAAATGGTTATTACATTGTAATAACCTGGGAATAACCAATGAGAGCTGTACCTGATTCATGGGAATTCCCAGCTCTGCTTCCAGTCGTCTTGATGCAGCTCTCCTCACCCCGATGGCATCTAGCTCCTCCAGCTCACTGGATGTGTGTAAGGGGTGACTGCAGCATGTGTTGGTATAACACCCTGAACAGAAACAGGGAGGGAAACAGTCATTACTCCACTACTGATCTGATGACTATAGGTATGGATGTCCACACAAGTTACATTAGTGTTTAAGAGTCAGCGGGGGAGGGGGGGGGTTACTGACCTGGAAAAGTGATCTTAGCATCAGATCTCTGTTGTAAGAGCAGCTTGTCTTCACTGTTGAACAGGAAGACGCTGAATGCACGATGCAATAAACCTGGAGCAGAAGAGATTATCTGATTGGTTACCAATTCAACATGACTGTGAGCCGGGCCTACAATGTGGTTGTTTCTTTTATCCTCCATAATCATTCCATCTCAACGTGAGTTGCAACAATGTTGACCAAATTGAGAGACACCTGGGGTATAGATCAGCAATAATCTGAGATGACCCATAGCCATAGGGCTGTTACTCTACCTTTGTCAATATTAGAGTTGAGGTGGCAGTTCTTCTTGCTGTCTGCTCCAGTCTTCTGGTCGTTCTCGTCAATAAGGATACACATCTCTGCCAGCAGCTGGACCTGCTTCTCGTCCAAATTATCTGTATTTATTTCAGGCATCCCGACAGCAGAACCTTGCAGCTCTCTCACCTCACTGCTGAGCAGAACAACAATGATTTGATTACCGGATGGGCGCATACTGCAGTAAAGGTTTCCGGCCTACATTGGAATTACTTAGTTATTGGTGCATATAACATGACATTTAGAATGCAGATTATTTGAAACTATAGTTGAATTCAAGTACAGTCATATGAGGCAAGAAGGCTCTAAATACATGCCTGTATACGCTATCAATAGAACATGCGCATGTAACGTTTAACGGTAGCACAATAAACATACACTAGAAATTATGCGTTCGCTGCTGCAGACAACAGCAAAAGAGTAAACAAATGCATACATGTAAGTAACAAGTCAATTCATACCTTGATAGATTCCTCAAAGAGACAGACGTGGAATGAAATAGAGGATTTCTTGCAATGCCTAGTCCTCCAGAAACAGGTACATTTGGCTTTAACAATGCCCGTCCCTCACTGGACACCACCCGAAGCACCGCCCACAAGCCGCGCACCATCGCCAGACCAAAAACGAAGACCAATCAGATAGGATGGGGTCGCCAACACGCCATCGAACCACCTTCCGCTTTCAAGTGGAATTAAACCTTGTATAACGACTTATCCACGTAGAATACGGTCTACACACACTCGCCAATAACAATGCACAACTCCTTATAAATGCATAACGCCTTTTCAGCACTAGAAATTCGTATTTAATTCCATTCTGCTTACGACGATTATCAGTACACGCATAGCCAAGCCTCCTTGTAAAACACTGCTCATCGCTGACGTTTCAGTTGATCATTGGTTCTTACGCAAACTGAAACCGCATTGGCTAGTTATGGGAAACGTATGCTTTATCACATGACATAGCAGCACTGCGGCATCTCTCCCACTCAGTTTTATGAAAGCTACATCAGCTAAAACACTGAGAAATGTATTGATTTGCCACGTTTTAGCTACTCACAATACATTAGATCTTTGTCTGTGTCCCCTAACTGTCAAATTAAATACGTAACTTTTTGGACAAGTCCTTGATTGCCTTTCTCGTCCGCCAAAGTCTCGCGTTGCTTTGTGTCCCATGATGACGCTTGATTCATGAGCGGTGAAGAGCCGACTCGTATCATAAAACCGAGGCACAGTTTTCTGGAAATGTACGCGCTCTCGCCCTCTATTTTCATACGACCTTCAAAAGACACTTGCGTAGCTACCTTTATAATGTAAGTAGCTTAGTTAGAGTAATATTGTGTTGAAAAAAAGTCTGTTAGATGGTTAGCTAGTTAGAAATCGGTGCTAGGTAGGTGCATTCTCCATCTGATTATGTTCTCCAACTAACATTAGCTAGCACCCGGTAGTATGGCCTTGATATATAAAGCAGCCTTCCTAACCATAGCTACTGCATGAAGGCCTGTCTGCATGACTATAACATGTCGCATGCAAACATTATTAGCCTGCTAATTGGCGTGTATTACATGTCATTGGTAGTTCATTGACTGGTTCATGACAACTCTCATATATAGTTAACTAATTCACATAGCTAACAGCTAAAAGTAAGGCAAGTCCAAATCCAACAACCCCTACTACCGATGCATCATCATCTCTATCAATACGTCGTTTCACATTTGTTGTGTTCTTATGGCTGTCTTGCCTCTTTCGAATAACTCTTTTGCCCATTTATTGACCTCTTGTTTTTCCATCTGTCTGTCCAGCCTGTGGTTTCTTTGAGGGCTTTCTCCATCAACTGTGGAGACTTGGCTACTGGCCACCCACATCATTGTGATCACCTTCATTACCTGCCAGTTTACGATGCAACAATGTACTTGTCATGTTGCTACTCACTAATGGTATGAATCCCCATTTCCGTGTCCCATGTTGTGTCCCAAATATCACCCTATTCCCTATACATATAGTGCACTACTTTTGACAAGAGCACAGGGTTTTGGTCAAATGTAGTGCATTTCATACTAGGGAATATGATGCCATTTGGGACGCAGCCCCTAGTCTTGTGTTTTCTTTGGCCATTGAAATGCCCACATCTTTTGCATGATCTATGTTGAATGTCTACTGATCTAATCTCGTCTATTGACAATTTACTCTTTCTCATTGTCCTAATAACTTGCCTAGATAGAGTGAATGTTTACTATCCTGTAGCTACAGTACAAGGAAGTGTATTTAAGCAGCAATGCTATGATAAGAACAATAAAGCCTCTGCCTATATCTCAAATTGCACCCTATTCCCTTTATAGGGTCCGTAGGACTTTGGTTAAAAGTAGTGCACTAGATAGGGAATAGGGTTCAGTTTAGGACATAAACATTCTCCAGGCGACAGCAAGGTTGGAACCATGGGTTGTGTTTGCTCAGCCTCAGGTAGGAAGTGAACAGGAGGACGTCACAGAGGAGGGATGCCTGTAGAGAGTGGAAGCAGTGCCGCCGCCCGTCACACCAAGCAGAAGCGCAAGTCCCACAGCCTGTCCATTCGGCGCAGCAACAGCACTGATCAGGAGCAGCGCACAGTGACAGGCATGCAGAGAGATATGCTGGACGGACAGGTGAGTGAGCTGACTACCGCAGTAAACACACAAAGTAAACCAGCACACAGTAAACACACACGCAAAACACGGTACCTCAATACACAAACGTACATGCGCACACACATTTTTCTCTTTCTCTAAAACTTCTCAAAGTTTTAAAAAGCAGTAGGCTTGTAACTGCTTGTAATGTTAGCTAGTCTGTATTTCAGACTACTGAAATTTAAACCACTACAGTAAAACTATTGTGTGTTTATTAGCATGTCAATTGCCAACCTGTTGTTGGTGGGAGGTTTGTTTGTGTGCTATTATCAGGGAGAGCAGACAGTACCAGCTGTTTTATTTTGCGACATGCTTTCTACCTGGTGTTGCAACATCATGGCTAACTCAAGTGTTATGCTTTAAGTAAGGTGTTCTAAAGTGTAGGCATACATCATGTTTCTCGGGGTCTCTTGGGGACCGAGGTGCAGATAGGAGTATATTTAGTTGAGGTTGTTTTCATTTTGAAACTGAAACGTGTAGTTAGTCAAGTTTGTACACATTGTGTGTGTAGGCTAGTTAATCAAATGTGTGTAGTTAGCCATGGTAGTAGCCTATTCAAAAAAAAAAAAAACTAAGATGAAAAACCTCCTTCAGAGAAGAGAATAAAGATATTGTCTACTTTAGTGTTGCTGAAAATACATGAATGTGAAATGATTGACTATTGACTCAATACAATTCCTGGCTTAATATTTATGTCAAATAAGTTAGTGATTAAGCATACCTCCACGATCAATTGTATAGTCTCTCACATGTAAGGTCTATTTGGAATTCAAATACTCGGATACAGTTGATTTGTCTCTTAACAGCAAGACTAACAGCTGTTTGATGAGACAGACAGTCGGGCACCATCCCTGACGCAAAAACAGTGTTGGCTACCTCACAGTCAGTGAGATAATAGACATAATAAATCCTAGGCCTACTGTTTGATGAAGATCTTATCATTATACCAATAAAAAAGGATGTTGACAGCAGTACAGCACAAAAGCAGAAACTACGTCCTCTTAATGTTTTACCGTTGTTAATAAATTGTGTTAGCTAGCCTTTGTCCATCTATAAAAATAAAAAATTATATTAGGCCTATTCAAGTGTGAGTAGTCATGATGAATAAGCATTTGTATTTTTTATTTAACCTTTATTTAGCATCACCTCCACCTCAGTATATTTAGGTCTAGGTTATGTTGTTTTCAGATGACTGGCATTGGTTATTATTCTTTTTCTCTAGCCAGGCCCTCTATAGCCTGTCATTGGCCCGTCTGTCCATTCTGTTTACTCTGTGCACACAGTAACGGTACCACAAGCTGCTCTTGTCTCATCAAGTTTTAATACCGTCCGCTTGTGCAGGTATGAGTATTCTTTTCATCAAGTCTCTCTCTCCATCTCCAGTACCTGTTGGCTCATTGTTGACCGTATCCATCCGCCAGCCACTGTAGACTACTACACTAGAGGTTAGGCCCTCATAGCCTTTCACTCGGTAACCCAGGAGATCTTTAGCCACATGATTGAGCAGCTCTGAAAGAATTATGGGGCCGACTGTTGTTTGCCGCTAATTGCCTTTTTCTTTTCTTTTTTCTTTCAACGTAGCGTGTTTACATGTGTCGTTGACTGATTGGCGAGAGAGTTGTTAACCTCGTTCTCACTCACTCTTGTGGTATTGAACGTGTGTGTGTGTGTGTGTTTATTTCAATCTAACGAACTGAGAGATTGGCTATTTGGCTTCTTCATGTCATGTTGCATGAGGAAACCAAGCTATATTGACAGCAGCAGTTTCAGTAGCAGCAGTTTCAGTAGCAGCAGTTTCAAAACCGTATGACTTTTAATGGTTGCCTGGTTTTCTTTGCGTAGTTTTGATCTGCATGCATGCAAACTGTTCACCGGGAACTGTGAGTTGTAGAGAATGGAGGTACTGGTAAGTCAGAACAAAAGGTAGGTTAATATAAGCGTTTTGTAATGAGGCAGTAATGGCTATGTTAGTCCTTGTTATGGACTACAGTCTGTTGCTGCTTGGTTTTACGGTAGTGACATGTCTGTGTTAGTTAGTGAAGTTACTTACAGTAGTTACAGTTGCCTGTCAGAATGTGAAGTTGAATGAAATTGCTTCCCCTTTTCCGTCCAAACGCAAGCGACAACAGAATGGATACGGAACTGTGTGGTTTATTCTATGACGTTAAAGTGAACCGTTTTTGTTTGTTTGCAGGACTCTAAGTTGCCCCTATCCTTGCGGAGCAATCTACTAGACCTGTTTGGCCAGATAGAGCGGGAGTTTGAGAATCTCTACATTGAAAACTTAGAATGTAAGTGATAACAAGAGGGCATATCATGTGCATTTAAAATGGATAATTATTGATTTGCCTATTTATATACAGACAGTAATTGATCAATGACTATTGTTATGGAGGTATTGTAGGAAGGAATGCCTGCCCTCTTGCAGGGACTGATTGGGCAACACAGTAGACCACTCATCCACCTGTTTGTTTTATGTTTGTGGGGTGAAATATTGATCTTGAGGAAGCTGATTGACTTCCTTGTGGTTTTGCAGTGGCTGTCTGTCATCTGTGTTGTCCGATAACCGTATGTGTGCGCTAATTCTGCAGTGCGCAGGGAAATCGATACACTCAACGAGCGCCTAGTATCCGAAGGACAAACCATAGATGGAGGAGAGCTGAGCAAAGGAGCTCTCAAAGCGAAAGGTACAGTTAACTTGAAGTATAGTATTTAGCCGTCCCTTGAGAGATAATAAAGTTGTATAGGCATAGATATTTTTAATTGATTCATTTATTTGCTAGTTTCTTTTCACTGCATTTTCTTGTAGCATTTACTTACAATATAGTAAATAAGTGCTAATCTAGTGTTAAACCATTTAAATAAACAAGGTACAGTGTTGTTGTCTTTGCATATGGTCTGAATCACATTACAGTATTAATATGTGGGCTGACACAGTAGTAAAGCCAAGGTTGAGATGAATAGATTGTTGTTGTTTTTTTTATATATAGTTTAGAGGGGTTTATGCCTTGCTCCCTAAGGATGAAATCCAACCTGTTTCTCTAACGATCTAACCATGTGTTCATCTTTGTGCACGTACACAGCCAGTCACAGTACCAGTCAGCTCTCTCAGAAACTGATGACCACTTACAAAGCCTCCACGAGCAAGGTAGGTTTGATTACACACTGTTTTACACAATGGTGCCCATTCATTATTGATTATAATGAGGAAGTAAGAGTAAGCCTCTATGTAAACATTCTAGCTGTTAAGATCATTAGAGCTTATGTAATGATTTACTGATATCAAAAGCCCTTTTGTAACTGAGTTGTAGTTTAGATGAATACTTCCTCTCCTGCAAAAGGTTATTGAACGACCGAACAGATCTGTATAGACTGTAAGCTTTTCATTGTTTCAGTATCTAACTACACAGTTAAGGGTTTTACTGTATGTTTATGGCAAACTCAGGTAAATAACAGGAAGAGATACTTAAATAGCTAAATGTGCGTATGATATAATTTAGGGTAATAATAATAATTCCCTTAAAATACAGTCCTTAGTGCAGGGTTTAATTACAGATAACTGCACATTCAATATACTTAAAGCAATGAAAAAAGATACAACTGACAGGACACTAATATGCATTCCCGAGTGAATGACTACGTAAGTTCAGTCCAAGAATGACTTACAATATTGCACGTGATATAATATAACAACTGTACAGGAATATGTATATACAGTCCTGAATGAATAAGTCCTGAGTGAATGAGTGATTACAGACCAGAGTTACTCACGGATGGATGCCTAATTGTTAAACTAGGTCCTAACACCCCAACAGTTGGTGCTTTTGAGTCTGAATATTTTAATTTTAATTTTTATTTATATAGCGCCTTTTTATTTTTATTTATATAGCGTCTTTCTACCATCTGAGGTACTCAAAGTGCTTAACATAGTAAAGGGGAAGCTGCCTAACCAATGTGTGGTTACTGAGGGAGAACATTGTGGCGTCTCCTCTCTGTAGATAGTGTCCAGTTTCAAAGCCACCACATCCAGAGCTGTGTGTCAGATCCTGAGGGAGTATGTGGGACACCGGGACGGCATCTGGGACCTAGCGCTCACACGGAACTCCCCTGTGGTTCTGGGGACCGCATCAGCAGGTCAGATATGTCACCTCCAAGGTGGACCTGAAATTGAAATGTATACATTTGAAAGGAGAAACTTCAAAGGTCACAAGAGAAACGCATACACATTAAGGCTACATGTTAACATATAAAGAGGTGGACGTCATTGTCTAATTACTGGAGTTGTGTTTTGAGATTAAACTTGTTGGTAAATGTTTTGCCATAAAGTGTTGGATAAATAGGTTTTAACTTATTTTCAATGTTCCTCACAGACCACTCTGCTGCTCTATGGAGTATAGAGACAGGGAAATGTCTGCTTAGATATGCAGGCCATGCAGGATCAGTCAACTCCATCAAGTTTCATCCTACGGAACAGATGGCCCTTACAGGTATGCTAATGTATGGTAATGCCACAAATACACCACATGCAGGTGTTAATCTGTGTTGGAGATTGTGTGATTGTTGTTCAACTGTGCTTGCTGTTTAACTGTTGTTCAACTGTGCCGTCACCTCAGTACCGATGTGTTAAAACATGACTCATCACCGAGTGTTCATCGTTCCGTTCATGCTCTCTATTCTCTCTGTAAGTGTTTGCTATGGTAGCTGTGAGTTGGCATGTCATTAGAACTATGAGATGTGACATATGACTGCCTGTGTGTGTGTGTGGGGGTGTGTGTGCTGAAGTGACGCTTCTCAGTCCATCTGTGTTTGTACGCGTGTTTTTTTTCATCAGCGTCTGGGGACCAGACGGCTCACATCTGGCGCTACATGGTACAACTGCCCGCCATCCCGCCTCTAGCAGATATCAGCGTGAGTCTCATCCCCTGTCATCTCACTCACTCACTCACTCACTCACTCACTCACTCACTCACTCACTCACTCACTCACTCACTCACTCACTCACTCACTCACTCACTCACTCACTCACTCATAAAAGGACCTTTCTCTCATGCATACTTTAACATACACTATCTCTCTCCTTTCGCTCTCTCTCTCACACAACCTTTCATACCTCTAAATCACTTATAGATACTCCTACATATTGAATGAAAAGGAGGTAGATTTTAAGATAAGGGGCCTGTATAGAAACTCTGTCCCTCGCTGCTCTAGGCCCTGTGTGACGACGAGCTGGACTTCTCAGACAGGGAGGATGGTGACGGGGACGGGGAGGGTCCGTGCAGCGAGGTCCCCACCATCCGCGTGGCCACCACCACCTTGAAGAGCCACCAAGGGGTGGTCATCGCTGCAGACTGGCTGGTGGGGGGCAAACAGGTGGTCACTGCTTCCTGGGACCGGGCTGCCAACCTATACGAGGTGGAGACCTCAGAGCTGGTCCACACGCTGACAGGTAGGTAGAGAGGACATACACATCCAGACTATGGGAGTGTAGTGGAATCTCTGTATAGTCCATCTGCATATGTATTATCAATGGTTCTCTTCAATGCAATCTCCTCTCCCCTCTGCATTCTGTGGTGGGCAATGTTACAATGTCAAAAATAGATTCAAACCTGTGCCCGAGCGAGCCCCTGGTTGTTGTTACGAAAACCAATAAACTAGCCTACCAATATTGTTGCACTCGCTAAGTCTAGGGGTCCTAGGCCTAGTTACATGGTCTGTAACCTGAATGGATATGTATATTTATGTGAGAAATTGGCGTTTGAAGACTGTGTTGGATGCAGATGTGCCCAGGAGACAGCAACTTACCAAGTTCAGGGCAAGCTCCGTCTTGGCCATATACCACACCTCCTCGGTGTGCAGTGTACTGTTGTTATACTGCATTCTGACTGCAATCTTTTTTCGTAAGGGTTGCAGTGGCTGTTTTCAAAGTATTTCTCATGTTTTGTTTCATAGCTGGTAAATTAATGGCACAAAATCAAAGAACAGTGTTCCACCTGACGCTGTAACACTGCCTGGCTAGGGGCTGTTTGCGTGCGTAAAGAGCTGTGTAAGATACATTTTTAGAACCGCTGCGCAAAGGCATAAAAGTTAGTCGAATTTACATGGAATGAAAGTCTACTGAAGTGAGACTTTGTCCTCGTGTTTCTTGCTGATTTTACATTGTTTCGTTCACAAGCTAGGCTGTCTTTCTACGTTTGAGTTTCAACTGCTATGGAAGTGAAGACAACACTTCTACTAGTCAGACTTACCCTTACGAAAAAAAGATTGCAGTTAAAATGTGTTACTGTGTCCAAAATACCACAGTCGACTGCACTTATTGCACTTTTACTGCAGTTTAAAAAAATAAAAAATTTAAAGGCAATCTCACAGGCACAAACATGACTCGCGTCGCACCACCATGGTAACCTCCCGTCATTAAAGGGGCAGGTCATTTTGTTTTGTCTCATCTGTAATATTCTGTTCAAAAGACTCAGGCTCTTACCACGTCACTTCTTACTAGTAATACATGTATTGTTTCAGAAACATTACAAAGCATGCTCATTTGTTTTTGTTTGGTTTGTGTATTTTTTGTGTAAAAAATATATATTTTGGCTAATACAAATTAGCCCAAAATTTTTGGCTGGTGGACCAAAAAGTACATTTTATTCCCTGATGGCAGCACGTGGATTCACTTTAATAAAACAGTTTAGATAGTTTATATCCCCACAGTCCAATCCATAGTTACAAATAGTTACAACAAGATTCTCAAAGACGTGGTGTCACGTCTTTGAGATTCATTCCAAATTCATTCCGATCACGGATCTCTGTTATCAAGATGAACATCCTTCCACACTTTTAACCTTTTGAGCTCAATGCTCCCTCTGGCACCACCGACTGGATATTGGAAGAAATTGCATTCCTCAGTCTCTAAATTTGTCTGGCAAAAACAAGCCTCCATCGCGTTAAACAACTGACTCTATAAAGGAAAAACACCTTCCTTTATTTATTATTTCTGATCATTAGTTCTCCCCTCTTCTTTCCACATGGTTTTATCCAGACGCTAAGGTGGCTTGGCATCCCATAGAGGACAACCTACCTAGAACATTCGCACAGGTTGCAGGATCTGGCCCACTCCGACGTCCCCTTGAGATACTCCAAAACAAAATGTGGCCCCTTAATAACACATGCCCCCCCCCCCCCCCGTGGAAAATTGTTGAGATCCGGCCAAAACCCAGGGCACTGGTTTCTGAAAGGCGTCTCAGAAGCCCCTGCCAATTGACCACTATGGAAGAGACCTCTCCTTCAGTCACTGATATTAACTGGCAAACTGTAATTGAATTCCTTCTAGAAAATCCTAAACATCAGAATAACCATTTAGATTCTGTCTACAGATCTTATCTTAGGCTGTTCCAAAGGAAAATACATCCAACCCTGAAATGCTCTCTATGCCCTCAGGGTGGTCCCGGTACCTTCATTCATATGTTCTGGGTGTGTCCTAAGGTATCCCAATTCTGGAGACTCGTCTCCAATATGCTCTCCACAATGCTCTCTGAACACGTTCCATGCTCACTGCAGATTGTACTCCTCAATGACACCTCCAAATTGGATCTGTCTTTGCAGGAAAAGTGATTATGGCTGGCTTGCCTCACGGAAGCCAATAAAATGTTTGCCTGTCGATGGAAACCTCCCCATTCACTGTCTAAACATGAATGGTTACTGTCTTTTACTGACATGGCTCAATAAGAATTTTCGGTGGCGCAAATGCCTGGTGCAAAAAGCCATAACATTCACTATTGGAGTTCTGCAGTGGTTAAGATAAAATCGTACCTTTTAATGAACTTGAGTACCTGTGCTTAATTTGAGCCAGATCCTGCCGGAACAGGATCCGGCACCTCTGAGTTTTGGACTGTTTCGTTCCGGAGCCTATTTTCCAGGATCCAGTAGGCCTACTTCTCATAACATAAAAAAAATAATATTTTCACTCTTTGCAATGTAAAAATGTTAATAAAATCGATCAGAGTTGATTCGAGTTGTCCTCTAAAATAACCTATTGTGAAAATGGAGATTTTCAGCCCGTGCCTGATATTCTAAGAACTGATTTTGGTTGGGCGGCCCAGGTTTATCAACATTGTAGCCTAGAGAACAAAGCGTGGCGGTTGCTATGGGGAGAGAGAGAAGCGGCCTGTATCTCTTACAGAACTAGAATGAGATTCACTTTCTATTATCTCTCTCTCTCTCTCTATCTCTCTTTGCTCAGATAGACATGAGCCTGCAACTATCTCTCCTGCATTGCAATTCATAATTTATTTCCTTATAGAATCACAGCCGTGGGATTGGTGCTGCAGCACCCGTGATACATTTAAAACATTTGCCAAAGTTATAGATTTACTGCTGTCTGTTTTAGAAATAAAAGAAATAATTCGGATTACTACACCAGGAGTAGGCCTATAATTTAGCCACAGAGGATCAATAGCGTATTTTTTATTGCCTTGCTGTGGATTGTGTTTAGCCCAATCACAAGGCATAGCCTACAGTCCGGAATGTGCGGCAAATCTATCAGTGACCAGCATGCAACCAAAACAGTGCTTTCGCAATATTTAAAATACAATCGCGGGAAAACACAGGTTGGAAAGCAAATGGACTAATCTGTCTGTAGATGCCAGCGAAATAATTAGATCAACTTCCCAATAGGCCTATTGAGAGAGCAAAGTGAAACGAGAGAGAGGTGTGCTTTTGGTATGAACGCATCATTCATCTCTGGTGTGTGAGCTACACATCATTGGGTGAAACTGGAAAGCTTTTTTAGGACTATATAATTTCATCCTCATATTGTACAATATGTGTGCCTCCACACACCAGAGGGTTCTTTGTATCTCTCTGTCAATATACATGAAATAAAAATGTGATCAGAAATACATACGGGCATGCCTAAACTAAAGATTCAAACCAAACTAAAGGCCTCATGGCCACCAAACAAATCGGCTGTAACAAGCTGGGACCCTGACTGACGATCACCTTCATTTTCAGCACCTGATATGCTTATCAACCAGGCTCAGCGCCTGGACAAGGTTGCTGCTGCCCCCTGGGGGAATTGTATCCTGGATAGTGTATTTGTGTATACCCTAACACTAACCTTGCCTTCATATCATTACACTGTCATGTTAAGTGCAGTTTCACACGGACCCACATCTTTAATACTGTTTGTGTGTGTTTGTGTGTGTGTTAAGGCCACGACCAGGAGCTGACCCACTGCTGTACCCATCCAAGCCAGCGTCTGGTGGTTACCTCATCCAGAGACACCACCTTCCGTCTGTGGGACTTCAGAGACCCCTCCATCCACTCTGTTAACGTGTTTCAGGGACACACTGAGTGAGTTACACACACACACACACACACACACACACACACACACACACACACACACACACACACAAGTAATTTATCTGCTTACGTCTCTATTGTTATTTCAGTGGCTACACTATACATCATTTTCACTAAAACAGAAGCAGTTGTTATACGGTTGTAGCTAATTCCTCCACAAGATGGCAGTACAACATCTTATTTCACCCATAGCAGTCGCTACATCACCACTCTGAACCATTCTCAGTGTTTTTATGTTTTTCTTTCTTTATAACAACATGTCACATTAATTTCCCGACTGGTTTCAGGCAAAATCCTCCACTTGCCTCTATCATCTATTATTGAGCACTTCCTCTTCACCACTTTGACCACCGTCTGAGACGCTCTCTTCCTCCCTTCAGCACTCCATTCATCGCTCCGTTTCCCCGCTAATCCCTCGCTCTGGGTAATTTTGCCCCTCTCGTCCCCCCCCCCCCCCCCCCCCAAACCCTCCTCTTACTCTCAAACCATTTGAATGTGACTTCCTGTCGTCAGTCTCGTTAATGCAAAGTGGTGTTGTACAGGCAGACTGCTTCTGGCAGCCTTTGATTGCTGGGGATTACATGGTGCTCATTATGTTTCGACCCCAACATGTATAATTCCTACAGATCCCCACTTTCATTCTCTCTCATAGACAATCACTGTAATGAGATTAGCACAAGCACACAGCCAGCCAGACACTGTGAGTGTGTGTGTGTGTGTCGGCTGTCTGTCGCGCCCCGTTTAGTGCTAAAGCAATTACCCTCTCCTTCCTCTCTCTACGTTCACAGCATCTCAACCATGTCCACTCATACCTGCTCCACTCGCCTGAATCTCTCTCTCTCTCTCTCTCTCTCTCTCTCTCTCTCTCTCTCTCTCTCTCTCTCTCTCTCTCTCTCTCGCTCTCTCTCTCTCTCTCTCGCTCTTTCTCTCTCTTTCTCTCTCTCTCTCTCTCGCTCTCTCTCTCTCTCTCTCTCTCGCTCTTTCTCTCTCTTTCTCTCTCTCTCTCTCTCTCTCTCTCTCTCTCTCTCTCTCTCTCTCGCTCTTTCTCTCTCTCTCTCTCTCTCTCTCTCTCTCTCTCTCTCTCTCTCTCTCTCGCGCTCCCTATCACTCACTCTCTCTCGTCTTTTTCTAAGACAAAAAAAATGGTTAGTTTTTTTTTTAGCTTAGTCAACCCTTGAGCAACAGCACCAGTTCACTGTAGTCAGAACTACCACAGAAAGCTCACCCATGATGTGAAGGGCTTTAAAAACATGGCTGTGCATAACTTCGTAGCTTTAGTAGTCTGATAAATGATCTGAAATGGCCTGAAATGAAAATGTACTGAAAACGATCCACATGTGAACAAAGTCTGTGTCCCTCTTGACCCATTCATAGTCATTCATCTTTATTCGAGGTCTTTAACTAAGAACTCTATTTAGAACTCAGAACCCTTAGCAGTAATGATTAGTGGGAGGAGGTTTATTTTTATTCGGAGGTAGGCAGTGAGATCGAGTCTTACTGTTCTGTTTTTAGACCTGGAATAATTAATGACTTCATTAAGAACGTGTTTACTTCAACACGTGCATTCTGTATCTGGTAAACTGCTCTTTCTGCTCGTGTGTGTGAGTGAGTTGTGTACATGATTGTGTGTGTGTGAGTACGTGTGTGTGTAAGCTGAGACAGATGTTTGTCCTAATGAGTGTCAGTCACAGCAGTGTGTGTGCTGATTGAGGCCCTCTCAGGGAGCCCAGTGTTGCGGTAGTGTGTGTGTGTGTGTGTGTGTGTGTGTGTGTGTGTACTGTCAGCTGTAGGGAGACGCTTGGCTGCCCTGCGCCCAACAAGATGAATGAGGCCCACACACAGCCTGGCAGGGAGGCCTCCCCGTGAAGGCACAGTAGGACACACACACACACACAAACTCATGTCCCCTGGTCCTGGAACTCCCTACAACCACTTGGTCCCGCCACACACACACACGTCATGTGGAGCCATGAGTTATGAGCTGCTGAGTGACACCACAGAGGGGCCTTCCCTTAGGGAGCTCCTGTCGCGCATACTGACAGCAGGGGGTTAGAAACGCTGCAATCTGTTTCAGAAGGGACAAATATGTGACAAACAATACGCCTGATTAGTTTAACTATAGGGAGAAGCTGTTGGTCATATCACTGCTACCAAATACCAAGCCACTCATTTGGACACATATTTTACCGTTGCAGAATGTTTTCATACAGTACTTTAAGATGCCAATTATAAGCATTGGTTACATGGCAGAGGATGCTACTAGGTACAAAAGTCTCTGCGGGAGTATTTTAGGATGGTTGGATTAGATGTTTCTTCACACAGTATCTGTCTCTTGTTCAGAGGGTTGTCTTGTCTGAATTGGACCCGCAGCGTGAATGAAGAAGAATACAATGGCCTAGCTGTTAAGCCTAGCAGTTACGTGTTGGGGCCAGTAACAGAAAGGGCGCTGGTTCAAATCCCTGAGCCGACTAGGAAAACTCTCTGTGCCGTTGAGCAAGGCACTGAACTCCCTTTAAGTCGTTCTGGATAAGAGCGTCTGCTAAGTGACTAAAATATAAATGTAACCATTTGAATGTTTCTGATAACATGTCCTCTTGACAGAGCAGCAGAGTGTAATGTTGCAACAATGGGCCCTATTGGGAAGCGTTAGTGTAAAGGGTTTAATAGATAGCGAAAGAGAGCTTTGGGGAAGGAGTGGCTCATTTGCAGTGTCTTCAGACGCAATTATACCTAATGCACAGTGACAGAGTATGGTGGCAGTCAAAAGCACAGCATATTCAGCCGCTAAGTCCCCCTCCTTATAATTGAGGAATAATTGTCCCTGTCCCAAATGGCACCCTATTCGCTGTGTAGTGCACTGTTTTTGACCAGGATCCATATGGCTCTGGTCAACAGCAGTGCACTATATAGGGAATAGGGTGCCATTTGGGGCACGCACACAATGTACGTGAGCTAACAAGTAGAGTGCAGATGAGAAGTGGCAGCAGACTTGCTTTACCAACGGGATGCCATGTCGCGTTTTGTCTCTCGCTTCTGTTCCGAGGCGTTTGATCACAGGCAGGCGTCTGTTTGAGCGTGTGTGTCTGTGTCTGTCTGACACAGGCGCTTCAGAGGAATGTGCCAACATACATCTGATTCTATAGTCACTGTGAATGTTCGTCTCAGTGCAATTTAAACATGTCATGTTGGAAAAAAATATAGAGAACGGGTTCTATTCTTTGACAGGCTAGAATCTTCTATTAATATGATATGCATAGAAACAGGGAGGAAATGTTAGACCATTATGATACTCAAACAAAGAAATTATACTTAAACAAATATATCTACAGGATGTTTGCTGAAAAATGCAGTGTACCAGTATTTTATCCCGTTATTGTATGATTTTATAATGCAAAATCTACACACACACACACACATTAATGATAGCTAAGGATGTAGACCTCAGGAAGATAAAGGGGTTCATGTCCAGGGTTAATAGGTAGACATCTCTCGTTAGCCTTTAACAGACTGGCCCAGAGTCACTGATACCCCCGGTCCTTCTCCAACCCCCTTCTATCCCCTTCTCCCGTCTTCCTAATGAGCCTTTACCTTGCTTGTCAGTCAGCTCAGGAGAGACGTAACATTTCAGAATACCTCCCAAGTTATAATAGGCCTTTAATAAGGCTTTGATTTATAATAGGACTAATAACGCTTTTATTTATAATAGGGCTTTAATTGTATTTTCTCCTCACCCTCTGCCCTTTACATTCCCTGGTGAGCAACCCTAGCCTACAATGTCAAAAGTAGTACACTATATAGTGGACAGGGTGCCGTTTAGGATGCAGACTTGCCCGTGAGCGAGTCGCGGAATCTTTAATATGGCGGAGTTTGACCCCTTAATTAAACCTTAATATAATGTCAATTGAAATTAGAGATGGCTAGGAGTTAGCCAGTGAGTGAGGCTAAGATGGTGCTGCATGGGGTTCTTCTGCTTCTAATCTTAGTCAGAGAGGGGAGAGAGGGGGAGGGAGACAGAGAGAGAGAGAGAGAGAGAGAGCGGGCAAACACTGAGCACCTCCTCAGGCTACTGATGTCAGAACATGCCTTCTACATGGTCACTGTCACACTGCTCCTGTAGCTGTGGCTCACAGATCCCCCACCAACCAGCCACCCCAGTGCTGGAGGCAGGCGTACCCCAGAGACAGCACCCTGGGAGACAGCTGCTGGGGAGTGGAGCTCCACTTGACTGTTACACCCCCACTGTTAGATTATTAATAATCTTGACCTCCCTCCTCACGGTTTATATCACTCTCGTATATGAATGACTGTGTGATGGCAGGGAGAATTCAGAGACGTCGTTTCCACTGCCCCAGAGTCCAATGGCAGTGAGCTTTACACCACTCCAGTCGACGCTTGGTATTACGCATGGTGATCTTATTATGCTTCTGTGCAGCTGATCGACCATGGAAACCCATTTCATGAAGCTTCTGACGGAGGGGAGTATTCAGAGGTGTAAACTTTACGTGAGAATTAACGGGAATATATGGGAATTAACTGAAATATATGCAAATTAATATTAATACCATTTAAATGTAGATGTTTTTTGCATTTTATATATTTACCACATATGGAGACAGAAACATAAACCTTTTTCCTTATCATAAGTAGACATAATTGCAAATGATTAAATCCTTCCAATATAAATAAAATAAAAAAATGTAGTTACGAATTGAACTTTATTTAAGTTAGTTGACTCTTCACGTGTGATGATTTCACTGATCAACAAAAGAAAGGGAATATTGAATGATCCCCAATGATCCATCGCATCTCCCAAAAATGTTTTCAACACACATCTGTAAAATGATAGTCTAGACACTAAAGCTTTTGTTGTCTTCCTCTCAGGCTTCCATGTCTTCTCCCTGGACCTCATCAATGTCCACCTCTTGAACATCAGACTCTAAGGCCTCATCTTCACTGTCGGCTGATGTTGGTGGGATTTGGAGGATGATGGAGGCAACAGGGGAAAGAGACTGAGATCCACAAAGTCCCTTCCACCAGGTGGCTGATGAGATATGTTGGCACAATTGCCATATTGCATCTCCATCCCAAAGCCCTTGCTTGGAAATGTACTTCCCCAGACTGCCAAGAACCTTGCCCTCATCCAGGTCAAGGTGGCGAGACACGGTAGTGATGACACCATAGGCCTTGTTGATCTCTGCACCAGACAGGATGCTCTTGCCAGCATACTTGGGGTCCAACATGTACGCTGCGGAATGTATGGGCTTCAGGCAGAAGTCTTCACGCTTTTTGATGTATTTCAGAACTGCAGTTTCCTCTGCTTGGAGCAACAGTGATGTGGGCAGGGCAGTACGGATTTCTTCTCTTATATCTGCAAGCGGAGTCTGAACATCAGACAGGATGGCATTGTCTCCCTCAATCCGTCCAATGGCTACTGCTATAGGTTTCAGGAGTTTCAGGCTGCTTACCACGCTCTCCCAAAATACATCATCCAGGAGGATCCTCTTGATGGGGCTGTCCATATCGGCAGACTGTCATATGGCCATTTCTTGGAGAGACCCCTTCCCCTCCAGGAGATTGCCAAACATGATGACAACACCACCCCAACGGGTGTTGCTTGGCAGCTTCAATATGGTGCTCTTATTCTTCTCACTTTACTTGGTGAGGTAGATTGCTGCTATATTAATTAATTATTAATAGTTGATGACCCTTCACATACCTAACCATTTCCTTGGCTCTCTTGTAGAGTGTAACCATTGTTTTCAGTGCTGTGATGTCCTTGAGGAGCAGATTCCATGCATGAGCAGCACAGCCAATGGGTGTGATGTGAGGGTAGGACTCCTCCACTTTAGACCAAGCAGCCTTTGTGTTCGCAGCATTGTCTGTCACCAGTGCAAATACCTTCTGTGGTTCAAGGTCATTGATGACTGCCTTCAGCTCATTTTCAATGTGGAGACCAGTCCCTTGTGTCTGTGCTCTTGTAGAATACTGGTTGAGGGGTGGACATTCAACGAACATTCAACCAACCATCAGAGATGATTGCAATACAGCCTGTTTTCTCAATGATCTGCTTGACCTTCACTTGAACTCTTTTGAACTCTGCATCCAGCAAATTAGTAGATAAAGCATGTCTGGTTGGAGGGGTGTATGCTGGGCGTAGAACTTTCAGAAATCTCTTCCAATACACATTGCCTGTGAACATCAGAGGTAAATCAGTTGCATACACAGCTCGAACAAGACATTCATCAGCATTACTCTGACTACGTTCCTCCATTGAGTCAAACAAACTTCTGATTCCAGGAGGACCATGAGCTGTTGCTATCGATAAGGTGAATAGAAGTAGAGGGACTTTTGTCAGAGGTTGCTTGTTGTGAGCGCTGAGGGAACTTTATGCACTTGGCCAGATGATTCTGCATATTTGTTGCATTCTTCAAATATGATTTGGCACAGTATTTGCAAATGTACACAGCTTTTCCTTCTACATTAGCTGCAGTGAAATGTCTCCACACATCAGTTAGTGCCTGTGGCAATTTCCTGTAAAGATTAGAATAAAAATAAATACAATTCCATGTACAGATAAATAGATTTAGTTACATTAAACAACACCTTTGTAAGATAAATGTTTTAAAATGAAACATGTATGGAAACAGGTGAATTAACACTCCTCAGTTAGCAGGCTCAAGCAAGCTAAAACCCACATGGTAGCAGAAACTAACTAGCAGAAATTGTTAACAAGTTAGAAATTATTTAAACACACTTTGCTGTAGGCTCCTATTTACTAGTTAACAAAAAATAATGTATGTCATATAAAATATATTCACTCCACCCAGTATTGTAATCAAAACTTACCAGAAAGCATGTAGTCCTTGGCTCAGACAGTGTATTTGTGTGGGCTCAATCACATCTCATGTGTGTACTTGTGTGGCCTACCACTTCGTGGCCGAGCCGTTGTTGCTCCTAGAGGTTTCCACTGCACAATAACAGCACTTACAGTTGACCGGTGCAGCTAACTTGTTGGAAAGCTGGCATCGTATAACGGTGCCACATTGAAATTCACTGAGCTCTTCAGTAAGGCCATTCTATTGCCAATGTTTGTCTATGGAGATTGCATGACTGATGGCTTTGAACAATGATCATGTCGGGTTTTTTTTGTGTCTCTCTCCAGTACGGTGACGTCAGCTGTTTTCACGGTGGGGGACAACGTGGTGTCGGGGAGTGACGATCGCACCGTCAAGGTGTGGGACTTGAAGAATATGAGGTCGCCCATAGCAACCATCCGCACAGACTCTGCTGTTAACAGGTAGGAGAGACATTTCATTGTACAATAGGCGAAGAACTGAAAAATACCAAGAGAGACCATACAATTCATACATTTTTATGGTAATGTTTTCCAATATAGAGATGTTTTGATTTAATCTCCAGCAGTTTAGGTACAGTAGTTGAGTGACAGCTCCACCTGTACATATAGTTTGTTATTAATATCATTGTCGAGAACACGTCAAGTCAGGCTTTATTCCCTGCTCTTGTCTAACTCACCATACTCTCTGTCTGAACTCCTTCCAGGATAAGTGTCTCAGCCAACCAAAGAATCATCGCTCTCCCACACGACAATCGGCAAGTCAGGCTGTTTGACATGACTGGAGTAAGACTGACACGACTACCACGTAGCAACAGACAGGTAGGTGAAGAGGGAAGGAAGGAAGATTCTCCATATATCGTATCTGTCATGCAGACAGTCCCTTCCTCAGAGGGAGAGCGGGGGAGGGAGGGAGAAAGAATGGGAGCGAGATGAGGTGGAAAGATTCTCCATCTCTTTGTCTGTCACA
This sequence comes from Thymallus thymallus, assembly GCA_023634145.1. Taxonomy (NCBI): domain Eukaryota; kingdom Metazoa; phylum Chordata; class Actinopteri; order Salmoniformes; family Salmonidae; genus Thymallus; species Thymallus thymallus. Next base: position 5,225,304 of record CM042418.1, read on the forward strand.
CAGACAGCCCCTTCTGTAGATGTAGTGGGAGGGAGGGAGGGAAGGGGAGGAGGAGTGAGTGGGAGGAGGAAAGATTCTCCATCCCATTTCCACACACAAGACAGTCACTTCCTGCAGGCTGAGTGCTGACACTGCCTCGGTGTCTACAGCCATTAACACTGCTGATGTGGAAATGTGTACCAGGGAGGTCAAAGGGTTGTTGTTGGGGGTTTTAACTTGTGTGGGTTGTGTGTAGCTGTGTGATCTGTACGCTAGTACATTGAAGTCTGTTTGAGCTTTGCTATTCATGTTGTGTTGGTATGTGTGCGTGTGTGTTCCAGGGTCATCGACGCATGGTGTGCTGCTCGGTGTGGAACGAGGAGAACGCGGCATGTAACCTGTTCACCTGCGGCTTCGACCGGCAAGCCATCGGATGGAACATCAACATCCCAGCTCTGCTGCAGGAGAAGTGATGCAGGAAAAGTGACATACATACTGCACATACACACACATACCACACACACTGTATTTGATGAACATTATCTCTATCCACTTTGCATGGACTGTGAGTGTTATTGTGTGTTTTAATGTAGAGGACAAAGTCTTATTTTAAACCCGTCTATATACGTAAAATATATTTGGTTGACTCCAGAAAACACACTACTTATATGGTCTTGTTTACTGCTGATGAACATTAACGGGTGAATAGCAAGCCCTAGTTGATCTTGCATGCACTCAAACTCCTATCTGTGTATTTGTAAAACGGTCTAAAGAACGCTAGGAGAGGCAGTACAGTACATACGCATATCATATGGTGGCCTGTTCTAACCCAGACACATGATCCCTACACTGAGTGCGTAATCTTGGATGTTTTCACCCTCTTTGGCCTGCATGAGCAAAGGCTAGGCGTTTACTATACTGTACCATCTACAGACCTACTACATTATGTTTTACCTACTGAGTTGTTTCTGGGTCAGTCACATTTTACACTGTCCGTTGTACAGATGTATTTTTAAATACACATTTTAAACTATTTTTTGCCATAGGATACATCTGCCTTGTTCTTTTGTTACTGTATTCTACTCAATATGACTTTGATTTGAGTGTACTGTAGATTTGACAATAGGGAACCTGCGATCATGTTGTTGTTTTTTTTTGCAAGAAAATGCACTCCTGCATGCAGCAGCAATGGGGCTGGTCAATATATTTCATATTTCCTCCAAGGTCACAATGTGCTGCTATGGTTACTAGTCACCTGCTTTGATAAATATGCTTGACTGATCTTCATGTTTACTGTACATAGATCTCAATGAAAATGATAGATGGTCAGCTTGACGTGTGTAGGTCCCCTGGCCAGTACACTGTTACTGCATAGGCTAATCTAATGTTGACTATGTGATCATAACATCCTCCAATAGCAAAGCCACAAAAGGGAGCAAGACAATTATTTGGTTAATTATCACCATGGTTACACAGGAAATTTGGCTGAGAGGCATCATTATGAAGTATAGTTCTGATTAGGGCCAGGAGTTTTTCCGAATCATGTTACCTGGTCACGAAGAAATTCAACCATAGTTATACGATACACAGTGCTTTCAGAAAGTATTCACACCCCTTGACTTTTTCCAAAAGTGGGATTAAATTGGATTTAATTGTCATTTTTTTGTCAACTATCTACACAAAATACTCTGTTAAAGTGGAAGAAACATTATCTTTATTTATTTATGGAAAATAAACACTAATATATCTTGATTAGATAACTATTCAACCCCCCCTAGTCAATACATGTTAGAATAATGTTTGCCAGTGATTACAACTGTGAGTCTTTCTGGGTCTCTTAAGAGCTTTGCACACCTGGATTGTACAATATTTGCCCATTCTTTAATAAATCAATCAAGTTGGTTGTTGATCATTGCTAGACAGACATTTTCAAGTCTTGCCATATATTTTCAAGCCGATGTTAAGTCAAAACTGTAACTAGGACACTCGAACGTTCAACATCATCTTGGTCAGCTCTGTTTATCCTAAACAACTCATTAGTCCTTGCAGATACCCTTAACATGATGCAGCCACCACCATGCGTGAATATATGAGGAGTGGTACACTGTGATGTTGTGCTTGATTTGCCCCAAACATAACGCTTTGTATTCAGGACAAAAAGTTAATTTCTTTGACACATTTTTTGCAGTTACTTTACTGCCTTATTGCAAACAGGATGCATGTTTTGGAATATTTTTATTCTGTACAGGCTTCCTTCTTTTCACGCTGTCATTTATGTTAGTATTGTGGACTAATTACAATGTTGTTGATCCATCCTCAGTTTTCTTCTATCAAAGCCATTAAACTCAGTAACTGTTTTAAAATCACCATTGGCCTAATGCTGAAATCCCTGGGTGGTTTCCTTCCTCTCCAGCAACTGAGTTAGGAAGGAGGTCTCCATCCTTTCTAGTGCCTGGGTGTATTGATACGCCATCCAAAGTGTAATTAATAACGCCATCATGCTCTAAGGGATATTCAATGTCTGCTTATTTTATATCTACCAATAGGTGCCCTTTGCAAACCATTGGAAAACCTCCCTGGTCTTAGTGGTTGAATCTGTGCCATAACAAAAGGTTGAATACCTATTGACTCGAGACATTTAATCTTTTAATTTTGTATTAATTTGTAAACATGTCTAAAAACAATTCCACTTTGACATTATGTGGTATTGTGTGTAGATCAATGACAATCCATTTTAAATTCAGTCTGTAACAACAATGTGGAAAAAGTCAAGGTTTGTGAACATCTTTTCGGAAGGCACTGAAGCTAGTTGCTGCTGTAGTTTCCCCGGTTAGAAAAGTAGTGTCCCAAGTTGAGTTATGACGACAAGCGTTAACACTTACAGTACAACCCATTCTGAGTGAGAACCATTCCTATCAAGTGCTCTTTGTATCGACATAATGTAAAACCCACCCATGCTGTTCTGAATCTGATTGGTCATCAATAGGTTTTTCTTTTATGGTCTGCATGTGCTGTACTATATAGTTAATCAACTCTGCTCATTGTTGTATGAGATGAAATGTCACCAAGTGGCTTTGTTACTGTGTTGTGTGTGTGTGTGTGTGTGTGTGTGTGTCACTTTCTACTGTACCTCACCTTTTTGTCTGTGCTGCGCATCAATATCCCATGTTATACTGCTGTGGTGTTTTCACAATAGATAATATAATGGCAAAACAATAAACACTGCCTTTACAATAAGTTATAATGTACACATTCGAGAGCAAAATTCATTATGGATAAAAAGAATTCTGTACAATGTAATTACACATTTGCGTTAATCTTGTTCCCAGAATCTGTAAGAATATCAAATCACATCTGCTAATAAAGTTACTGAGGTTTCTGTCCAAAATGGCACCCTATTCCCTCCATGGTGAGCTATAGTACTTTGATCAGAGCACTATGGACCCTGGTCGAAAGTAGTGCACTATATAGGGTATAGGGTGCCATTTGGGACGTACACTTTCTGTTTTTAGCATATAGCTCCGATTTTTTTTCAACATTGTACTTTTTATTTTATTCAGGGAGTTTGTACGTCACTCACTGTATCAGAATCATCTTTAATCTTCAAAGAGGAAGGGCTGGACAGAGAACCCTCGTATGAATTATAACCAAGGAGGAAAAAGGAATGTGGTTTGAGATATTTTGAACTGTGGTATGAGATTGAAAAAGTACTGGTAGATAGGCAAGGCACAGCGGCTTCATTGTAAGAAAATATATTCACCCTAAACCTCATTCTTATATTATACTTTTTTCACACTGTATTATAATTTTGGGGATAGATGTATTCTCTGCACAGATGCTTGTCAAAATCCAATTAAAGGTATGATTCCTTTTCCATTCGTTTAAATGTTTTTTCCTTTTCATTATGAATCTATTTAACTGAATAGTTTAATAATCATAACTGAATTTATTTTACATAAGTTGAATGCAAAATTTAATTTGAAAGTTAATTGAATTAATTGAAATGATATCTCGGATACTAATAGAATGAGTGAACATGTTGAGTGCCACTAGTTATAATACTTAGTGTGTTATAACGACACTAATTGATATTGTTCTCAAGATCAGAATCTGTTTAAAAATACAGAAGTAGTTTTCCTCCATAATGTCTCTATCACTCAATAACTGACTGCGTTCTCTACTGCATACGGCGGACAATCTTTATGGTGTGTGTAGTCCTTTACATTCCGCAATGCTAGGTGGACTCAACTCGATTCCTTACCTTTCTAAAGCAGAAATATACCAAGCTTACAGAATGTCAGACTTTGTGTGTTTTTACAGATCAATGCACATGTCAAGCAAGCCAGTAAAACAACACGTAAACTACTGTCAGACTCTGTTTCCTGATCTGGTTAACGATTGGTTTAAAAGATGACAATACAATTAATGTTTTACTGAGACCAGAATAAAATCTCATCAAAGTAAATAGAAATTGAGACCGTAATAATGCTTGCTCTACATCCCAAATGGCTCCCTATATAATAGTGCATAGGGCTTTGTTAAAAAGTAGTGCACTATATAAGGTACGTCCCAGTAGGAGGCACCTTTGGTGGCAGCCTCCAATTAAAGTCAAGTAAATTCAAATGGACGGAAATAAATCTTGGCGGCCAGGTAAGCAGATTTCCCTGGCCAAATGACTTCCAAATGACACCCTATTCCCTATATGTGTGGCATTGAGGAGGATGTGAGCCAAGTCTAATAAACAAGCAGGTGTGGAGGAGAGGAGGTGATGACGCATGATGGTCTGGAGATCAATACGGAGGAGAGACTGGCTCTGTCTGTAAACCCCAACAACCTATCTTGCTCTCTCCCTCTTTCTGTCAATCTATCTCTCTCACTCACGCTTTCTTGTCTCTGTGTGTCTGTCTCCCCCCCCCCCCTTTCTCTCTGTAAAGCCCCTCTGACTGGGGGTAGTGATGGAAAGGTCAGGGGTTAGTCACATAGATAAGGGCCGCTTGTCATCCCTCAGTGGGAATAATGGGATTAATAACACATCTGGATTGGTCATCAGATTTCTGTGTTACTTTATCAGAGCACGGCATTCTATTGATGTCTCCTTTTTAAATACAGAATTGGATCACCTTACTTTTTAAAATCTCTCAAAATGTAGGATGTTCATGTCATGTGTAATTACGAATAGAATTATTTTATTTTAGTGTTTGAACAAGTTGGGAAAATCCCTGGCCTTGGGATTAAGCTCATACAGTAAAGCAGTTGTAATTCATTACCTCTAAACAGAGTGGTATCCAGAGAGCACAGACCTATTTCCCGACCATGTCTATTAGATAACAGCTAGATGACCAAGCACCAGGGCCAGGCCGTGGATGTTTGTTGTAGTGCAGACAGTCACGAGACATACCTGCCCTGAGGGGAAGAGAGATACACACACACACGCACACACAACTCTCCCTTCTCATAGCTCATTTGGTGGCTCCCCTCCCAGTTTGACACCTGCCATTCTGACAGGATGATTACCGTTTCCAATGTATTTCCTTGGGGAAGGGAAGAGCCTCTAATATTTGTTTGTGGAGACAGGCAGTCATGAAAACAGTGTTTATTTCACTTCATAGTGGAAAGGATGACAAACTGTAAGTTATTGTCACCTTCAGAACATTTTTATTTTGTGTTTTAGGTTGATAAGTTATGTGGTGCACACGTTACACGGTTTTGTCTTCCCACAGACAAAGCTAATGAGTTTCCTAGAAACTTTAACCTATATCATCATAAATAACCAATACAGAGATAAAATGACCAGATTTTCAGATTTCAGATTTTATTCACGTGTACAAACATTAACTTTTAAGGTATTACTGTAGTGCAATTTACAACCTTAGCAGCATGTATTCATATAACTTCAATTTACATCTGAATTAGACACCTTCATTATCGTCTTCCCATATTGTCTTTTTAATTGTTTAAAATGTTTACAAATATACACTCATTTAATACAACGTTACCATTCAGTCATGCCGTACTTTTAATATCTCTCAAAATAATCAACAGGTTTTTAAGGAGGAATCAGTTTGTTATATTTGCCAGAAACCACAAAACTACACTACATGACCAAAAGTATGTGACCACCTGCTCGTCGAACATCTCATTCCAAAATCATGGGCATTACAGTTTTTTTTTCTGATTGCTTAGGCACTATCTTTGAAACTATAGGCTATTTTTGCAAAACTCTACACATTAACCACAAAACCTTACACCAAACCAGAAAAACATTATACGTCTCTTGCAAAAGCAAAACAATTCTTGCAAAACTCTTAAAACTCTTTTAAAAAATTGTGTTTTTGCGTCAATACAGTACACACAAACCATAATTTGAATAAGCACACAAAGCACCAACTACGCACTGATAGTATAAATGAAAAACACTTGCTTTTTCTGTGTGCAGGGCATAGCAGTTTGCAATAGTTTTGTCATACATGTAGTAAACAAACATTCACACAGGTATCCAAATGTGTAAAGTATGGATGTGTATTCCGAACATAACACACTATCAATACAAATAAGGGGAAAAAGTTATTTATTTATTTTCCTCAAACAACAAAAGCCCGGTAGAAGAAATAAAAAAACATTGGGTCTGGCCATAAGACATGCAACGTTGTCTTGAGCTAGGCAGCGTGGAAAGTATCGCCTGGAGTGCCGTATCCAGGCCTGGCATGAGACCTGATCCATGTCTCCACAAGCCTCCTCCATTGCCTGTAGAAGGTGCATGCGTTGGCGGGGCTGGCGATCATACACCTTCCAAACGCCATGCAGAGAACAATTCTTCAATTCAAGAACGGAGAGTATGGGGGAGATTGAGTGAGATGAAGTGGGTGACCTGTGAACCAATTGCGGACCACAGCAGCCCGGGATTAGTCTGTTGTGGAAGGTGTCCAGAAATTGTATAATGTGTGCAGTGTTGTATGGGCCTAGGATTGCATGGTGGTGAAGGAAGCCGTTTTGACTAATAGCCACACACATTGTTATGTTGTCACCACGTTGTCCTGGGACTTTGATGATGGCACAGTGTCCGATGGTATTTCTGCCGCTGCCCCTTGTTTTCACAAGGTTGAAACAGGCCTCGTCCACATATATTAGCTCATGATGCACTGCATCTGCTTCTAGCTCCATGACTCTCTGAAAGAGACAAGACACAATGTAGCACAGTACGAAAAGACAGGGATCAGTCAATATGATGTAGCACCATACACTTCCAGATCCAGTACCAATGATAGGATAGTACGGCTTACCTCAGTTGTTTTACACGGTCTGAGTTTCTTTTGAAGGGACTCTGTACGGCTGCTTCATCCTAATTCTATTGCGTTTCAGTAGACGAGACAGTGCAGAGAGACTCACTCTGTTGATGTTTTGGAATATGGTGTTATCTGCCATTATGTGGCTCTGCAGTTCTCTGAGTGTGATGCAGTTATTTGCAATGACCATATTTACAATGTGGGTCTCCTGCTCTGGGGTGAACAGTCCACCTCTTCCACCAGATACTGGTTTTCTTGCAGTTCTGTAAAAACATTTGAATGGTTTTAGTGATAGATCCTTCTCATTGTGAAAGTACCAGTAAGACTACAGCACTTACAGTTACTTACCGGTTCTCATTTAGAAATATCCGGATGATACCTGCAACAGTATAGCGGCCCAGATTTGGTTGAACCCGTAGCCTCCATCACGCTCATTCCATGGTTGACAACATGGGATTTCATCAGTTATTGTGTTCCTGACTCCCCTTCCTCTTCCTCGTCCTCTCCTCCTCCTCTTACTTCTTCACCTCCTCATCCTCCTCTAGTTCTCAACGCTCTTACTATTGACCTCCATTGTTTTCCAAACCAAATGTTTACCTGTGGCCTATCTATAGTGCTCAAGCTCTGATTTGTAAGTGAACTCATTATCTAAGTGTTTCCACGTGTCAATGTGGAAAGGCAATTGGCGAAATAGTGTAGCAATGTTATCAGACCAATGTTATCAGACCAATGTTATCAGACCAATGTTATCAGACCAATGTTATCAGACCAATGTTATCAGACCAATGTTATCAGACCAATGTTATCAGACCAATGTTATCAGACCAATGTTATCAGACCAATGTTATCAGACCAATGTTATCAGACCAATGTTATCAGACCAATGTTATCAGACAATGTTATCAGACCAATGTTATCAGACCAATGTAATCAGACCAATGTTATCAGACCAATGTTATCAGACCAATGTTATCAGACCAATGTTATCAGACCAATGTTATCAGACCAATGTTATCAGACCAATGTTATCAGACCAATGTAATCAGACCAATGTTATCAGACCAATGTTATCAGACCAATGTTATCAGACCAATGTTATCAGACCAATGTTATCAGACCAATGTTATCAGACCAATGTTATCAGACCAATGTTATCAGACCAATGTTATCAGACCAATGTTATCAGACCAATGTAATCAGACCAATGTTATCAGACCAATGTTATCAGACCAATGTTATCAGACCAATGTTATCAGACCAATGTTATCAGACCAATGTTATCAGACCAATGTTATCAGACCAATGTTATCAGACCAATGTTATCAGACCAATGTTATCAGTTTTGCCAGAAGTGTGTTATTAAATTGCAATCTGAGTGTAAAGCAGTGTTGTGTTTACAGTTTTGCAAAAAGTGTCTTATAAAATTACAAACTGAGTGTAAAGCAGAGAACGTGCGTTCAGTTTGGCACTCTTGGTAAATGCATTGGCTACAAGTATTAATGATTTCATAGATAGTGCTTCAAGAATCACTGTTAGTGTTTAAGCATAAAAAACTGTAATATGGAGTTGGTCCCCTTTGCTGTTATAACAGCCTCCACTCTTCTGAGAAGGCTTTGCTGGTGTCTCCAGAGTCCAATGGCGGCGAGATTTACACCACTCCAGCTGACGCTTGGCATTGCGCATGGTGATCTTAGGCTTGTGTGCAGCTGCTCGGCCATGGAAACCCATTTCATGAAGCTCCCAATGAACAGTTCTTGTGCTGATGTTGCTTCCAGAGGCAGCTTCAGCAATCAGTGGTGCAGTACTGTGAGCTTGTGTGGCCTACCACTTCGCGGCTGAGCCGTTGTTGCTCCTAGATGTTTCCACTTCACAATAACACTTAGTTGACCGGGACAGCTCTAGCAGGGCAGAAATTTTACGAACTGACTTGTTGGAAAGGTGGCATCCTATGACGGTGCCACATTGGAAGTCACTGAGCCCTTCAGTAAGGCCATTCTACTGCCAATGTTTGTCTATGGAGATTGCATGGCTGTGTGCTCGATTTTTATAGACCTGTCCGCAACAGGTGTGGCTGAAATAGCCGAATCCACTAATTTGAAGGGGTGTCCACATACTTTTGTATATATAGTGTATGTTTGACTAATTGAATGACTATGAAAAATAACTGGTAAAACATATCCCAAGTTCCCAACAAAATGTGCCTCTACATAAATAATAGAGTGAATGAGAAAATTAAAAAAAGATGTACAAGATGAACTTTCAGAGGAAAACTAGTTAGATTAATCTTGACAACACATGGATGTGTATGAAGAGGACATGGTTCATTATCACGCCACACAATGATGTACACTGTATTTATGTACTGTATGTATGACATGCATCTATTGATCTGTGATTGGGGTCATACTAGCCTTGACAAACACACAGGGTGGGTTCCGTTTATAAAAGAGAACAACATTCACTCGATCTCTACTCAACTAATGGGGACAGTGAGGATTTTTATCACAAAGACCTACTCCAGCTATTTTGGAAGTGTTCCAATTGAAAAAACGATATGCCACTTTATCGTGATCAGGATAATGACGGTGGAACAGTATATCAGAGAAATACTGTATATGTGACAGTGTTTCCTACAGTCTACCTGCCCAATGGACCTTACATACTATCAAAATGGGTTTTGAGGCAGAGAGTGATGGACAAGTAACAACACTGACACATAAGAACTATGACCACTAGGTGACACTGTTACTGTGTTTAATATAATAGCCTAGACTTCTCTTCGTGAACTCGAGGAAAGTGTCATAGTAAGGTGGGAGGATTTAAACATCATGACGATAATGTATGCATATAACATTATCTTATTCCTACATTCAAACATCACAAAACAAAACATTGACCTAATGATTTTAAATTATTTTACAATACTTGTAATACTAAAATAAAGCATATTGTCAAGATTAAACAGGGGGTGAAATCAGACATTTGAAATGAACAAAAACATAACTAGGGTGCCAGGGTTGAGAAGTCAGTGTTTTACGGATTACATTTGATAGTGTGTAATGTGTTCTAGAGTTCTGAACCTTTACAGACTGGCTTGGGGAGTTAGTGAGGATGTGAAACAAAGAAGAGAAAGGTCCCTCGCTACGACCAAGCACCTGGGCTATAGAGTAGGGCCCATAGAGAGTTAATGACTCTGCAACTAAACACCAAAATGCATTTTGTTAAGGAGGGTTGTATTTATAGTTTTTCTCCCATTGACGACTGAATGTCAGTCTATTCTGTGTCCTTCCCATCATTGCAGGTAATCACCGCAAAACCAAACCACTATAGCAGGTCGGTCACAACCCAGTCACAACCCTTTTACATCAGCTCAAAGTGAGCGCAGCTAACAAGTCAGGCTCACGACTGCTCTATTCTGCGTTAATCAACCCCCCTTTAATCAACCCGTCTGTGGTAAAAAAGAAACCCAGTGCCATTCCAGTTACAGCGAGAGACCTCAAAGAATGACTACAAAGGTAAAAAGGTGAAATCAACTCTGAGCGTTAATGACAAGTATTAAAGAATCTAAGATGGCTGTGGTGTTCTATCTGAAAGGGGAACCCCAGTGTGGGCTAATGGCAGCAGTTATGTTGCTATTATCTCCATTCTCCTATATTCCCTTTGTGCCACTAAGAGCAGGTGGAATTAACCTGTCGTGGCCACGTCAGAACCTCTAGCTCCGTGACTTGTGTTAGAGTCAGAAGCCAGCAGAGAGAGGTGGAGAGGAGGCGAGCGAGAGAGGGGAGAGAGGAGGAGAGGAGGCGAGCGAGAGAGGGGAGAGAGGAGGCGAGAGAGAGAGAGGGGAGAGGAGGAGAGGAGGCAAGAGAGAGAGGGGAGAGGAGGAGAGGAGGCGAGCGAGAGAGGGGAGAGAGGAGGCGAGAGAGAGAGAGGGGAGAGGAGGAGAGGAGGCAAGAGAGAGAGGGGAGAGGAGGAGAGGAGGCGAGAGAGAGAGGGGAGAGGTGGAGAGGAGGTGAGAGAGAGAGAGGGGAGAGGAGGCAAGAGAGAGAGGGGAGAGGAGGAGAGGAGGCGAGAGAGAGAGGGGAGAGAGGAGGAGAGGAGGCAAGAGAGAGAGGGGAGAGAGAGAGAGAGAGAGAGAGGGGAGAGAGGTGGAGAGGAGGCGAGAGAGAGGGAGGGGAGAAAGGTGGAGAGGAGGCGAGAGAGAGGGGAAAGAGGTGGAGAGGAGGTGAGAGAGAGAGAGGAGAGAGGGGAGAGAGAGAGAGAGAGAGGGGAGAGAGGGGAGAGAGGAGGAGAGGAGGCGAGAGAGAGAGGGGAGAGAGGAGGCGAGAGAGAGGGGAGAGAGATGGCGAGGAGGCGAGGGAGAGAGGAGGAGAGGAGGCGAGAGAGAGGGGAGAGAGGTGGCGAGGAGGCGAGAGAGAGAGGGGAGAGAGAAGAGGAGAGAATGAGATCACTGAAAGAGAGGGGGTTGAAGATGGGAGAGAGGAACAGAGGGATAGAAAGATGAAGAGATAGAGAAAAAGGAGGAGACGGACAGACAAAGAGATTGTGTGAAAAGGGAGAGAGATAGGTGAGATATATGTGAACGAGGCCTGTGGCAAGGGTGTCTCTTTGTGTGTGTGTGTGTGTGTGTGTGTGTGTGTGTGTTTGTGTGTAACGGTGAGTTGTCTATCTGGTTCTCTGTGGTCCTCTTCTCTTTCTCCATCTCTCTGTCCATCACACGTCACAATGACAGGCTCTGTAATTGGCTGGCCCTGTCCCCCGTCCCGCTGGAGCTCTGCAGGCGCACCGTCGCCCCCAAATGGCTGATGACAAGATAGCGGCTGCCTTTCACATTGACCAAGGTTACCCTGCCTTCTCCCCGGCTCTGACACGACAACTAGGGACCGGCGGGATATTGAAGGAGAGGTCCGATCAAACCCACTTTCTTTCTTTCATTCCCGTTTTCAGTTTTCTTTTTCTTGTGGTGGGACTTGAACGGCCGACATCAAAGGTGGCTTTTGCCGAGGAGGAGATGGAGGCTTGTAGAGCAAATCAAAGTCAGTGGACAACAATAAAGCCAACTGTCACATGCTCCTTCTACAGACACGCAAACGGACGGATGAACACGGACACCACAGGAAGCTGGTGGGCGTGTGCATAATAATGCCTGGAATGGAGTGAAATGTGTCTTAGTCCTGTAGCAGGAAGCTCTCCTGCTCTGGAGGTTTCTTCACCCAGGTTCCCAGGCCTGTCTCCTGTAGCGATCTGAACCACTGCTGTTTGGCAGTCTGGTAGGAGCCGGCAGCCATCTTGGCCTCACAGTACATCAGCGGCTGGTCCACGGGCCCGGAAGCATGGATACTCAACTGGAGAGAGAATGAAGAGGGAGAAGGAGGAGGAAGAGAGAGGAAGAGAGAAAGGGAGAGAGAAAGGGAGAGAGAGAAAAGGACGGGGTAGAGGGTTAGGGTAAGAGAGATAGAGAGCAAAACAAAACTAATGAGCCGGCACAAACGGGGAACCTCAACAGCTGTGTAATCTCCCCATTTAAATTTCACAAGCAATTGAACATTCTCTGTGCTTTTGTGCATTTCCTTTGTTGCGCAGGCAGAAAGAGAAGAGCAGCAGCCGCTAGGCGAGACGAGAGAGGGGACGTAGGCACAGTCAGTCACAAAGTTTCTTTGGAGATTACTGTGTCTGCTGTTGCATGCCTTACTACGCGCGGGGACCAATTTCCAAGGGCGGCGCTCCTCAAGTGCTTCTCCAAATAATTATGGTTTTATAATCATTATAATTTAACTGCCACCATTTGGGTGTTGCAGGCATTTACATACATTTTCATAATGAAAATTAAACTGCTTTATGTTTGTTCTAAAATAATAGGCTGCTATTGTGTGAAGGGGGGGGGTTTAAGCTGCTGTGGCAGCTGTTACTGGACACACAGAGACGTCAAGTGGTTCCACATTACTCACCAGAAGCTTGGTTAGTCGCTATTAAAGGCATGGTATGACATTTTGTTATGCCCGTGTACTGATATACTTATCTTAATTTGACCAGTTTTTCACAGCAGAAAAATTATCCTGCAGCAACATGACATGTGAATTATTATATGGATTATAATACATTTTAGGGGTTGATAAATTTTTCATTACGGAAAATCAAGGTTGACATTTTAAAGTGGAAATTAGTCCTTAGAAGCCTTTTTAACTTTAGAAACCTTTTTAAACCTAGAAAATTCTTTGCAACAACAGAGTGATCGAATTAAGATAGAACATCTGTATTCATTATGATACAGTGCATAGTGTCTGTTTATACAGTACTCACCTTGCGGTACAGCTTTGCCCAGCGGGTGAACAGAGCGTGCTTGCAGAGCCTTGATGGAGTCCCAGAGTCTCTCTTCCGTCCCGTAGCCGTGTTGACCACCTCCAGCTGACCGTCCCCACAAGTCCAGTTTACACTGACACACAGAGACTTCCCCGGTTGACGACACTCACCGCTCACACTCAGACCTGCAGGGACGCACAGGAAAAATAATTAAATGTGTGTGATTAGGGCTTCCTGAGTGGCGCAGCGGTCTAAGGCACTGCATCGCTGGATTCGATCCCAGGCTGTGTTATATCCGACCGTGACCGGGAGACCCATGAGGCGGCGCACAATTGGCCCAGTGTCGTCCGGGTAAGGGGAGGATTTGGCCAGGCGGGATTTCCTTGTCCAATCGCAACTCTTTGTGGCGGGCCGGGAACCTGCAAGCTGACTTCAGTCTCCAGCTGGACGGTGTTTCCTCCAACACATTGGTGCGGCTGGCTTCCGGGTTAAGTGAGCAGTGGGTCAAGAAGCAGTGCGACTTGGCAGGGTCATGTTTTGGAGGATGCATGGATCTCGACCTTCGCCTCTCCAGAGTCTGTAGGGGAGTTGCAGCGATGGGACAAGACCGTAACTTTCAAGAATGAAACTACCAATTGGGGAGAAATATTTGTGTGTGATTGCTTAAGCTTTTAATCATATTAGGGTAATCCCGGTTAACCCCGAACTAAAGACTAGCGTAATTGGTCAGATGCTCGTTTAAAGGTAGACTCAGATGCAACACTTCGCTCTCACACAGTCATGTGCACGGTATTGCTTCACGCTGTTACAGTGTGGTAGCCACAGGACCAAAACAGCAGAGAAGTTGAGCCTCGTGCTTCAACGTTGTTGTTGCGGAAATTGACCCACTATGCTGTTTACTTTCTGCATCTACGTCATATCACTGTGTCTACCTTTAAGCTCTGGGTCCATACATGTTGAGAAGAGATAGAATGAGGATCTGAACCGGAACGAAGAGCTCCGCCCTCTCTCTTTGCAAGTTACGGACAAGTCATGGGCCAAATATCCCCTCCCCTTCCGAAATTCAAAAGATGCAGTGACGAAAAACCCAAGCACTGAAACTAATGCTGCTCATTATCTCATGCATCCCTTTGCATCATGACGGATCTACGATACCGTTTATGTTATTGTAGTCTGTCCACGAGAGATTAAGACACATGGGGACAGGGGGCCATCTTGTTGGAGACTGCGCTCTCAATTGAACTAAATAGAGCCCATGGGAAATATTTACTAAATTTGAAGAATAAAAAACAGCTGGAACATGAAATGAATGTACCTTTGTTTCACCTGAACCTGAACTTTATACTTCCTTCGATTTGCTTTTAATTTTCACTTTTTTGTGGTGAACTCCCTCTAGCAAAGAACAGATGCAACGTTTGCAGTGATGCAAAAGCTTAGTCAACCTGGTTCTCTAACTCCAAGCTGTTTATACACCAGCCTCTCTCCTCAGAGGGTGGAAGAGAGAGAGAGAGAGGAAGGGATAGGAAAAGGAAGACAGCTAGAGAGCGACACTGGGGGGATAGTGAGAGAGAGAGAGAGAGAGAGAGAGAGAGAGAGGATAGTGAGGGGTGAGGGATGGGGGAGAAGGAAAGAGAGAGAAAAGAGAGTGAGAGAGAAAAGAAAGATAGAGAGGGTCTACCAAGGGTTTCTTTAAGGGAAACGTGTTGACGTGGATAATGTAACGTGGGCGTTCGAAGCTTCACTATCTCTGTGGTAAACATTGTGCCTGAGATATTTTATTTATTTGTATTTTATTTAACATACTGAGGTCTCTCACTGAACTCATCAATCAGACACAGCCTCTCACCTCCAATTAGCTAGCATAGCGCTCTGCTAGCACTCTGCACAAAAAGCAGTGGAGGGGAGGAGGAGGAGAGGTGGAGGAGGGGAGGAGGGGAGGAGGATAGGCGGCGAGGAGGAAAATGGGATGAGGAGGAGATGAGGAGAAGAGGATGATATTGAGAAAGGAGGATGGTGAGGAGAGGAGGAGGGCAAGGAGGAGGAGGATGGGAGGAGGGGAGGAGAGGAGGAGGATGGGAGGAGAGGAGGAGGATGGGAAGAGGAGAGGAGACTCAGCCACCAGACTTCATGTACAATGAATTAGCACCCAGCGTTACAGAACAAGAGAAGTGACAACCAGTCTCCCCCCTACAGACACAGGGAATTAGCACCCCTGCTGAGTGCAGATAAAAAACTGACACACTCCAGCACTTCCCCTAAGAACAGCAGCAGTGTTGTCAGACATCAACACTGATTATAATGTGGTTATGGTGGAAACAAAGTAGAAAATACAATGTCAGCCTTGAATGTTTACCTTGACACAGGGTAACTAAGAAGTCATGCAAAGTACCGCTCATCATTAATAACGCTATTGCTATCGCAGTAGTTAGTAGATGGATCGGTTTTTGATAAAGACGCCGTAAGACTTGGTCATATAATCGTATGGACACAAAGCCATGCATTCTGGGATATAACACTAAATAGATTTAACACATATTCTCAGTGATCATCTTTCTGTGTGGCAGACTCATTGTCTTCCCTCTTTCATTGTCTTCCCTCTTTCATTCCTCTCGTCCTTCTTTTCTATAGCTTTTCAGAGCTGGAATGAATTGCCTGCCGACATAACAATCACATATAGTCTCTTATTACCATCCCTCCTTTCTCATACACCTCTTTGAACAAAAGACTCCCCCCTCTCTCTCTCACTCTCCTCTCACTCTCTCCTGTCTCTCTCTCTCTCTTTCTCCCTCTCCTATCTCCCCCTCTCTCTCGCTCTCTCTCTCTATCATACTGCCTCTATTCATGCCTCATTTGATCCCTTCCATCGACTTGACTCCTGTGTCTCTGTAATGGCCGATTAGGTTTTTCCTCTGTGAAGTCTTGATCAGTTTTTCTATTCTAGTTTGCACTCTGGATTTCACTCCTAAAGTAGACAAATTCAAACCTGTGGTTATGTGATGTATAATAATTCTAATAGCTGGAACATTTAAATATTCACATCAAAAACTCACCACCACTACCGCTACAATTATTTCAATAACCATTCCTGTGACCACTGCTTAGAGCCGTGTACGCACAAGCAGCATTAATATTGAGTGGACAATAAAAATGTGAACACATGATACATGCTATCTAAACACTAATAAGAATAGCAACTTAGGACTGTGAACGTGGAGGGGATAAAACTTTATTAGACCACGCCACATCTAATAACACATGTCAATTGAAAAGTCTTAAATGTGATTGATTGAGTCAAAAGGCAGCACTGGCAATGCATGATGCCTACAACGTAAACGCTCTCTAATAGTTAAAGTAACTCCAGACCGTGTCTCCCGGTTGGGTTAAATCCAGGTGACTTTTTGAAGGACAACCTCATTGATGTGTTTACCCCCCTCTGCTCTCTGCTGCAGGTGGAGTCATTTGGTTGGCAGCGATAAGAGCTCCTGGGGAACTCAGTCAGAGCCAGAGCCTTTCATATGACAGGACTTAAAATAACCCAGCCATTTCCCTGAACAAGAGGCCCAGACACAATGGTAGAGGATCTCATCAGGGCAGGATGAATGAAAAGGTGGAAGGAGGGTGGAGGAGGAGGGAGCATGGGCCCTGGGCCCTGGGTCCTGGGAGTGAATGGAATGGACTATCCCTCCCTCCCTCCCTCCCTCTCTCTCTCTCTCTCTCTCTCTCTCTCTCTCTCTCTCTCTCTCTCTCTCTCTCTCTCGCTCTCTCTCCCCCTCTCTCTCTCTCTCGCTCTCTCTCTCTCTCTCTCTCTCTCTCTCTCTCTCTCTCTCTCTCTCTCTCTCTCTCTCTCTCTCTCTCTCTCTCTCTCTCTCTCTCTCTCTCTCTCTCGCTCTCTCTCCCCCTCTCTCGCTCTCTCTCTCCCCCTCTCCCTTCAACCCCCTCTGCCTCCTCTTTGCTCACTCCCTTCCTCCACAATGAATGGTTGTCTGATAAGAGCTGTGATTACATTGATTTGGAGTAGGGCCATCTCTCCAATGACCCTCTCCTCCTCTCCTCTCCTCCTCCCCCAGCCCTCCCTCTGTCCTCTACTGGCTCCATGGTTCAGACAGCAAAGATACACACACACACACACACGCATGCACACACGCACGCACAAACACAGCCACGTTCCAGTAAAAACAAAGACACAGCATTCTCTGATGTCCCTCTGCAATTGAAGCCTTGCACTGAGTTCACAACGTTTATTTTTTCAGCGATTGGTCAGTAGCCATCAGGATACTAGGAAGAGGAGGCCGTGTAGCCCGTCTTGTCAGCCTAGCTTGAAGTCCCCATTCAGACAATCATTCATTCTTCGCCGTCGGCGTTGCCTTAGGTCATCTCGTCCAGGAGCAATAGGTAAGCCCGCATTGCGGGGAACAAAGGGGTGGATAGTCTTCCAGATCTGGGAGGCTGAGAGATAAGTGTGTAGCTTCCGATTCATGATCCAGAAGTGTTTGTTGGTCGTAGGAAATTATTGCATGAACATTCTATGTAACCAAAGTATTAATTAATGCACAAATAGCCATAAAAAAGCAAAATCGCGCAGGAACCGGCAAGACGTGCATCCCTCCAAAGCGCCACCATCTTAGACACACAGCTGTTGGTACCTATCGAAGCTTTCCTCCCAGACGAGCTTAACACATTCTATGCTTGCTTCGAGGCAGACAATACCGAGACATCCAAGAAGACTCTCGCTGCTCCGGACGACCAGGTGCTTTCACTCTCCGAGGCACACGTGAGGAAAACGCTCAAAAGAGTGAATACAAAGCCAACGGCCCAGATGGCATCCCTGGCTGCATCCTTAGCATGTGTGACCAGCTGGCGGCGTGTCTCGGACATCTTCAAACTGTCCCCAGCGCAGGCTGTAGTCCCCACCTGCTTTAAGTAGACTAACATTGTCCCAGTGCCCAAGAAAAACAAAGTGACATTCCCAAATGACTATCGCCCTGCCGCGCTCACCTCAGTCATCATGAAGTGCTTCGAGAGTCTGGTCATTGCCCACATCAAGGCCAGCACACTGGACCCACTCCAATTTGCCAACTGCTCCAACTAGAGGTCTTCATGGGTCCAAAAAGTTCAGAAATGGACCTGGTGCTTTCCCACCCGGAATCGATATGCATAAATACATTTTTTAAATATAGAGACCCGTTCCGAACGGACCCGAGGACAATTAGACCCGTTCCATATAGACATGGTCGGATCCAGACCAGGTCCGATCCGAGTGAGGGAAGCAGCAGAAAAATTTACTGGTGCTGATAAAGCGCATGAGGAGGGAGAGGTGCCGATCCAGCAGGCGAGGGAGAGGCTGTACTGTAAACGAGTGACACAGGGAGCAGGGAGGGAGAGACGAGAGGCAGCAACCAACCAATCAACGCTATAGTAGACTAATCACTGCCATAGCTAGGTTACTTATCATCAAATATGATTACGTAGTACCTGTCTTGACTGCATAAAACCGGGAGAAGCTGGTTAAGCTAGCTAACGTTAGCTAGCTAGGCTAATTGAGGCTACATGCGCTTTCTCATCCTACAGTTACAAATGACAACAACTCCACTCAGAATATTAAGTAGCAGCCTACCTACCTGTTGGCTTCTCCTTTAACATTTAATTCCTTAATTTTAATTCCATCTTCCATTGATTAGTTATCTAACTTTTTCCACACACGTAGGCTCTATGACTGTAGCCTACTGCCGCTTTGATGACTTCTGATTGGCCAACAACAAACTACACACGCCACTCCATGCATCAACTGAGGATAAGAACTCTCTCTCTCTCTCTCTCTCTCTCTCTCTCTCTCTCTCTCTCTCTCTCTCTCTCTCCCTCCCTCCCTCCCTCCCTCCCTGTCACATTCGGATCAGTCAGTTAAAATGACCCTGTGACAATCAGATATCAGATCCGACCCAGACCTGTGACATTATTTAGAATTCTTGCGTTTGTTTATTATTTTACTTTATGGTCATACATATCTCGTCTTATTCCTTATTGTTGTTGCATTGTCCAGAAGGAGCCTGCAAGTAAACATTTCATTGGACGATGTATACCATGCGTATCCTGTACATACAACTAATAAAACCTGAATCTTGAAACACACTCAGACGGATGTCTAGAACGACAGGCAGAATGCTTGTGGCAGATGTCTGCGGCCACCTCTGTTTTGTTTTGAGGTTCTGCTTGTCCAAGGTAAAGGTCACCATTCTGCCCTTTGTCAACAACGATGAAAAGAAAGAGAAACATTTCTCAAATAATTTATGTCAACCTTTGAGCAAAACATTCACATTTCAAGCAGAAGGAGCAATTCTCCTATGGAGACATACTATGTCAGTTATGTATGGACTGTCTTCAGCACCTTACTTAACACTTCAGACAACTTCCAAGTGACTCTACAGTGTTCTTAGTGGTTCAATGATAAATTCATTATGACCATCATCACCACAAGGTCCTTCTGTACAATAATCACTCCTGATGATGATGGAGCTGTAAAAATATTCATCCTCTTATGACACCTAATTACCCAGAGTTCTGCAACACTGGGGATCTTTAGAGAGGGAGAATGCCCTTCAAGAGTAATTTGCACGACCTACCTCCATAGCTGTGTGTATATGGAGGGGGAACACACTGTTATCCAAAAACATATCCAAAGTTAAAACTATCATCATGATACATTTTGTATAGTGTTGCATTGTTTGCCTCCGTGTCTCTTACCACTAAGGAGAGGCTGGTTGCATCGGTAGGCGGAGGGCAGTGGTCCGAGGCACTCCAGTCTCTGACTCATCACCCTGTTGAAGTGACCCGGGTGTCTGAGGCTGCCCACTGTCAGACTGTGGAGGTACACCGGCTCCACAAAGTGACTCAACAATGCCCCCTGCAGCCCCAGGACGTTCCATCTACAGGAACAGAGAGGGGTGCGGTGGGGAGGAGAGGAGAGGTGAGAAAGAGAGGGGTGGGGGGAGAGGTGAAGAGAGAGAGAGAGAGAGAGAGAGAGCAAGGAGAGGAGAGAGAAAGAGGGGGAGAGAGAGAAGAGGCGAGACGAGGGAATAGGAGAAAGGTGAAGAGAGGAAGGAGAGAGAGGACAAAAGAGAGGAGAGGAGAGAGGGGAGACAGAACGAGCGTCAGTGATGGACAGAGACAATCTGATCATTATCTGACCAAAGGACGTGACAAGATAGGGAACAAATGGTGACACACACACACTCAACAAAGGTCAGAGCATTACCACTCATTACAGTCGACCAGATATTATCATTCATATATTCACCAGTGACATCAGGGTTAATGCACTTCTAGAGTTTGTGCTTACAGGTGTGCTTTTCTTTCTAAAGGACTAAGAACAAGGGCAATCACCACAGAGTTTGTTTAGGAAGATCCACGAGTGACACATCATCAATAAAGCTCTAATCCTGTCTGCATCCGTTAAATAGAAGTGTGGTGGTGAGATAGTACTATACTGGTGGTGAGATAGTACTATACTGGTGGTGAGATAGTACTATACTGGTGGTGAGATAGTACTATACTGGTGGTGAGATAGTACTATACTGGTGGTGAGATAGTACTATACTGGTGGTGAGATAGTACTATACTGGTGGTGAGATAGTAATAAACTGGTGGTGAGATAGTAATATACTGGTGGTGAGATAGTAATAAACTGGTGGTGAGACAGTACTATACTGGTGGTGAGATAGTACTATACTGGTGGTGAGATAGTAATAAACTGGTGGTGAGATAGTACTATACTAGTGGTGAGATAGTTCTATACTGGTGGTGAGATAGTAATATACTGGTGGTGAGAAAGTACTATACTGGTGGTGAGATAGTAATAAACTGGTGGTGAGATAGTACTATACTGGTGGTGAGATAGTACTATACTGGTGGTGAGATAGTAATAAACTGGTGGTGAGATAGTACTATACTGGTGGTGAGATAGTATTATACTGGTAGCAGACCTGGGCTCAAATACTATTTGAAATAATGTAGTTGCAAAACTGAAAACCCCACCATCTGGCACTCCAAATAGTATTTGAACCCAGATCTGAATGGTGATGAGATAGTAGGTCTAGATGTCTCTAAACTGCCTTGCTATTTTCCAGAATACATTAACAAATGGATGGGGCATAATTACCATGTTTATAATGATTTCCTCCTTTCATAGCGAGAGAACAGATATATAGGCCCTCTGTGTGTACCTGGTCTGTGTAGCTGTGTACTCACACAAGCATTGGACTAAAGAAGCGCAATCAGAGGCAAACATTATGTTGCTAATTTTTACACCATTGTTCTTTTTGTTAATCAATGTATCTTTATCATGACAGCAATAATTGCAATTATCTTTTCCTCTCGCATCCCTGTTCATGACTAATAATGAGTCATTATATTTTTTGCTTCCCCAAGCAGTCAATTAACATCCATGCTTTCCAAGAATCGCTAAACTGCGCTAAGTGACGCCCCGGCTGTACCTGCGCCATCACAATCTGTTAGTGGGATCTGTCCTACCTTTCCCAAACAAAAGAAAGAGTTCTATTCTCTCTTTTCCCCTCCTCTCATTCCACCAAAACAGAAATGATTTAGCTTGAAATATTAATTTACCTAGAAAGCAACGCTGTGAATTAGAAACATATTTTAATCTCATGCAAGAAAAGACAGCCATCTGGCTGTTGCATGAATTTTAAAGGGGGGAGACTCCCTCCCTCTCTCCCTTCCTCTCTCTATCCCTCCTTCTATTCCTCCTTCTCTCCCTCCCTCCTTCTCTCCATAAACGGAGACCATTAAAGCAATGTGTTCATCTACATAAAATCCAAATGGAAGATAAAGGTTCATAGTCATATGAAAGCCATTTAGGTCCTTCAATTAAAACAAGGCATTGACTTAATCAAACATCCACTCTCTGGTCAATCAGGTGCCCGGTCCTAGTGGTTAGAGCACTGGGCCAGTAACCGAAAGGTTGCTGGATCGAATCCCCGAGCTGACAAGGTAAAAATCAGTCGTTCTGCCCCCTGAACAAGGCAGTTAACCCACTGTTCCCCGGGCACCGAAGAAGTGGATGTCGATTAATTGTCTCTGATTCAGAGGGGTTGGGTTAAATGTGGAAGACACATTTCACTTGAATGCATTCAGTTGTACTAGTGACCCCCCTTTCCCTGTTGTGCTTTTTCAAAAATACTAACGGTCACAATAACAACGACGATAAATGAAAAAAGCTTTCACGGTGGTTCATTTACCGTAACACAACTCTACGCCTACGCAAACAGACATGATGACATGAGGGAGTGGGGGATGAAGGAATGGAGGGAGGGATACAACAAGGAGTGTAACTGTGGGACACAAACAGACAGTGGCAGTCGGGCAGGCTTCACCTCTGATATGTCTATTTACAGCTCAAATAGGTCTGAGTATGCCTACACTAGAATAAAAGGCTAAAGCGCTCTCTCTCTCTCTCTCTCTCCTCTATCTCTCTCTCTCTCCTCTATCTCTCTCTCTCTCCACCCTGTATATCCCTCTCTCTTTCACCCTGACCTTAATTATCTGGCCCTCACCGACCCACTCACTTCATTGGAGGATAATTTAAGGATATAAAACAAAGAAAGAGAAGTGGAAAGAAAGAAAGGAAGAAAGAAAGAAAGAAAGAAAGAAAAAGAAAGGAAGCAGGATGTCCCTTTTCTTTTCCTCTGACTGCCGTTTCGTATCCCTCTATTTTTTGCCGAGTAATTGCTTTCACCTATGCTGGTGACCTAGACAGATGTAATCGCTGCGTCTCCAGCCCCGGCCAACTGAATCATATTGGCCAGATTAACGGTCACTTTCAGGGGGAAAGAGGAGAGCCACCTCAGAATACACTATATATACAAAAGTATGTGGACACCCCTTCAAAATTTATGGATTTGGCTATTTCAGCCGCACCCGTTGCTGACAAGTGTAAAAAATCGAGCACACAGCCATGCAATCTCCAGAGCTCAGTGACTTTCAACGTGGCTCCGTCATAGTATGCCACCTTTAAAACAAGCCCTGCTGAAGCTGCCCCGGTCAACTGTAAGCTCGTAAAAATCGTCTGTCCTCGGTTGTAACACTCACTACCGAGTTCCAAACTGCCTCTGGAAGCAACGTCAACACAATAACTGTCCGTCGGGAGCTTCATGAAATGGGTTTCTATGGCCGTGCAGCCGCAAACAAGCCTAAGATCACCATGCACAATGCCAAGCATCAGCTGGAGTGGTGTAAAGCTTGCTGCCATTGGACTCTGGAGCAGTGGAAAAGCGTTCTCTGGAGTGATGAATCACGTTTCACCATCTGGCAGTCCGACGGACTAATCTGTGTTTGGTGGATGCCAGGAGAACGCTACCAGCCCCAATGCATTGTGCCAACTGTAAAGTTTGATGGAGGAGGCTGTTTTTCATGGTTCGGGCTAGGCCCCTTAGTTCCAATGAACGGTTCATGGTTCGGGCTAGACACTCCTGTAAAAGAGATTTTTAATCTCAGTGATTAAAACATTCCTGGTTAAATAAAGGTTAAATACAAAACATGTTTTTTAAATAAATGAAGGGAAACCATAATGCTACAGCATACAAAGACATTCTAGACGATTCTGTGCTTCTAACTTTGTGGCAACCGTTTGGGAAAGACCCTTTCCTGTTTCAGCATGACAAGCCCCAGTGCACAAAGCAAGGTCCATTCAGAAATGGTTTGTCGAGATCGGTGCAGAAGAACTTGAACTTGACTGGCCTGCACAGAGCCCTGACCTCAACCCCATCAAACACCTTTAGCAGCAATGGGGGGACCAACTCCATATTAATGCCCATGATTTTTGGAATGAGATGTTTGATGAGCAGGTGTCCACCTACTTTTGGTCATGTAGTGTATGTGTAGCTAGCTAGTCTAGGGTCTATCCCTCCCTGCTCGCTGCACATAAAGTGTCAAATGAAATCATGAAATAGAAAATAACTAGACAACTGACCATGATCATTTGAATGGTATACTCAAGGGTACACTCAATATGGCTGCCGGTCCACTGACGTTGTTTTAGTGATACTATTTATATGGTTAAAACACCTCTGCTAAGGACTAGTTAGTCTGAGTGAGCAAGATGCTGCCAAAATAATGGAACCACTTGAGTAAATGAGGGATAAAAAATATATTAAAACAGGTGCTTCCACACAGGTGTGGTTCCTGAGTTAATTAAGCAATTAATATCCCATCATGCTTAGGGTCATGTATAAAAATGGCCACCATGGCTAGAAGAAGAGATCTCAGTGACTTTGAAAAAGGGGTCTCAAAGGAGTGTGTGTGTGTGTGTGTGTATGTATGTATTTATGTATGTACAGTATGTATATGTGTGTGTGTGTGTGTGTGTGTGTGTGTGTGTGTGTGTGTGTGTGTGTGTGTGTGTGTGTGTGTGTGTGTGTGTGTGTGTGTGTGTGTATGTACAGTTGAAGTCGGAAGTTTACATACACTTAGGATGAAGTCATTAAAACTCATTTTTCAACCACTCCCCAGATTTCATGTTAACAAACTATAGTTTTGGCAAGTCGGTTAGTACATCTACTTTGTGCATGACACAAGTAATTCTTCCAACAATTGTTTACAGACAGATTACTTCACTTATAATTCACTATATCACAATTCCAGTGGGTCAGAAGTTTACATACACTAAGTTGACTGTGACTCGACATCATGGGAAAATCAAAAGAAATCAGCCAAGACCTCCACAAGTCTGGTTCATCCTTGGGAGCAATTTCAAAATGCCTGAAGGTACCATGTTCATCTGTACAAACAATAGCACACAAGTATAAACACCATGGGACCACGCAGCCATCATACCGCTTGGGAAGGAGACGCGTTCTGTCTCCTAGAGATGAACGTACTTTGGTGCGAAAAGTGCAAATCAATCCCAGAACAACAGTTAAGGACCTTGTGAAGATGCTGGAGGAAACAGGTACAAAAGTATCTATATCCACAGTAAAATGAGTCCTATATCGACATAACCTGAAAGCAAGGAAGAAGCCACTGCTCCAAAACCGCCATAAAAAAGCCAGACTACGGTTTGCAACTGCACATGGGGACAAAGATCGTACTTTTTGGAGAAATGTCCTCTGGTCTGATGAAACAAAAATAGAAATTTGGCCATAATGACCATCATTATGTTTGGAGGAAAAAGGGGGAGGCTTGCAAGCCGAAGAACACCATCCCAACCGTGAAGCACGGGGGTGGCAGCATCATGTTGTGGGGGTGCTTTGTTACAGGAGGGACTGGTGCACTTCACAAAATAGATGGCATCATGAGGAAGGAAAATTATGTGGATATATTGAAGCAACATCTCAAGACATCAGTCAGGAAGTTAAAGCTTGGTCGCAAATGGGTCTTCCAAATGGACAATGACCCCAAGCACACTTCCAAAGTTGTGGCAAAATGGCTTAAGGACAACAAAGTCAAGGTATTGGAGTGGCCATCACAAAGGCCGGACCTCAATCCTATAGAAAATTTGTGGGCAGATCTGAAAATGCGTGTGCGAGCAAGGAGGCCTACAAAACTGACTTAGTTACACCAGTTCTGTCAGGAGGAATGGGCCAAAATTCACCCAACTTGTGGAAGGCTACCCAAAACGTTTGAACCAAGTTAAACAATTTAAAGGCAATGGTACAAAATACTAATTGAGTGTATGTAAACTTCTGACCCACTGGGAATGTGATGAAAGAAATAAAAGCTGAAATAAATCATTCTCTCTACTTTTATTCTGACATTTCATATTCTTAAAATAAAGTGGTGATCCTAACTGACCTAAGACAGGGAATTTTTACTAGGATTAAATGTCAGGAATTGTGAAAACATTCAACCTCAACGTATGTATGTATGTATGTATGTATGTATGTATGTATGTATGTATGTATGTATGTATGTATGTATGTATGTATGTATGTATGTATGTACTTATGTATTTATGTACGTATGTACGTATGTATGTGTGTGTGTGTGTGTGTGTGTGTGTGTGTGTGTGTGTGTGTGTGTGTGTATGTGTGTATGTGTCTCACTCACCAGTTCTCAACCCAATTGAACAGATTCTGGAGCGGCGCCTGAGACAGCGTTTTCCACCACCATCAACAAAACACCAAATGATGGAATTTCTTGTGGAAAAATCGTGTCCTATTCCAGACACTTTGTACTGTTGTAGCTGTTCTGGTGGCTTGTGGTGGCCCAACGCCCTATTAGGACACTTTTTGTTGGTGTTTCCTTTATTTTGGCAGTTACCTGTATGTATCGAGATCATAGACAGGTATGGCCAGGCAG
This sequence comes from Thymallus thymallus, assembly GCA_023634145.1. Taxonomy (NCBI): domain Eukaryota; kingdom Metazoa; phylum Chordata; class Actinopteri; order Salmoniformes; family Salmonidae; genus Thymallus; species Thymallus thymallus. The sequence goes on from CM042418.1 coordinate 5,252,168, forward strand.
ATGTTGTTGTATCCTATAAGTAAAAAAAACTGCACCAATTAGCCTGCAAATATCAGGAGAATTGTAGGGAAACAGTGCTGCTAGCTGCCATTGCCACATCTCTCCCTAGTTGAGTGAGATAATACAGCTAATGTGTGGACACTCATGCTCTCACCTCCCTGTGGAATGAGACAGGGTGAGGACGAGAGATTTAATTTAACATCACTGTCTTCAACCTCCGTATCGAGAACAAGGAGATAATTCATCGCTGTCAAAAGACGCCTCTCAGAAAAATACACACTAGTGGTGAGTAAAAAAATCACCCTGAACATTTACTTAAGCCTCGATGCCGCCTTGTCTCCCCTCATGTCAGATCCTAGAACACTCTGTCTGGGTAGGTGGTGGAGGAACATCACACAGCAGAGGTAGCAGACCTTCTTCACTGACTGACTGACTGACTGACTGACTGACAGACAGACTGAATGACTTAATGACTGACTGAATGAGTGACTGAATGACTGGCTGAATGACTGGCTGAATGACTGAATGACTGACTGACTGACTGACTGACTGACTGAATGAATGAATGACTGACTGAATGACTGACTGAATGAATGACTGACTGAATGACTGAATGACTGACTGAATGACTGAATGACTGACTGACTGAATGACATCTCCGGTTCCCTGCTCCTGTTCTGTCTCTCCTGTTCTTGGGCAGAGATTTATCCACCACACACAGAGTAAATATCAGACCAATCCCAACCCTTCTCTGTAGTCAATAAAGCCACCTTTTTAAATGCTCTGTTTAAACAGGGATCATGTGTTTTCATAAAAAGGTAGTCCTCCAATAAAGATCCCTCCCTTAGATCAATATATGGCTGTTCTTTGGTTCCTGTCTGTGTAGTGTCTGGATTATTCAGAGTTTGGCCTCTGTGAACATCGCCCTTTACTGTCTGACTTCCACTGTTTTGTTTTACCTCTCGCTATGACTGTCTGTCTGTTGAATCAACGATTTTCATCTTATCCTCTGAAATGTCATATAGGCAGATCATACATGCTTTAACTTTGATGACATAGCAGGTCCTAAAATTCGACATGGGAGGGTAAAAGTGTGTTTTCATGGTAACCATAGTGATGGTGTGTTTGTGTGTGTTTGATGATCTAAGTCAAATAAAGGTTAAAAAAAAAAAAAAAAAAAAAAAAGATCTAACCTGGTGATCTTGTCTGTGCAGGACATAGTGATGAGCTGTTCCCCTTGCAGTACCCCGTCCCAGGTCTGGACTGCCCCTCTGGAGGACCTCACAGGCAGGGTCCCCTCCCCGGACTCGATCTTGGTCCTCAGGTGGCTGTGGATCTTCTTCAGCAGGTGTCTGCTGCTGTGCACTGGGAACGGAACAGAGAGACAGCCAGTCTTATTTGTGTGTCTGTCTGTGTGTGTCTGTGTTAATTGATTCAATTGATCATTCCTTGATTTGTTCATTCATTCGTTCATTAATTAATTCATATATGTCTGTGTATCTGACTGGTTCTATAGAGTACGTATCACACACGACCATGCCTTGTGTCTCTCTGTTCTGTACGTCACGATTGCCTGCAATTCCACCTTATATCCATCCCATATGGAAATAAACCCCAATCAATTTGCCAAGTAGTTCTCCATTATAGATTGAGTATCTTTCTCTCTTTCTCTCTGTTGCTATGCTGCACTTGATGCAATGAGGTTAAAGTTAAGCCTCGAGTTCCGAGTATTGAGGAAAAGGCAGAGAAAGGTATTATGGGAACCCCTTCTGCATAAGTAATTTTCTAATCTGTAAAAGCTGATTGATGAACATTTAAAAGGTTTAATGACCAAGAAAGTGAAGTTCAAAGCTTTCCAGGGAGACAGTCTCTCAGTTCCTTTCATACTGGCATGATTAATTTGCCTCCTCAAATGTTTTTCTCCTTCGTTTTAGTGTGTGTGTTTGTACGTGTGTGTGTGTGTGTGTGTGTGTGTGTGTGTGAGAACCTCCACATCAATATAATGATACACCAGCAACATGGCTACAGTGCTGAATAGATTTGTCTGAGAAAAAAGGGGGGGAAATATTTTTGATGGAAAACTGCCAAGCAGATTACATTGCTAACCCTGTAAGTCACACATAAAAAGGAATGCCAGCCGTCGCCAACTAAATGAATATACATTTTTTTTAAGGAGTAAGCATTAAAATGTCATCTGTTCAGCACAGTGGCTTGGCACTCTGAAAGGCCTGTGGATGTAATGTGACATGAAAGGGATGCCAGTTTTCCTGACAGCGTCTGACAAAAGCAGAGCAGTCGCTTTCAACATCTCAGCCGGCAGAAAGATGATCCCTTTAAAAAAAAACTCTGGTGAAGAGGAAAAGACACCAAACCACGAGGAAGACAGGAGCGAGGGAGGAAAAATAAACGAATGATAAGGAGATAGATGAAGATGGAGAGAGAGAGAGAGAGAGAGAGAGAGAGAGAGAGAGTCTGTCTTACGGTCGGTGGTGATTTCGTAGGGCGAGTTGAGACGAGCGTCTCCGCAAGGCGACGTGCTGATGTACATATGAAAATGGACGTTGTCCCTCAACCGGTACCCTGACTCCTTGTGCCGGACGAATATCGACTCTTCCCAGTCCTCTCGCCTTTCGCTTCAGAGAATAAAAAATTAAAAGAAGAGATGAGGAAGAAGAGAAGACAGATGAGAAGGGACCACTATCTATCACAGCACACACGTCTATTTTCCAATGATGAACTGAAACGGAGGGAGAGAGCGAGTGATGACAAACACTGGCCTTCTCCCTGACCAAAGCAGTTTCTCTCTCTGTCACTGTCGACCCCCTGAACATTACTCAGTCTGTCTCAACTGGATGATACATCACTGAGAGCGGAGGGCTGGTGTTGTGTGTGTGTGTGTGTATACCAGTTTCTCCTACATCATCCCTGAACGGTTGAAATGACTATGATCCTTGACTGATACTAGACACTAGGCTACCCACTAAAACGCCAGTCGGCTATTCAGCTACTGATTGTGACGTGTGGCAGTAAATGCAACTACCAACTGAGGCTGAAAATATTAGTTTTACTCATATATTCTTTAATTTCACAAATCCATATTGAACCATGCCACATGTTTACTATTTGATGTCTTGAATTCAAATAATTCCGTTTTACCATTTACTAATAGACTCAAAGCTCGCCATTTTGATTTTTAATCTCTGGAGACATTATGCATTGCATGATACTACAGTATATTCCCTACGACGCTTCCTGTCTCAACCCTAGTCTTTTTATAGGGTGAAAATATGTCCATTGTGGCATTATGTTTGGCTATTTTACAGGACTTATCTTTCCTATTAACTTTCTCTTGCTCAACCGCTGAGACTCTGGCCCAGTGATTATATTAGGCATTGAGGAAAGACAAAAGTCAATATGCTGTATTATGCTAATATGACATTAAAAGGAGCTAGCCTTTTCTACTCTAATCTGACACATCAGGCTGGCAATTTGGTAGCCAGAATAGCACATGATGCAATTTACCAAAGAGGTTGTATAATAATAAAAAAATATATAAAAAAATATAATTTTTTAGAAGACAGTGTTTCTTCTCTGGTGGGGCAAACATTAGGTTTTAGAGAGGTAGTTATAGCGGTTTCACAAGCATCAACACTTTACTTAATGCCTGCAGGTATAATGTTTTATTAGGTGTTATAAGCTTGTATGAGCCCTTACAATGATGCCTTACAATATGGTTTATAATATGTTACTGAAGCATTAGATGTTGTTACCTTAAGAAAAGCTCTAACTGAGAGTAGAGGTAGCGGACCAAGGCTCTCCTGGCTGTGATTTCAGCGTGACAATCGTTGACCACCAGTCCTTGGTTACTGATGTATTCTCCCTTGATACACTTGGTCCCAGTAGATAACGCTACCACCTGGACTTGTCTCAGGTCCAAACCTGGCAAACACAGAAAGAGAGAGAGAAAAAAAGGGAGACAAAAAAGTGTTAAGAAAAAAAAAAAAAAAAGCTTTATTACGTTTAACATATCATTTAGAACTCATGACACACTCGACAGAACATCATGTCATCATGTGTGAAAACAATGAACGAGTATGTCTAGATTCTGCATTAGTTAGGGGATAACAGTGGACTTCGTCAACAATTCTCCACACCTATATATCATTAACCACATACCATAGGCCCTTTCCAAAAAGCACTATATTCCCTATATAGTGCACTACTTTTGACCAGGTCCCAAATGTAGGGAATTGGGTGACATTTTGGACACAGCCCATATAAACACCATTTCAGACTTCAGGGGAACACTTCAGGTGAACAGTACTACCACTCTCTGAAACGTGATTGTTAGTGAACCCAGAAGGAATAAACCCACCCTTGCAGCACATAGATCCCCTCCTGCCACAGCCTTGAAACCTATTTGTTTGATTTTAATTCAAAAGCACTGTGGTTAAAAAAGGGGCCTCAGCAGCAGGATTTCTGACAGCATAAACCATGAGTGTGTGACGGGGCTGGCTCAGCATGCTTTAACCACCGTCAGTCTCCGCTTCTCTCCTCCGCTCTCCTCTCCTTTGCTCAGCCCGCCACAAATCTCTCCATCGCTTCACAAATTCAGGGTTCACTGCGTCCGCCGGACCTGCAGGCAACGCGGGTGCAACATATGAGCTTTTATCTGCTGTGGCCCAGATGGTATTGTAGTCAGGCAGGCAGACAGGCAGGCTAGCGTGTGTATGTATGTGTGCGTGTGTGTGCGTGTGTGTGTGTGTGTGCGTGCGTGTGTGTGTGTGCATCCAGCCACCTCCGCCAGGTTGCCATTAACAATAAGAGCAGCTCATATTGAGGTAGGGTTAAAGTCATGGCCTCTGAAATCCATTCCGCTAGCTTTGACTAACAGCCGACTGACTCACTGGCTGCTTGGATAGAGCAGAGAAGGGCGGAGACATATGAGATATGGCTCTTCTCATGATTATTTCCTAGCTTCTTTATACGTTCTTGTAGTAATGCTATATTGTGGTCCCCCACGGATTTTGGATCTGTCCGCTAGTACGTTAGTTACACGCGATATCAGGGGAGCCTCCAGGGATTTTGGGCCCCATGAAAATATATAACATTGGGCTCCAAAATGTTTTTACCTAATGCTGGAATAATATTTTAGGGCCCCTGTCAGTCACAGGCCCTTAGAATCATCCTAACTTTTCCCCCCCATACGGCGCCCCTGCGCGATATCTCAGGCAGCATTGGCCCGATTTTGACGAATCCTATAACAATAGATTGAAAATGCTAACTTTGAAAGGTCACACCCCTCACCCCGTTTGACATAAAGTCATGAAGAAATTTGGATTTTCCACCATTTTAAAATTTTAAAACTCTACTCTTCTGGCAACAATGACCAATCTGCACGAAACTTGATATGTGGCATCTATGGACAAATAGTTAACGCAATATTTTCCAGACTAGAACCTAAAACAACATGGCCACTATTGACCAATAAACATTCATGTGGGTGTGGTCTGGAACAAATGCATACAAACCAGTGAAGGATATTTGTATTGTATCAAAATGTGTTGCTGAGAACACATTCTTATTTACAGCAACGACCTGGGGTATAGTTACATGGGAGAGGAGGGAGGATGAATGAGCCAATTGGAAGCTGGGGATGATTGGGTGGACATGATGGTATGAGGGCCAGATTGGAAATTTAGCCAGGTCACATGTTGCAAACACAGGCAAGACTCAACATATGCAAGAACATTCATATTGGCCACACAGTGGCATTTTAATGGACACATGTTTACATCTCTTGATCAGTTTGATGAAATTTGGCACACATGCTCAGGGATTTGAGTCTAGCTAAGATATCTCAAACACCACTGAATTTGACAAAGCTTGGGTGAATGATGCGTCTTGCCATAGAAATTACACTGATTAAATTACACTGATTAGCCCAAGGGGGTACGCTGCATCATTCTTGGGGGACGCTATGTTTTCTGTTTCCTTGTTGATTACGAAACGCTTAGTTCTGGCCACGCAATATGATTAGTCAAAAGTAAATTCCAGCCGTGATGTTATTGAGCACAATATCACATCTATCCGTGAATCACTGTATGATCAGTCCGCTAACAGTAGCAAACCAATACAACAATGGACAGCTGAGTAAGCTAGAGTAGAGAAAAAATTGTAGAAACGCCACTAACACAATCAATCAGAGAGAAAGGTGCCCTGGCTAGCTCTTAGCTGAACCACTGCAACACCAGCCCAGCCCAGCCCAGCCTAGCCCAGGGTACCCATGCCAGGAACTGCTCCTGCTCTGTTATGTCAGCTAGTGCCAGCTCTGCATGTGCTCAGTAGCCAAGCCAAAACCATAATGCAGGTTATGAGTGCCAAGTGGAGAAGGAACAGATCCTTTACCTCTAGTAACATAGTTAGAGACAACTAAACCTATATTTCAGTGTCCCAAATGGCACCTTATTCCAACTTCTTTTTGAAGGTACCCCTAGATCGAAATTGTTTCCTCAGGACTAGTCTATGTGGGGGAATAGCTTGTTCCAATAACCCCGCCATGGTTCATCCTCTGTTATGTCATCTACAGTGCCAGGTTTAGTCTCAGTGTGGAAGCCAACCAACACCTCCAGGTCTCATCTATCCTCCACATCACCCCTGAGCATGCAGCAACATGCCTCGTTCTGGGGAGATAATACAAGTTAAAAGTGCCAACTGCAAAAACTCCCCTTTTCACTCTCTTATTTCTCTGATGTTCCACTTCGCAATTGTTTAGATCCATTTTGCCAGGAATAATTTCTCCTAGCTGCTCTTTATCTTACCATGAAATTGCCACCAAGCACCCCCCCCCCCTCCCTCTGAGAGCAGAAAGAGAGAGAGAGAGAGAGAGAGAGCAGAAAGAGAGAGAGAGAGAGAGAGAGAGAGAGAGAGAGAGAGAGAGTGAGAGAGAGAGATGAGATTTTTTAAGTGGGGTTAATAGCTACCATCAAGCAGGTATTTTCTAAATTAGGTTTGTCTTATTAGTCATTAGTTTCTATCAACATAAGACTATTATCATAAGGAAGCCTTCTGGAGTAAAGGGGTATTAAATGATACAGAGTCTATTATAAAGTTCCTTTCCAATTCTCTACTCTGTTATCAGCTCAACTAAATCAAGTTTTTATTCTTTATTCACAGACCACTCCAGTTTCTTTTTCGGTGTAGACAGAAATAACAGACAGAAATAAAATGTTTCTGTAATAAGAACAAATTATTCTTAAGTACTAAATGAGCATTAAATTGATTTTCTTCTCCAAGGTCAAAGATAGTGAACTAATTTGCATGCCACAAGGCTATAAAGAGACTCATGATCGCAAGATGTTTGAAGATCTTCAATGTGAAATGAAGATGTATATCATCATAAGAATCAATATGAAAATGTATCTGACAAAATACAGTGACAGGGAGGGGTAATTTGGGAGAGAAAATTATGTTTTTTAACCTTGAAATCTCTCTGGGTGTGCAACTCTTTAACAACCTTTAGAATTGACTGAATAGTATTATAATGCCAAATGGCACCATACTGTATTCCATTTATAGTAGTCAATGAACGGGGGTACAGGTTAGTCGAGGTAATTCAGGTAATATGTACATGTAGGTAGAGGTAAATAGTGCAAATAGTCCGGGTACCCAATGGTTTAGCTGTTCAGGAGTCTTATGGCTTGGGGGTAGAAGCTGTTCAGAAGCCTTTTGGACCTAGACTTGGCGCTCCGGTACCACTTGCCGTGCGGTAGCAGAGAGAACAGTCTATGACTAGGATGGCTGGAGTTTTTAGGGCCTTCCTCTGACACCGCCTGGTATAGAGGTCCTGCAAGGCAGGAAGCTTGGCCCCAGTGTGTCCTGGGCAGTACGCACTATTCTCTGTAGTGCCTTGCGGTAGGAGGCCGAGTTGCCATACCAGGCGGTGATGCAACCAGTCAGGATGCACTCGATGGTGCAGCTGTAGAACTTTTTGAGGATCTGGGGACCCATGCTAAATCTTTTCAGTCTCCTGAGGGGGATTAGGCGTTGTCGTGCCCTCTTAACGACTGTCTTGGTGTGTTTGGACCATGACAGTTCGTTGGTGATGTGGACACCAAGGAACTCTCAACCTGCTCCACTACAATCCCGTCTATGAGAATAGGGGTGTGCTTGGTCCTCCTTTTCCTGTAGTCCACGATCATCTCCTTTGTCTTGATCACATTGAGGGAGAAGTTGTTATCCTGGCACCACACTGCCCGGTCTCTGACCTCCTCCGTATAGGCTGTCTCATCGTTGTCGGTGATCAGGCCTACCACTGTTGTGTCATCTGCAAACTTAATGACTGTGTTGGAGTCGTGCTTGGCCATGCAGTCATGGGTGAACAGGGAGTACAGGAGGGGACTGAGCACGCACATCTGAGGGGCCCCCGTGTTGAGGATCAGTGTGGCAGATGTGTTGTTACCTACCCTTACCACCTGGGGGCGGCCAGTCAGGAAGTCCAGGATCCAGTTGCAGAGGGAGGTGTTTAGTCCCAGGGTCCTTAGATTAGTGATGAGCTTGGAGTACACTATGGTGTTGAACGCTGAGCTGTAGTCAATGAATAGAATTCTCACGTAGATGTTCCTTTTGTCCAGGTGGGAAAGGGCAGTGTGGAGTGCAATAGAGATTGCATCATCTGTGGATCTGTTGTAGCGGTATGCAAATTGGAGTGGGTCTAGTTTCTGGGATAATGGTGTTGATGTGAGCCATGACCAGCCTTTCAAAGCACTTCATGGCTACAGACGTGAGTGCTACTGGTCTGTAGTCATTTAGGCAGGTTACCTTAGTGTTCTTGGGCACAGGGACTATGGTGGTCTGCTTGAAACATGTTGGTATTACAGACTCGGTCAGGGACAGGTTGAAAATGTCAGTGAAGACACTTGGTCAGAGCATTCTCAGAGTACACGTCCTGGTAATGCGTCTAAATATTGACCTGTTTAAAGGTCTTACTCACATCAGCTACGGAGTGCGTGATCACACAGTCGTCTGGAACAGCTGCTGCTCTCATGCATGCTTCAGCTGGTGCTCTCATGCTTCATTTAACATGCTGGTAGAAATTAGGTAAAACAGATTTAAGTTTTCCCTGCATTAAAGTCCCCGACCACTAGGAGCGCCACCTCTGGATGAGCATTTTCTTGTTTGCTTATACAGCTCGTTGAATGTGGTCTTAGTAGCAGCATCGGTTTGTGGTGGTAAATAGAAAGCTACGAAAAATATAGATGAAAACTATAGCGTGGTAATACAGCTTATCATGAGATACTCTACCTCAGGCGAGCAAAACCTAGAGACTTCCTTGGTATTAGATTTCGTGCACCAGCTGTTATTGACAAATAGACACGGACCGCCACCCCTTGTCTTACCGGAGGCAGCTGTTCTATCTTGATGATGCATGGAAAAACCAGCCAGCTGTCTGTTTGGTGCAGCAGGTAGCCTAGTGGTTAGGGCGTTGTGCCAGTAACCGAAAGGTTGCAGGATTGAATCCCCGAGCTGACAGGATAACAATCTGTTGTTCTGCCCCTGAACAAGGTAGTTAACCCACTGTTCACCGGTAGGCCGTCATTGTAAATAAGAATTTGTTCTTAACTAACTTGCCTAGTTAAATATAATTTAAAAAAATGTTATCCATGTTGTCATTCAGCCACGACTCTGTGAAACATAAGATATTACACATTTTAATGTCCCGTTGGTAGGATATTCTTGATCAGAGCTCATCCAGTTTGTTATCCAATGATTGCACGTTGGCTAATAGTATGGAAGGTAGAGGCGGGTTACCCACTAGCCGTCGGATTCTCACAAGGCGCCCCAACTTACGTCCCCTCTTCTTCATGCGTATGACAGGGATTTGGGCCTTTTCTGGTGTCTGAAGTAAATCCTTCGGGTCCGACTCGTTAAAGAAACATGCAACAATTTAAACGATTTTACTGAGTTACAGTTCGTATAAGGAAATCAGTCAATTGAAATACATTCATTAGGCCCTAATCTATGGATTTCACATGACTGGGCAGGGGCGCAGCCATGGGTGGGCATGGGAGGGCATAGGCCCACCCACTGGAGAATGAGTTTTTCCCCACAAAAGTGCTTTATTACAGACAGAAATACTTCTCAGTTTCATTAACTGTCCGGTTGGCTGGTCTCAGACGATCCCGCAGGTGAAGAAGCCGGATGTGGAGGTCCTGGGCTGGCGTGGTTACACGTGGTTTGCGGTTGTGAGGCCAGTTAGAAGTACTGCCAAATTCTCTAAAACAACGTTGGAGTCGGTTTATGGTAGCGAAATTAACATTCCATTAACATTCCATTAACATTCCATTAACATTACAACTCTGGTGGACATTCCTGCAGTCAGCATGCCAATTGCACGCTCCCTCAAAACTTGAAACATCTGTGGCATTGTGTTGTGTGACAAAACTGCACATTTTAGAACGGCCTTTCATTGTCCCCAGCACAAGGTGCAGCTGTGTAATGATCATGCTGTTTAATCAGCTTCTTGATATGCCACACCTGTCAAATGGATGGATTATCTTGGCAAAGGATGAATGCTCAGTAACAGGGATGTAAACAAATTTGTGCACAACACAAAATAAATAAATACATTAAATTAAATCATGAAGATTTCAGCTAAAAATGTCATTACCACAAAGTATTACCACAAATAAAAAATGTAACACGTGATCGTGGATCAATGTAATCAAGGTATGAAATCATTGTTATTTTCAAATCCAGTCTATTTTTGGGCCTAGTTGTGGTCAATTAGCATTGTACAAATGATTATAGTTATGTTCCGACCCCTTGACCAATCCGCTCCAACCTTCTCCTCCTCTAACCTGTCTCTGAAACCCTCACTGCTAAGCCTTTTAATACTGGGTATTATTGAATGACAAATTCATAAAAAAGCACAGGAGGCATCAACAGATTAAAATAAGTATAAAGAGAGAGAAATCTTCTGTGCTTCTTCTCACTATTTGAACTGTTTCTATTAAATCTCCTATGATTTCACTATATGGAAGAGAGACTCACATATCCCAACTGAATTACAGGCAGTGTTAAAACATCTCCATACCAAACAAACAGTCAATAAAAGACTTTGGCATTTGTCATGCGCTCCCTTTGCTTTCCAAGGGGAACTCTGATGTCCTAAACTCATTTCCATCTCCAAGGACCAACACTATATTAGATACAAATGAAATTATCCACACCTTCTAACCCAATGTGGTTTCTGTTTACTTTGCCTTCTATAGCCACATAACCAATAAGAGCATCGCTGTGCCAGTGACAAATCAAATCTCGCCCAGGCTGGAATTGTCTCCACAAGCATTGAATGTGAGTACGTTGGGCGGCGTGGGGGGGGGGGGGGGTGGTGCTATGGTTCAAAGTTTCGTCCCTCTATTAATATGCCGGTGGTGTGTGCACAAGTCTGAGACAACTAATAGATGTTCAGAGAGAGGGGGGACAGAAAACAGAACCCCTAGTGTTCCTGTCAAGTTTGTGTCTGCTGCATGCCTACTCGCTATAGCCCTCGCTCTCTCTCTCTCTCTCACAATCACAAATACTTGGTCAGCTCCAGCTCCAGCTATGTATCCGTCTGGATCTTTGAAGATAACACTGCCTATTAATAAACAAAAAGTAGCAATTATTGAGCGTCAGTGAGAGTAGCGGAATAAGATTAGGTCAAGGCGAGCCGGGTCTCAGTGAAGTCTAAATTGATAAGTCGCCACTCTCAACACAGACAGACTGGTGGAGATACTGATCCATCCTCACCAGCCACCACACAGAGCCCAGCAGACTGCAGCCAGGCCAAGAGATAAAGCTCTCCACTTAAGCACACTACCGCTCTGTGTGGGAGATGTGAGCTAGGGCCCAATGTACCATTTATTTATTTAACCTTTGTTTAACTAGGCAAGTCAGTTAAGAACAAATTCTTATTTACAATGACGGCCTACACCGGCCAAACCCGGACGACGCTGGGCCAATTGTGCACCACCCTACGGGACCCCCAATCACAGCCAGATGTGATACAGCCTGGAATCAAACCAGGGTCTGTAGTGACACCTCTAGCACTGAGATAGACCACTGCGCCACTCGGGAGCCCAAATACCAGGTGGAGATAAAGACAGGATGCGTCCCAAATGGCACCCTTTTCCCCCTATAGTGCACTGCTTTTTACCAGGGCCTTTAGCAGTATAAAGGGAATATCTATATGAGACATAATATCAAAAGTCTGTTTAAAATACATATTACTGAAGCACTAAATGGACATTTGGTTTATTAATTTCTCTTAATTCACTTGGCTAATAGGCTAATAGGGTTATTAGTTGCTAAAATACACAGATTGTCTGTGAGAGCCCAATATAAATAACAGGTGATGAGAAAGACTGGGAACAATAGATGCAATCAAATCTAAGTGTGTTTACTGTCATGCCTGCTCCCGCTCTCCCTCCCTGGCGCTCGAGGGCACAGGCTTGCCAGCACTACGCACTACTGACGATTGACAATATTAAGAAAATTATTGAGGGACTTCTGAAGTTCTCTAAAACCAGTGGAGCTACTGTCAAAGAGTGTAGGTACTGTAGCACAGACAGGAGTGTAGGTACTGTAGCACAGACAGGAGTGTAGGTACTGTAGCACAGACAGGAGTGTAGGTACTGTAGCACAGACAGGAGTGTAGGTACTGTAGCACAGACAGGAGTGTAGGTACTGTAGCACAGTGAATAACTGGATGAGTGACACGGGTACAATGTCTGTCTTCATCTCCTCCAGGGACCACTGTCAATACATAATTTATATCAGAAGTATATGACGCTCTGCAGGTGAGCAAGGATGCAGTGATCTCTGTCTCTGTCTCTGTCTGTCCCGCTGTCTCTCTCTCGCTCTCTCTCTCACTATATAGTATATTGGCCTGGTTAAAAATGTAATGTGATATAAAAGACAATGAAATGTACCATACCTCTGGTCATTACGATGGCTGCCAGGGCTCTGAGTCGTGCATGCATGGCGGTGCAGCTGTCTGCCAGTTCGTGGTATTTCTCCCTCACCAAGCGGAATATTGAATCGGCAAAGTCCTGCAAGACACAATCAGTTTCTTTATTTTTTCGAAAAGACATGGTTTAAAACATATTGTTTTTATATTGGTTAGATAGGCCTTGAAGAAGAAAAAATAAATGTTATTGTTAAGAGATGTTATTTATACAGATTAGCCTAGCAACAATCACAGTTAACCAGAGACGTGTTGAGGTACTAAGAGGGTCTCAGGCGATGCTTATGACAGACATGATTACACTAAATTAAGTCAATTTCACATTTAAATTTACACTAAAAATGGTAGCAACACAGAAATTGATTCAGGCAAGATTTAACATTTTTAATCATAGACCTCCCTCGCTCTTGATTATCCAACACAAATGCATAGCACCACAAAACTGAACGGGAAAAACATTTGTTGTATAAAGCACCCTCACTAACGAATGGTTAGGGTTCATTCTGTGACATGGGGCACTAACTCTGATGAGCCATCTATGCGTTTAGCCAAGGTATAAGTCCATAACAATCTGCCTATTGAGAAACACAGTAGCCCCAGTCAAGCCTAGGCACCCCTGGTCCCTCCAAAAACATTCTGTAGACCAAAGTAGTCAACCTGTGCACTGTGCCTGGTATTGAAGTTATCCTGTGTAATAATCATCAACTTCGTCTTTCACCCTGGCCAAGTAGAGATTACAATGTGGTGGTAGTGAGAGCGAGAACGAGAGCAAGAGAGAGAGACAGAGAGACAGAGAGAGAGAGAGAGAGAGAGGAGAGAGAGAGCAAGAGAGTGAAATACCACAGTGCCATCACAGCAGTAAGATTTTGTGACCTGCTGCCACAAGAAAAGGGCAACCAGTGAAGAACAAACACCATTGTAAATACAAACCATATTAATGTTTATTTATTTTCCATTTTGTACTTTAACCATTTGCACATCGTTACAACACTGTATATATAGTTAATATGACATTTGAAATGTCTTTATTCTTTTGGAACTTCTGTGAGTGTAATGTTTACTGTTCATTTTTATTGTGCATTTCACTTTTGTTTATTATCTACTTCACTTGCTTTGGCAATGTTAACATATGTTTCCTATGCCAATAAAGCCCTTGAATTGAAGAGAGAGAGAGCGAGAGAGAGAGAGAGAGAGAGAGAGAGAGAGAGAGAGAGAGAGAGAGAGAGAGAGAGAGAGAGAGAGAGAGAGAATGGATAATATGGTTAAGTTGGCCTTGTACTATATAAACCAGGGCTCTCCAACCCTGTTCCTGTAACTAACCTGATTCAGCTTATCAACCAGCTAATTACTAGCATCAGGTGTGTTAGATTAGGTTTGGAGTGAAAACCTACAGGACAGTAGCTCTCCAGGAACAGGGTTGGAGAGCCCTGCTATAGCCCCCCTTACAAATAAATAAGGACATCCAAAATCCACCAGATTAACAGTTTGAAGCCAGCAATGCTGAAACCAAATTCATTTTTTTAAAGAAAAAACTGTTATCACATTGGGAGAGAGCGAGACAGAGCGAGAGAGAGAGAGGGAGAGAGAGAGAGGGCGAGAGAGAGAGAGGGAGAGAGAGAGAGAGAGAGAGCGAGAGAGAGAGAGAGAGAGAGAGAGGCAGCCTTTGTCCCTTAGCAGTTAGCAGCCGAGAGATTGAGCAGATAGCCGATAGCTCAGAGGACACAAACAGACACAGTGGTGACCGCTTAAAGAACAGAACGAGAGAAAAAAGGAAAAGAAAGATGATTAGGGAGCATATTTCTCTTCATAGCATCGTCGCTGGGCCCTGGCCGTGAAACGCTCCTCTCGCACATGGAGGAGGTAATGGTGACAAGGGCGTTCACAGCTTGTGGCGTTCTCAGGGGAAGCTGTAAGGCAGCCGGTGGTGGTGCTACACTGTCACCAACACACTGCCACCAACAGCTTCATGGGTAGGAAGGACCAGCATGCCCTGGGGGAGAGCTGATATCTCCCATGGTGCCTCTGGGCATACTTAGGATCTAGAATGGTGAGAAACATACCGTGACTACGTAGAATTACACTGTTTTTGACTCATTGGGTGGTTTGTA
Organism: Thymallus thymallus; assembly: GCA_023634145.1. NCBI lineage: Eukaryota > Metazoa > Chordata > Actinopteri > Salmoniformes > Salmonidae > Thymallus > Thymallus thymallus. The sequence goes on from CM042418.1 coordinate 5,267,285, forward strand.
ATGGAGAAAAGTAACGTGCTTGTGACCGTTCAAGACACCAGGCAACTGGGAGGTGTCAAAGTGTAAAATACTGTCATCTTTAGGGAGAAACAGAGTGACACTACTGTGGTGGCATGATGCTATGCTATGCTGCTCTTCACCTCTGTACAGCATTATGACTTGTTGTCACACTCTAAGAACTTCAACCAAACATAGATTTCTGTTCTGGCAATGTGATAGGCCAACACGTTAAAAACAGTTGTCAAGCTGCTAGTCATAGATTAGAATGATAATGTGCTGCCAGTAAAGTATCTGAGTGGCTTCAGAGGTTAAAATCCCTGAAAACAAG